>JAJJMC010010016.1:1262318-1404609 GCA_023531435.1 Papaver californicum | reverse complement strand
AGCATGGAATATCAAATAAGTAGACAAATATATTTTTAGAATAACAATTGTATATCAGAACCATGGAACATCAAAACCATAGGCCAAGCATGCACCATAAACGACAATACAATTGTTTAAAGTCATGAATTTAATCTATTTAAATCATAATGGTCTGTATCAAATATTTAATTCAATTGAGCTAAAACTGTAAGTGGTTTCAACATTAAACCCTAGTTACAAATTAATTTAGAACATGGAGATGGATTTCTTAAAACCCATAAAAATAATTAGAAAAACTAGAGGAAGAAAAGATTAAACCCTTTTTAGTTTTTGTTCTTGTATCTTTCCTTCGTTCGTAGCTCTGCCTCAAAGAGCAGCTTCAATTCCCTTCGTTCACGTCCGCCTCCAAAGAAACTATCCAGGAGAAAAATATCTCCCAAAATCCGACTGAAAAAGGAACTCCCCCCACAGCTGACGTCGTTTTTTTTCTTTTATACTCTCACTTTCACGTGCTAACCAAGAAAAGTACTCATCCAATAAAACCTAGCAGCTCCACGTGACGCATACCTAGTCAACACTTTACTTCTCTTAATTTGCCGTGTATAGGTTCTAGGAACAGCCTGTTCCCTTAATTTGCTTCTCTTAATTTGCCGTCTTTTCTCAGCATGCCTTGCTGTCCCACTTTTTAGCCACCATACCACCTACTGCTTGTGACTGTTCGCCTCTTCACACTTCCATCACGTCTCCAATCAAGTACCATAGCTTCATCAAACCAACATAGCCTTCCCTGGATTTACGCCCAAAAGATGCCTGCACTTACTGATGCCTACCACTTCTCATTTCTGTTTGTATTCACCACATCATACGTCCTCCAAGACTGCACCACGTGCTTAACAGTCTAGTCAAACTCAAAAGCTCCAACTTCTTTACTGTTACCAAGTCCACAAAAAATCATGAACTTATTAAAATGCAAGTTCACTTACTAAATGCGTAGGCTCATTATAATTAATTAATGTGCAGCCGTGAATCAACTATTTTTGGGTGTTTTTGCTATTATTAATTTGGTCCAATTAACCATATTTTTCTTGTAACTAGTATTTTATACGAACCACCTATTAAAACAATAAAAATATAATACAAATTCAAATACTAACAAATATAGATTAAGTGGTAAAAATGTATGAATTATGTGCTTATCAGCTTTCCCTTCTGCCAAAGCTGCTGCATGAGCCTCTTTGACACTCTCCAAATGTTGACGCAACCAGTTTACGTAGAAACGGAGACCCTCACAAATAGTCAACATCTTATCCCATTCCTGGATTTTGAATTCTGTAACCGTATATGGAAGCGCATCGAGAGGAGCCCTGCGAAGGCTGTTACAAGGATAGGAATATGACTCTTCACCATCTCTGTTAATCATGAATGGGAAGACTCGAGTCAACATTCGCAAGGGAAGCCATGATTTTGGAGAAACTCTTAAATCTGGCTTCAATATTTTCTCTTTTTTTTACTGGAATGACTTCTTAATTTTCCTTAATCACAACATGTTTAGTCTCCATCTCCTGTTGCAACTAAACAAGCAACAATACATTCATAATAATAATAATAATAAAAATAAGGGACAGTTTCAAAAAAAATACAAAAAATAAATAAAGTTGTTTACTTCTATCTATAAACTCCTAGTGCTCATATGCCTCTTTGGTACCTTCTTAACCCGAGAAATCTAGGAAAAACAACAATCGAATCATGTTCAGGTTTTCACTGTAATCATTATACACATATGAAAGTTTGGGAGTGAAGAGAAACTCACCGGACTCACAATCCAGGTAGTACGCTTGACATAAGAGCTACCTCGGTTCGAACTACCATGGTTATCAGACATGTTGCAATGATTTGAGATTCTTCTGAGTTCTGGGAAGAATGAAGGTAAAAAACCAGAATAATAGAAGTAAAAATGGCTAGAGCCATCTACTTGTTTAAATAAACAAAGGTGGGAAACCCTAAAATTCAAATAAGTGGAGTTTTCTGGAATTTATCCCGAGGAGATTAGATCCGAGCATGACTACTGACCAAGGCTCCAGGACAAACCGTTGTCAAGAGAAAGGTGATAGGCTTCATCCGCCGACTAGTTCATCTCCAGGAACAATAATTTTCAAGAAAAAGGTGGAAGGTTTCACCTACGACCAGATTAGCATGTGCATCTCATCCCCGCCTCCAACACAATAAGAGTTGAGTCCGTTATTCCCTTTACCCGTTTGGTTCACATGGATAATTATCCTTGTTCTACCAAAAAACTGTATGTAGCTGCTACCACCAGCGCCTCAGTATTGATACCACCATCTAGTGCTTACCAAAAAACATTACTGTTCCTCGCTAAGCAGGGGGCTTAATGTTGATGGTGGATTTTTGACAAGGGAGAAAATTGTAATATTACCTTTTTCCTAGCTGCGGAAGCGAAAAATAAATACACATAAATTTCCTGACATAGCATAAGAATGATAAATATTACTATTATCCTACATTCTGCAAGAAAATCGAGAAGGGATATTCAGCTTCTGGATAAATTAGCCATGTAGCACTTTTACATATATATGCACTATAAAAATTTCAGAGTTATATTGGACTAAATCCTCGTTATTTCATGTGCATCTATGCAAACTATTTTGTAAAATACAAAATACGATGATTATACAAAATTGCGATCATTCAGAATAGAGGCTAAGCCATATCTAAACAAAAACGCTAATTAGGTGCATACCATCTAATTGCAGAGTCGCATCGAGCATAATTTCAAGTTGCAAACTTCCACAGTTGAATCTCTTGAATATGTTCTGTATGTACTGTATAAAAGTTAAGCATAAAATGCTAACAATAAATCTCATACAGTTGAGAAACTCTAAACAAGCCATAAATATGGCCACAACATTAATAAGTATCGAAGCTAGCGGTGCATATCCAATAATCATGAAATTAACAAGTGCTAGCCCTGGGAAACCCTAGTCATACTTCCAACATCAATAAGTAGCACAGACATGTGCCAAAAGACCAGGAAAAATCCAAAAAAGCGGAAAACTAAACAAAGCATGCGCCAAACGGGCCACAATGATGTTAGCGCTGGGATAGCTCCAGCACTTACTTGCTAGCACGACCAACACCATTGCTAGCATTTCTATTCTTTTTGGCGTTAATTTTGCTAGGCCTAACTAGGAAAATCATGGCTAGTGCTAGCATAATCCCGAGTCCACGACTCCACCAATTCCTAGGAGAAATCAAATCATGTTACATAGGGGGATTATTAATGGGGTTTTTGTCTGACGGTTAAAGCAACATGTGGCGTGGTAACACCCCATGATATGAAATTTACAAAGTAGTGGAAAAGCTGGAGCGATTGATGAGACAATGGAATCGTGGTTTTCCAAAAACTCCTAGGGATGATGGGCGGTTACACCATTATCCCCACAACTTCCACTACTCCATCTCTGAATTACTTTACAAGGAAAGATACTTGTATTCCCAAACTATTATAAATAGGCTCTTTATCCCATTCAGAAAAAATAACAAGCTTACAATTCTCATATGCTCTGTGACTTTTCTAAATAGTTTTACAATTCTACACACAGTTCATCACACATATTTCCTTTAACTTTCTTTGCTTCCCTCCCCTAAGATAAACCCGTTTCCTCTCATCGTGACAAAAACAGGTAGGAACGAACACTATCATGGTTTATATTTGCACTGTACGATTCTGAATCTAAATAAAGTACTTCTACAGTATATTATTTTTTTTAGAATCAATTTTTAGGTACTAACAGCAGCAGTGCCAGTTGAAAACCCCACACTGTCGGATAACCGCAGTGGCTAAGTAGGGACTGTATCGGTAGAAGGTCGGGTCATTACAAATGGTATCAGAGCCGACGAAGGATCACCTTCCGAGGGTGAGAGAGTATGCTGGACGGGTGTACCAGGTATTGGTCTCATTAGTGGAAGGAAACGTCGGAGATCTGGTCTTGAATATATTCTGGAGCCGAGGACAACTCCAATTTAAGGTGGCGGTATTGTAATATCCCAATTCGGCAGGTAGATTTCTCTGAATGTAATTTAGGTAGTGGTTTGTCCTTTCCTAACACCGAGGCCTTTTCAGCACACTTGGCTACAGAGTCTGCAGTTAAGCGTGCTCGTACGGGAGCAATCTAGGGATGGCGACCTCCCGGGAAGTTGCTGCTTGATGACCGTAGCGGTGCCCGTTGAAAACCCCATAATGTCGGATAACCGCAGTGGCTAAGTGGGGACAATATCGGTGGAGGGTCAGGTCATTATAATTATTTTGTTACTTATATTCATTTATTATATGCTTCAAAAGTTGGTTTACAGTTTTTATTCCTTTAATAATAATGTCGTCACCAAAAATTAGTGTCATCGTGGATTTGATTACTTTTACGATGATGTATCATGGTTCGGAAACCTCCGGCCAATTTGTATTGGTATCTTTCTCCATTGGACAATGATCATGTGATCCATACACGGTATCATTTTTTTATAAAAAAAACAACCAGTAAATTACAAAGTGGATTTTCCCTTTGCATTGTCTAAAACGATATTTTTTGTCGATACGAAATTGATAAATTGTAAAAACTAATTAATATTAGTTTTTCTCCATTGTTCTTATAAGATGGGAGAAAATAAAATAGCATATTTTTATACTTTTGCCAATATGCATTTTTACTAATATTTAGTGAACCACTGATTTCTATTTCATACAAGAAATTCTCCATTACCACAATTTGTATATTGATAGACACATTTATATGTCTTATTTAATCTAATATTTATATTGTTATTACTCAGTTTTTATATTAATATTATTATTTTGTATATTTTTAGGTAATTTTGGAAGAATAAATAATTGCGGGAAAAATTGGCTAAAAAGTGTTAAAGGCACCCCCTTATTGGATAAAAGAACCTCTGCAAATTGATAAAGGCACACAAGCAATGGATCAAGGCACCCACCTTCTTAAATTCAAAAAGATTTTTTGGCGAAAAGAATTCCTTCTCAACTGCGTGATTTCTTCACGTATTATTTTGGGTTATTTTCAAGAATTAAAGGCAAGAATATCTCCTCTACTTATCAAAAAGAGTTTCTAAAGATATAGGAACTCAAATTTGACGTAAAAAAAGGAATAAAACTCGTGTAAAATTGATAGGAGATATTATCGTGCCTATTTAAATTCGTGTAATAAAAAGAGATACTATCCCTCCATGACTTTTTCTAAAGCAACATCGAGAAGATAGAAATAATATCATCGAGAGTTTGTTATAAGGGAAGAAAAATATTTGATGATGATATCAAGATCTTCCGAGAATAATTTTTGATTTAAAACGATTGAATTGAATTAAAACGATTTATTTTCTAGGACATAATTATTATGTCCGAAATCGTCTTGTGTATTATTTTAAAAAATTTATAGAAAATTGTTACAATCATCTAGTAAGCATAGTTGTGATAAAATCTTGAGTCCTAGGTTTTCTTTCATTTGTTTATATATCATTTGTAGTATTTGTTTCATTTTTAGTATTTTAGAATCATCAAATCAATTTTTTCAATAGCACATCAATTAATTAAAAACTAGAAATTTGCAATTCTGAAATCCCTGTGGAACAAACCGTGCTTGCATATTGTCTCATCGACATCCGTGCTCTTGCGGTATAATTAAAATCACATCAAGTTTTTGGCGTCTCTGCCGGCGAATTTAGAAATTGTAATTTTAAATTTTCTTTAATTTTGTATTAAATAGTTTGGAATTTTCTTTATTTTATTTTATTTTATTTTTATTTTCTCTTTTAGATTTTACTTGGGTATTTTTCTTGTTTTTGTTGTACATGAAATATTCTACATTTATTGTGGAATTTCCTACAGATTTCTTTTGTATATTTTTAGTTAGATCTTTATTTTAGTTTTATTTTCTCTTTATTTTATTTTATATATAAAATAAAACACATGCACACACATCATTTGCATCGTCCGCAACCGATTATTAAGAAAACACATGGAATAGTACACTGAACCCTTTGGGCGTTATCAGTCGAAATTCCACAAACCTTAGCCTTGTACCTTTTATCAGTCTTTGACTGTAGGTATATTTTTCTAAGGTAAACTTAGCCTACCCAATTGTAGTTCACCTTGCATTTGCACGTAACCCATAAAAATGTCGAACTGGTATTATGATGACCAATATAATGCATATCGACCTGAATCTCAAAATGGACATTACCCGTACTATGACCATAGTGTGGATAGTACTTGGGACCACTACCAACCTTCTGAAGGTTATGGTTCATACCATAGTGATCCTAATTACTATTTGCACGCTCACCAGTCGTACGAACGGGTAAAATAAGTAATATTACACTGAGCAAAATCTTAGTTTTACATCCTTAGAAGATACCCTCCGAGATTTCATGGAAACTTCGCAAATTCTTAATTCTTCTGTTTCTTTGAATAATGAACTCAATCAATTAGTTGAAACTGAACAGAAGTATGAAAATTCATTGCCACACATTTATTCATATAGTTCAAGTCTTTCTTTAGAAGAGACGCTTAAGAATTTCATTGAAACTTTGCGCGAATCTCTAATAATGATTACTGAGACTTTTAAGCAGCTTACTGAAAATTCACTTGGGAGATACATAGTACACGAACAAATTCATGAAACCTTTGGATAAATTGAAGAGGAACGGATAACTTCTAGTATTGCTCGAAATGAACTTAATTGCCAATATATGTTTCTATTTTTACCCTTGACAATACTGATAAATATTTACCTAATCTAGAGGGCAAGGTTAGAATTGAAAGCACTACCTGTTTAGATAACTTTCAACCATCTTCATATTATTATGATGATAAGGATACTTTTGATGAAGAATTTAAAATTCGTAGTCATAATGACGAGGAAATTTTTACACCATTTGAGCCTCATTCTGATAGTGCTATGTCTAGTTTAAATTGTAATAGTGTTGATAATTATTTACCTATTCAAGAGGAAAAGTACTTAACTAGAAATACCATTGTTATAGAAGGTGAAATATTTCCTTGTTATTATGAAGACGATGATGGTTTAGAGGAACGAGTTTCTCCCGAGACTAGTGTTTTAGAGTCCAACGGTTCAGGAACAACAGTCTCAAAAGAAGATGATAGACGCATAGAGAATTTAAATGTGAGTAAAGGTACCCCACCTGATTACAACCTAGAAGAATTAATTGACCATTTTCCTAAATCCGAAATTATGGAAATTGTGACTAGTTTATCCAAGGATACAGACTACTCTAAGTTTGGGGGTGAATACCATTTTCCCCATGGTTTACTTTTAACTCTTATAAAAGTCCCTTACTTGGGACTTAACGTTTGTGCCTCTACCATATTAAGAGATTACCTTCATGAATTTTTTCCAGAACCGGATAATAATGTCCAAAATGAACTTCAGGTGTTAGAAACCCATCATCCTGTTAATGTCGTATACCCAGGCCATGATACCAAGATTGATTTTTTTTTCCCACCAAGTATTTTTCTACTAAATGTGGGAACATATGAATTTCAAATATGTCAGATTTTAATTTTGGAATTAAACTTAATTATTTTAGGAAATCTGAATCGAAACATTTTCATGAGAATGACCACCACTTCAATGTATTCTATTATGGTCAACTTTATGAGTCAAACTCGATTGAATTTAAGGATCCATAATTATTTTGATTATTGTTATATGATTAGTAAGTTGCGACTAATCCTTTCTTGGTGCTGGTAATATCTTTCCTTATCTCTTTTACTTTATTCATCGTTACTCTTTGTTCATGCTTTCATTCATTTATCTTTAGAACATCGAGGTCTATGTTCAGTTTAAAAAATTTAGTTGTACCAAAAACTCCAAAATTTAGAGACTTGTGAACAATTAATTTTTTTTTAGGATGACACTAACCATTCTAGGTAGATGAAAACAAAATTATTTTTTATACGAGTTGGTGTGCCTATCTAAATGGTTTATTCATAAAAGGACACATCTCAGGTATTAGAAATAACGTGATAGTCGTCACCATACCTCGGAGTTGTCACCATATCAAGTTATGTTTTTATTTTTGCATATTTTTGTGTTTCTCTAAGCGATTTGATGGGTCAATAGTATCGCCTTGTTGTCGCCGCTAGGATGAAGTAGAGTGATTGAGATCAAGTCCCATTATTTTAATTGAACTTGACCACAAAAAAAGACACTTGGATAGTAATATGTGTGTGTTCTCCCTGTCTTCGTCGCCTAAGCAAGCGTGGAACGCAGGATTTATTGACAAGGAGCATGCGCTTAGATTCAAAAGATCTAATCATGTTTTTAATAAAAACAATATATATATAAATAATAATAATAATAATAATAAGGAGTGGGTTCCCATCTTGTGGCTAAGCTGCCTTCTGTTTCAGTGTAAATGCCTTTTCCATCCAATAAATTTTTTTTTATAATAATAATAATACTAATCTTTGTCCATGTGTGTGGACAAAGATGTTTTCTTAAGTGCTATTAAAGGTTTCCCTAAAGGAACCTCTTGTGGAAGGGATGGCCTAAGGGCACAATAACTACTAGATGCCCTAAATGAGCATTCTTTTGCTGTTGTAGAGGAGCTTCTTATCCCCTTAACAGGGGTGGTCAAACTTTGGATTGCAGGAAAATATCCCCCCTTGTTGGGTGAATATGTGGCCTGTTCCCCCTTGACCCCTCTTCTCAATCCAGGAGGTGTTGTGAGCCCAATAACTGTAAGAACCATTTGGAGGAGGTTGTGCTCTAAATTGGCAGCAACAACAGTCAGCAAGGAATTGGCTCCCTACCTAGGTGACCACCAATTTGGGGTGGGTGTCCAGTATGGTGGGGAAGCCATCCTTCACTCATCCAACAAGCTTCTGGAGGCACAGG
Source organism: Papaver californicum (assembly GCA_023531435.1). Taxonomy (NCBI): domain Eukaryota; kingdom Viridiplantae; phylum Streptophyta; class Magnoliopsida; order Ranunculales; family Papaveraceae; genus Papaver; species Papaver californicum. The sequence goes on along the minus strand of JAJJMC010010016.1, from coordinate 1,395,679 downwards.
GTAGCTCTCAGAACATGAGCATGCTGCTGATAGACTTCAGCAATGCCTTCAACATGGTGGACAGAACAGTAATGCTCCATGAGGTGAGGAGCAAATGCCCAAGCATATCCAGATGGGTGGAATTTTATTATGAAAATCCAGCAAAATTATACTACCAGGATCACATTATTCTTTCTACTCAGAGGGTTCAACAACGGGACCCCCTTGGTCCCTTACTTTGTACACTAACCCTGCATCCCCTTATCACCCAAATAGCATCAGAGTGCACCCTTGAGATGAATGCTTGGTACCTAGATGATAGTATAATTGCAGGGGATACTCTGGAGGTGGTCAAAGCCTTGCAAATCATCCAGAGGGAAGGCATCAGCAAGGGGATCTTTCTCAACATCAACAAGACAAAGCTCTTCTGGTATGTGGAAGACCCCAGAGCTTTGGAGGAGGGCATCTTCCCTGATGGTATCAGCAGACCTGCTCAGGGGGTTAAGCTCCTTCGGGAGCCACTCAGCTTAAACCCAAGCTTCTCCAGAGACCTTGTTCAAGGCAGAGTAGAAAAGACATGTCAGCTTATGCAGACTTTGAAGTCCTTGCAGGACCCATAGAGTGAACTCCTGATGTTAAGAGATTATACTGGGGTCTCCAGAATCTTCTTCCCACTGAGGACAACAAACCCACAATCCCTCCAGCTCCTAGCAGCTCATGCAGTTTCTAAGACACATAGTGACTGGAGATGGGGTAGGTTCTGGTCCTATTCAGATGCGCCTAGCTACCCTGCCCATGAAGGATGGAGGCTTATGGTTCTATACCATGGGTAATGCCTGCCACTACAACTTTCTAGCTTCCTGCATACAAACACAACAGCTACATAACATTATCCTAAAATCACATCATGATGCTGATCAACACCTCAGTCTCCAACAGGCCCAGGCCAGGTTCACACAAGTCTATGGGCTTCCTTCATCTTGCTCCAGCATCCAAGCCACTTCCTCGCGCGTTATGCACTCTCTGGCAACCCAATACTTCGATGTGTTCAAGAAGAATATCCACAATAGCTTCAACCTGACTGAGCGAGACACCATCCTTTGGCAATGCAATAAGTTGAGCCATGCCCAAGACTTTCTTAAGGCAGTCCTCATACCTGGGTTTCACCAAGTTATAGGTCCTTGGAAGTTCTTGACCGTCCTCAGTTATAGGCTTAGTTTGTCACAATTTGAGGAGGGGAGCCTATGTTCTAGCTGTGGGCGAGGTATGAATGTCTTTGGTGATCATGCACTCAATTGTGCTAGTGAGGTGGGACTCAAGTTTAGACATGATTTAGTCAGGGATGTGCTAGTAGACATGTGCTACAAAGCAGGCGTCTCCGCTCGTAAAGAATCCAATCTGGGCTTCCTCTCGGACAATGAGAACTCCTTGTGGCCGGCAGATATCCTAGTGTACAATTGGGAGAATAGCCGAGACGTGTACCTTGATATCACAGGGGTATCCCCGTTCACTGGAAGAAGGAGAGCCGCCTTCACGTCCGGTCAGGAAATCTCGAATGCAACAACCCGTAAGACTAGCAAATACCTAACCTAATGCGAAGACCACAAATATGGATTTGGTGTCTCGCGTTCACCACCTTAGGCGAGTTAGGTGAGGACCTGATAGTGTTTGTGTCGAGGCTACAAAACCGCATTGCAAGCCTAGATTACAATTACAAAATAGGCAATTCCTTTTTTTTAAACTAGGTATTTCCATACAAAATGGTGTAGGAGCTCAACTCGTAGCGAGGATTCATACCACTAATGTGTAATCGTCTTTTCCTATCTAATAAAATTTTCGTTATATAAAAAAAATAAAAAAATAATAATAATAATAATAATAATGATTATAGGAGAGAGAAGCTTTGTTGGAGCATTCATTACAGACAATTTTAGGAGTGCATTCAATTCAGGGGCTTTTTCAGGTGATTCTTCATGTGAATCATGGGGGGATGAGTGTTGTCAGTTTAGGTTCTCTTCTTCCGGCGTCCAAGGTATGATGTCTTCATTCTCATCTTCTTCTCCTTCGTCTAGATTTCGAGTTAGAGTTAGTTACATCTGTAAATATAGACACATGGGTTAGTTACTTTTCTAGGTTTTCAGCAGCAGATAGTCTCAATGGTGTAATTGGGTGTACATATAGGCCTTTTGTAGCTTTGTTTAGCTTTTATATCTACAAATTTTCAATTACCTTTTGCATTTACTTTACATAATGCCTAGAAGTAGGGCATCTTTAGTGTCATCTGGCTCAGCAAAGAATAAGGAGGGGGTCTTGCTTGATACCTTGTTCCATTGTCCATATAAAATTCTAGACGGGTGTACCAATAGTGTGGGGGGGCAGAGGCATAAGTAGAACATGGCTACATACATTTACAGGATAAACACTTACCAACCATGGAAGCTATGGGGGGTATGCAGGGAGAGGATCATAATGAACATTTCAGTTTACTATGCTTGGGAGTTAGTTCTTTCCCAGCTACAAATGTGGTTGTGTTCAGATTGTATGCACATTTATTCCTGGAAAAGACCCTGTAGGCAGCACAAAGACATCATTGCCAGTCCTTGCAATGGCTCTTCAACAGAATGCTTTGTGCATGGCATTATCAAACCCAACCCCCCCAACTCCCCCCCCTCCAGCTCTGTGCCCTTAGTTTCTGTGGATTATGTTGTCTCTGATGTAATTGATGTGGACTTACTCCATAGGGTTTACCAACAGAAGATTCCCACATTAGATAGCATACCCCCTCAGTGCAGGCTCCAGGTTTTTAGAGCTCTTAAAGCATCCTTGGTTAGGATCTTAGCCAACCCATTGGAGTTACCAGCCTGGATACATTTGCTATTAACGCCAGTTTGCACTTTAAATTTGTACACACCTAAGTGTTCCATGAAGGAGGGATCAGGGACCAGGAAGAAGTTGCAGACTGCTAGCATTAACCAAGCATTGCTCAAATGGAATTAAGCTAATGGGTGTCTTAGCTTGGTGCACACCCTTTTGGAGCTTCCTAAACAGCCTCAAAGGAGCCAGAACATCAACAAGGGAAATGAGTGTTCTAACTTGGAATCTCCAGAAAGAAATTGAGTTATGGTCAATACACAGCTGCAATTAAGGTTCTTTTTTCAAGTGGCATTGCACCTTGCTCCCTAGCTACTCTCTCTGAGTTGAGCCACAAACACCCAGATGCTCCACTTTCTTGCATTCATGAAGGCCCTGTCAGTGCTGAGGCACTTAATGTGGACAAGGCAATAGTCTTGAATGCAATCAAAGGGTTCCCAAAAGGGAACTCATGTGGAAGAGATGGGATCAGAGCACATCATCTCATGGATGCCCTTAGTGGCCCTGCTGCTGCAGTTGCAGATGACCTTCTTTCATCCATGACAGGAGTAGTCAACTTGTGGCTTGCTAGAAGATGTCCTGCTATGTTGGGTGCCTACATTTCCAGTGCACCTATGACCCCTCTACTCAAACCTTGTGGGGGCATCAGGCCAATAGCAGTGGGTACCATTTGAAGAAGGCTCTTCTCCAAACTTGCATCCTCAGGGGTCAGCAAGGATATGGACACTTACTTGGGGGACTACCAATTTGGAGTGGAAGTCCAATGTGGTGGGGAAGGCATCCTGCATTTAGCAAACATGATGCTGGAGGTGCAAGGTAACTCCTTAAATAAGTGTATGCTCTTGATTGACTTCAACAATGCATTTAATCTGGTGGATAGATCATCCATAATTGAGGAAGTCCGGTGCAGATGTCCTTGTATCTCCAAGTGGGTGGAGTTATGTTATGCAAATCCTGCCAAGCTTTACTATAGTGACAATGTCCTCATGTCATCTCAGGGAGTTCAATAGGGTGACCCATTGGTCCCGTTACTTTTTTCCCTGACTCTACATTAGCTAATACTCAAAATTGCTTCAGAGTGCACTTTAGATATGCATGCCTGGTATCTGGATGATGGGACCATTGTAGGTGACACCTTGGAGGTGGCTAAAGCTCTGCACATTATCCAAGCTGAGGGAAACAGTAGAGGCCTATCCCTCAACATTAACAAGACATAACTATTTTCCCAACAAGCATCAGCAGGCCAGCCATGAGAATGAAGCTGCTAGGTGGTCCTGTCAGCTTGGATGCTAGCTTCTGTAATGATTTGTTCCAGCATAGGGTGAAGAAGACACTTCAGCTAATGGAGTCCTTGAAGCTCCTGCAGGACCCTCAGAGTGAATTGCTTCTCCTTAGAAATTTTGCTGGAGTTTCTCGCTTGTACTTCACCTTGAGGACCAATTGCCCTTCTGTTTTACACCAGGATGATGAGAAATATGACCTGCACCTAAGCCAGTTCCTAAGGAATCTGGTCACTGGTGATGGAGCTGGCTTTGGCCCCTACCAGATGCGCATAGCCACACTGCCCATAAAGGATGGGGGCCTGGGAGTGTACACCATGAAGGACTCCAGCAGGTACTGTTATTTAGCTTCTTACATACAGACAACTCAGGTGCAAAACTTCATCCTCAAGGTGCACAGGGACACAAACCTTCACCAGAGATTCCAGCAAGCTCTGACTAGCTTCTGTCAGGTTTGTGGCTTGGCCCCTTCTTCCTTAAGTATTAAAGCAACTGCCCCACGTCCCATGCATGCTCTGGCAGTGTTGTACTTTGATATGGTGAAGAAGAATATCCCCATCTGCTTCCAACAGACTACACGAGACTGCATCTTGTGGTGTAACAGAATGGCCCATGCCCAAGACTACCTCAAGGCCATCCCCATCGCTGGGCTACACCAAGCAGTTGGGCTTCGACAGTTTAGGGTCATTCTCAGCTATAGGTTTGGCATACCAATTTTTGTTGCAGACAGCTCTTGTTCCTTTTGTGGTAGGGTAATGGACGTTTTTGGTGATCATGCCCTATATTGTGCTAGCGAGGTGGGCCTCAAATTCAGGCATGATCTTGTTAGGGATGTAGTTACTGATATGTGTTTTAAAGCCGGTGTCTCTGCCTGAAAGGAAGTTAAGCTGGGTTTTTTATCCGACAACGCAAACTCACTAAGACCCGCTGATATATTTGTTTATAACTAGGAGGAAAGCCGAGATGTGTGCTTTGACATGACAGGGGTGTCCCCTTTCGCCGGCAGCGAGAGGGTCACTTTTATACCTGGGAATGCCATCTCCAATGCTGTCTCCCGTAAGCGAAACAAATATTTGGTAAAATGCAGTGACCGTGGATACGACTTAGGTGTGTTTGCTTTTACGACCCTAGGCGAGATGGGAGAGGATACAATGGTCTTTATGACAAGGATGCAGAATTGCATGGCTAGTCATGATTACAATTACAAAATTGGCAATTCTCTTTTCTTTATACTAGGCATTTCTATTCAAAAATGTGTAAGGGCTCATCTGGTGGCTAGGCTTCCTACCAACTCAATGTAACTGCATTTCTCCCTTTAACGAAAGTAATTTTGTAAGGTCTCAGCTGGTGTAAGGGTTCAGCGTGTTAGCGTTCACCACTTTGGGGGAATTAGGAGAGGGCCTTATAGATTTTGTGTCCCGGCTACAGAACCGCACTGCAAGCCTAGATTACAATTACAAAATAGGAAACTCCCTTTTCTTTAGACTTCGCATTTCCATTCAAAAGAGTGTGGGAGCTCAGCTCGTGGCGAGGCTTCCCACCACTAATGTGTAATCGTTTTTTCCTATCTAATAAAATTTTCGTTCATAATTAGAATAAAAAATAAAATAATAATAATAATAATAATAAAATAGGCAACTCCCTTTTCTTTAGACTTGGCATTTCAATAAAAAAGGGTGTGGGAGCCCAACTTGTGGCTAGGCTTCCCTCCACTAATGTGTAATCGGTTTTTCCTATCTAATAAAATTTCCTTTCCATAAAAATAATAATAATAATAATAATAATAATTCAAAAAAAAAATTTTAATAATAATAATAATAAACTCCGGGTGCTCCCAAGGGGAAAGACTATGCAATCAGGAGAGTGAAGCTCCGGGTGCTCCCAAGGGGTCTTTAATGGTGGTTTTAATGAACTCCATGAGTTCAGCAATGATTCTGTGCAGAATCATCTTTGGAGGTATGGACCAGCTAATGTTTTACCTTGTCTCCCCACCTAAAGACGTTGTCACCCTTGTACAAACCAGTAGTCTCTTAGTTACATCTTTATTTTTATTTTCTAGGTTTTGTTGGTTTTGTTTTCCAATAGTTAAACCTTGCTCTCAATCTCCCCCTCTTGGGAGTTACTCGTGCTTTTCGTTGTTGGGTTTTCATCAAGAAACTCATTCACCGTTTTTTTTTTCAGCTCTTTTTCCACTCTTGGTTTGCTTGATTTCTTTGTCCGTACACTTTCAATTTTTGGTCTGTACGCCTTGTTCCTGATTAGTTCTTTTAGTGTTTGTGTTTCTTTCAAAGACGCACTCACACCCACACTTTATTTCATCTCCTGATGCTCGTGGTTTGCCTTTGAATTCCTGTTTTCTCTATCCATTCTAGGGACTGTAGGCCTGGGGTCTGTTTTGGCATCGTGTTGGCTGTGTTTCTTTCAGGGATATACCTACATTTCACGCCAATTCACTCCTTCATTTGCTCGGTTCTTATCCTTCTTTGAGGATTAAAGAATACCCATTTCAGGGTCTTGAATTTGGTGGCGTTCTCTGTTCAGAATCACTGGTTGCTGTAGCGCGTTGGTTCTTCATTGCACCTGTTGCTGGAGAGGTTCTTGTGTTCTGCCTAAGGCACATCACCACTCAAGTTCATGTTATGTTTGCTGTTTGGTTTGGGTTATCTTCAGTTTTATGCCCGAGACACAGCAACACTCAGGTTCATTTCCTGTTTTCTGAGTGGTTTATCTTCAGAACTTGTTAGAGGTTGTCTGTTTTGTTGGGTCCTAGTGAGTTTGATATATGTCCAGGGATAGTTTTCAGCCAGTTTCTAGCTTGAGAGATTATCATGGTGACACTCCCGCATTGGTGATCAACTTCATTCAACTTCTGGTTGGCTACAAGCGTTTTTTTTTTGGCTGTTTGTTTGTGGATTTTGTTGTGGTTTGCAGTATCGTGTCTTCTGTTTTAGGTTCATCCAGTATTCCAAGAACAAGGTCAGGCTCGGACTCGCAGTGTTCAGCTGAGAATGTGGAGGGGGTCTTGAATGATGCTTAGTTTCAATGTCCTTATAAACACCTTGACGGCTGTAACAATGGGGTTGGAGGAAGAGGGCTTAGTCGTTCTGGTTTCTACAGGAATTTGAAAGATAAACACCTCCACTCCATGGAGGCAGTTGATGTTTGTAGGGAGCGGGTCGCTATGGATTTGGATGTGTTTTGTGTCTGGGAAGCGGTTTTATCGCAGACGCAAATGTGTATATTCACGGAATGTATGCATATGTATTCCTGAAGATGGCCCTGCAGGCAACACAAAGAGGGCATTGTACCCAGCCCTCACAATGGGACATCAGTATCCTGTATGGTTTACGGAATTAGTAAACCATTGCCTTCCAAGCCTTCGGATGACATGGTGCCTGTAGTTTCAACAACCTTGGATGTGGACCTGCTACACCTTGTATACCAACAAAAACTTCCTACGGTTGCTAGTATTCCATCGTATTGTAGGCTTCAGTTCTCTAGGGTTCTAAAAGCTTCACTGGAGAGAGTTAATGCCAACCCTTCGGACTTGTCTGTTTGGTTACAATTGTTGCTCCTACCTGTATGCACTTTAAGTTTGTACACACCCAAGGGATCCGCGGAAGAGAGGTCAGGGACTAAGAAGAAAATGCAGATGGCTAGTATCAACCAAGCGTTACTTCAATGGAGTGATGGTAGTGGGTGCTATGGCTTGGTGCAGTCCATTCTGGAGCAATCCAGACAGCAGCAAAGTGAGCCGAACAACACACGGAGGCTGGGTAGTTCCAATCTTGCAGCTTGTAGGAGGAAACTGGGCCTAGGACAGTACACGGATGCTATCAAAGTGTTAGCCTCCAATGGAATAGCCCCATGCTCTCAGGATACTCTTGCAGAGCTTAGCCACAAACACCCTACTGCGGCGCTTCCCTGCATCCCTGCAGACCCAATCGTGGTTCAGCCTCTTTGTGTAGAAAAATCGGCAGTTCTAAGTGCCATCAAGGGGTTTCCCAAAGGAAATTCGTGTGGTAGAGATGGCCTTCGCGCCCAGCATCTTCTGGATTCCCTTAATGGACCTGCTGCCTCCGTGGCAGATGACCTCTTGTCTTCTATGACAATGTAGTCAATATGTGGTTAGCGGGTAGATGCCCAGGAGTGCTTGGTGCTTATATTGCGAGTGCCCCTCTTACTCCCTTGATCAAGCCTGGAGGGGGCATAAGGCCCATCGCAGTGGGAACCATCTAGAGGAGGCTTTTCTCTAAATTAGCTGCATCGGGGGTCGGCAAGGAAATGGCCTCTTACCTAGGAGATCACCAATTCGGCGTGGGAGTCCAATGTGGTGGGGAAGGCCTTTTGCATTTCGCAAACAGAATTTTGGAGCTGCAAGGTAACTCCTCCACCAAGCTGCAAGGTAACTTCAACAATGCTTTTAATTTGGTGGATAAAACTGCAATGATCAATGAAGTCAGGTCCAGGTTCCCTGGTATTTCTAGATGGGTTGAATTTTATTATGCAAAGCCGACAATGCTTTATTACAATAAAAAAGTTCTTTTGTCGGCTCAGGGCGTCCAACAGGGAGACCCGTTGGGACCTTTACTGTTTGCTCTGACATTACACCCGCTCATTTTAAAAATTGCTTCTAAGTGCACCTTGGATATGCATGCTTGGTACTTGGACAATGGGACTATCGTTGGGGACACTCTAGAGGTGGCTCAAGCTTTACACATCATCCAATCTGAGGGGAGCAGTAGAGGCTTATCCCTCAATATTTACAAGACAGAGCTATTCTGGACCAATTTAGACCCTAGAAGTTTGGAGAAAGGTGTGTTCCCGGCCACCATCAATAGAACAGCAAGACGAGTGAAGCTCCTAGGTGGGCCTGTTAGTCTGGATGCTAACTTCTGCAACGAGATGGTCCAGCTTAGGGTGGAGAATTGCTTCTTCTCAGAAATTGTACTGGGGTGTCGCGCTTATACTTCACTTTGAGGACCACCAGCCCCTCTGTCTTTCACCAGTTAGTTGAGTATTACGACCAGCATTTATGCCAGTTCCTAATACATTTGCTTACTAGCGATGGATTTGGTCCTTACCAAATGCGCATAGCGTCTTTGCCTATGAAGGATGGGCGGTTAGGGGTTTTCACTTTGAAAGATTCTAGCTTTTACTGCTACCTCGCCTCCTGTCTTCAGACAACCCATGTACCGAATACTATTCTCCATGTGGACAGGGACACTGCACTCCATCTCAGCTTCCAGCAAGCCTTGCTTAGCTTCAGTCAGGTCTGTGGGATTCCTTGTTCTTCTCTCAGTATTAAAGCAACTACCCCCCGACCCATGCATTCTCTGGCAGTGTTGTACTTTGATATGGTCAAGAAGAGTATCCCTAGAAGTTTCCACCAGACTGAGCGCGATTGCATTTTGTGGCAATGTAATCGGCTGAGCCATGCACAAGACTACCTCAAAGCTATCCCAATCACAGGGCTACACCAATCTATTGGTCCTCGCCAATTTAGGGCCATTCTTTGTTATAGGTTGGGTATTGCGATATTTGCTGAGGGTAGCTCTTGTTCTTTTGCGGCAGAGTAATGGATGCCTTTGGGGATCACGCCTTATACTTCGCCAGTGAAGTGGGTCTCAAATTTAGGCACGACCTAGTTAGGTACGTGGTGGCGGATATGTGTTTTAAAGATGGTGTCACTGCCCGCAAGGAAGTCAAGCTGGGTTTCTTGTCTGACAATGCAAGTTCCCTTAGGCCCGCGGATATACTCGTATACAATTTGGAGGAGGGTCGAGACGTGTGCTTCGAAGTCACATGGGTGTCCCCTTTTGCAGGAGGTGAGAAGGTTGCGTTTACGCCTGGGATTGCCATCTCTAACGCTGTTACGCGCAAACGTAATAAATATTCGGACAAATGTAACGAGCGGATATGGCTTGGGTGTTCTTGCCTTTATGAATCTGGGGGAGTTGGGAGAGGACACGATTGGCCTCATGACGAGACTGCAGAACCGCATGGCTATCCACGACTATAACTATAAAGTTGGGGATTCCCTTTTCTTTATATTAGGCATTTCCATTCAGAAAGGGGTAGGGGCTCAGCTTGTGGCTAGGCTCCCTACCAATGCTGTGTAAAAAATACTTTTCTCCCTTTAATGAAAGTTTTTTAATAATAATAATAATAATAATAATAATAATAATAATAATAATAATAACAATAATAATAATAATAATAGAAAAAGGAGAGAGAAGCTCCGGCGAGTGCGAAATTGGGGAAGAACATGGGGTTTGCTGGAAATCAAGGAGTTGCGATTCGAGCTGAGATTCGTTCTTCCACTTCAGGTATGTTGAAACCCATCCCACATCCTTCACTTCCCTTTTCTCCTCTACTGCAATTAAGAATTTTAACCTAGGGATATTTGTATATACTCTTGTAGTGGTAGTTTCTAAGCCTCCTTTTGATCCAACCCTGCATATACAAATTGGGGTCTTAAGGCCTCTTTGAGATCACTGTGTATTCTCACATTTCTCAATTCCAACCCTTTTGAGAGTTTCTTTCCCAATATGCCTAGAACTAGGTCCACTGCTGCTTCTCAGGATTCACTAGGAGATGACATAGGTGGTCATCATAAGGAGATGTTGTTCCAATGCCCTTATAGGAAGTTTGATGGATGCAATAATGGTGTGTTGGGGGGGGGGGGGGAGGGGCTTGAGTAGAACTGGATTCTACAGACACCTCCATGACAGGCACCTCCCCACTGAGGAGTCCAAATCCATTTGCAGAGATACGATTAGCAATGATGTTGCTGTCTACAAAGATTAGGAGTTGGTCTTGTCTGGCTTGCAAATATGGTTGTGCACCAAATGTATGCACATATATTCCTGGAGAAGACCTTGCAGAATGCATGATGTGAATATCATCACCAGGCCTTACAATGGGATGTCAACTGACTTCTTGGTGCATTGCCTAGACAAACCATAAGATGCTATTACAGAACCAAGTGAGCTAGTGGAACCAGAGTCACCAGATGGCCTGTCCCTGGAGTTGTTCAATCAAGTCCTCCAGATGAACTGCACAACAGTGGTCAGCATCCCCCCCCCACCAATGTAGGCTCACAAACCCCCTTGATTTGTCAGTGTAGCTCCTCCTTCTTCTCATGCCAGTATGCACCCTAAGCTTATATGCTCCTAAAAGCACTATGGAAGAAAGATCAGGGACAAGAAGAAGGCTTCAGACAAGCAGCATAAACCAGGCCTTGCTCTAGTGGAATGACAAGGGGTGTCTCAGCATGGTGCATACCCTCTTGGATCAGGCTAAGCTACTTCAAAGGAGCATCACCAACAAAAGGAGGTCTGGGGTCTCAAACCTCTCTGCTTGCAGGAGAAAGCTTAGTTATGGCCAATGCACTGTAGCTATCAAGGTGTTGGCTTCTAATGGAATTGCACTTAATTCCCCATCCACCTTATTGGACCTGAGCCAGAAACACCCTAAAGATCCTCCACCTTCCATCCCTGCAAAACTTGTCCAAGTTGATGCCCTTAGTGTTGACAACACAGCTGTCCTGAAAGATATCAAAGGCTTCCCCAAAGGGACCTTCTGTGGGAGGGATACCCTAAGGGCCCAACATCTACTGGATGCCCTGTGTGTCCAAGCCTCAGCAGTGGCAGATGAGTTACTATCTTCTATCACTAGGGTGGTTAACTTGTGGTTAGAAGGGAGGTTCCCTTTAGAGCTAAGGGAGTACATTGCCAATGCCCCCTTGACTCCCCTGCTTAAACCTGATGGAGGGTTGAGGCCTATAACAGTGGGCACAATCTGGAAGAGGCTGTGTTCCAAGATTGCTGCCTCTGCTGTTTGTAAAGAGATGACTGCCTACTTAGGTGACTTTCGGTTTGGGGTGGGGTTCCAATATGGAGGGAAGGCCATCCTGCATTCAGCCAACAGGATCCAGAGTTCCAAGGGAACTCCCTTAACAAGTGTATGCTACTTGTAGATTTTAGAAATGCCTTCAACATGGTGGACATATCTGCCATGATTAAGGAAGTCAGAGACAAGTTCCCTTGCATCTCTAGATGGGTTGAGTTTTGTTATGCCAATCCAGCCAAACTCTACTACCAAGACAACATCCTCATGTATGCACAAGGAGTCCAACAAGGGGATCCCAGGGGCCCCCTTCTTTTTGCCCTTACCTTGCACCCCCTCATCATCAGCATAGCTTCAGTCTACACACTAGACCTACATGCATGGTACCTTGATGATGGTACCATCGCTGGTGACACTATGGAGGTGGTCAAAGCTCTAACCATCATCCAGGAAGAAGGGTGCAAGAGGGGTTTCTCCTGAACATCACCAAAGTAGAGCTCTTTTGGCCCACTGTTGATCCCAGAAGTCTGGACGAGAGGGTCTTCCCAGCTGACATTAGAAGGCCAGTGCTGGGTGTGAAGCTGTTAGGGGGTCCAGTAAGTCAGGACTTGAAGTTATGTAGTGAATTTTTGCAGGGAAGAGAGGTGAAGATACGCGAGCTCATGGAGACCCTGAAGAAGCTGCAGGACCCACAGTGTGAGCTACTCCTCTTGCACAACTGTGTTGGTGTCTATAAGATCTACTTTACAATGAGAACTACCAGACCCTTGGCTTTCCAGCCCCCTGCTTCCCTATATGATCAGCACCTCCAGCAGTTCTTCAGGCATTTGGTTAGATGGAGCTACTTTTGGCCCACTTCAACTGTGCCTGGAAACCCTTCCCATGAAGGATGGTGGGCTGGGTATCTATACAATGGAAGACACCAGCCACTACAGTTATCTAGCTTCTTATATTCAAACCATGTGATGCGTCGAAAAACCGACTTTGTTTTACCGTAAGCGCACAGTGTCGAAAGATGTAAACAAGAGCAAATACGGTTCGTTCCCCACGAGGAGTTTGGATTAAAATATTTTTTTTAGATTTTTTATAAAGAATTAAATTATCTAATGAATTAAAATTATTTAATAAAGTTTTAAAAACAGTACGAGGAAAATGTTGAGGTTCCGGGAATCCGTTGTAAATTAGGGTTTAATTGCATTCGTCATATAGGGTCTTGATTTCTAAAAGAATTATTTGTTCTCAACCTAAAGTAGAATTTCGAAGTACTAAATATACGGGGCATAAAGAGTCAAAGAATATTCATAAAACGATTTAATACGAGGTTTCAACGAGTCCTTCTACTAATCAAACAATGAACTATACGTGGCATAGAACATGAAAAATCATCGAGACGGTAAAACGTTGAGAGAGAGACAAATTAATAATATTTAGTTCATACAGTTAAAAACCCTAGTTTCGAAACACAAATAAAAATCATCACTACAAGTTCATCCTTTCGCCCTAACAAGGGAATTAGCCCAACATGACTTTCTTAAAAACCATGAAAATTAATTAATAAAGAAGAAACAAAAACACAAACTAACCCTTTTTTATGTCTGCGTCTTTTCTTCTCTGGACGTGAAGGTATCTATCTTTACGTGAGAGTCTTCTTTCTGTATCCGGAGCTCAGCGTCCAAGTATGTGAAGGTACCAGGCTATATATAGCCAACCAAGAAATCCCTTTCCGAGTACAACTCAAAAACGTGTTTGCCAAGTTCTCTTCTTTTCTTTTTCTTCAACAACACGTTTCTTTCAACCTGACCACCTAAGCCAACACCAATTCATTCACCATTATCTCCATCGAATCCGTATCCCACTCAAACTTCTCCCTGACTTCTCTCTCAAGTCTTGCCAATAGCTACTCATCATCGACCACCAGTACCAACAACAGCTCGAGCTCTCAATCATCTGCCACCCATAGATTCCACCACTCGAGCCATGTCAACTAACTCAAGCTCAAACAATAACAACCATCACTCTTCAAACTCGAGTCATTGTTTTCCAACCTCACTGGCGTACCCGAGAACAACAACCAGTAGGTTTGAGATTCATCACCAACTGGAGCAACACAACATCATCACAAGTAACTCGAACCACACTACATTCTGCCACCATCCAGATTCAACTTCCATTGAATCAATCATCACAATCAACAGCTCTATCTTTTCCATTATCACCGAGAGTCCCTGCCACCAACCCATAGTCACCAGTCGATCATCTCTTGAACTGCCAGCATCATCATCATCAAACATCATCACGTCTATCACAGAACCGAGCTCACTTCTCCTCGAGTTTCAGCAATGGCATCATCCATTCTTCTCTTCGCAGCAAACATCCTTCTTCTCCCTGAGTTTCTTCTCCATTATCTCCTAGCCCAATCAACTCGAAACAACTCAGTTTAGCCACCTGATCCATAGCCAATAAACCCAGACAAGAAGATTCATAATTCTCTGTTTGGTTCGAATTATGCGAAGAAGAAAAGTGGCCCATATAATTCTTGGTGGCTCCATTTATGATATGCAAATAACCGGCAGCCCCTAGCAAATCATCTGGTGCCTTTAGTAACTGAATCTCAGCTGTCCCTTAGCATACAATGGAGTGCCAATAGTTGTCTCCTTTGAAATGACCATTTTTCCCTTAATTCTTGTTTCGCTCATAACTTTCTCATACGAAGTCAGAATGACCTTGTTCTTTCGCCATTGGCTTCGTAATTTAATTGTCTACAATATGAAGGGTAGAAATCCTGGAATAGACTGAGTCCATCTGGGTCTTTGGCAATTCTTCTCTTGTAAAGCTCCATTTCACTTGTTTCAGAGATGTAACCTAATAAAACACAAAAACTAGAAAAGTAATACTAACACACGGTAATTCACACAAAATATAGCAAATAAGAATAAGGAAATGATACTTAAAATGTATAAATTATGCACTTATCAAATTCCCTCACACTTTCCTTTTGCTCGTCCTCGAGCAAACTAAAAATCTAAAATAATCTAAAATACAACTCCCTTTCGTTGAGGAAACGGTTACACTTAGCATGTGTAACAAGCCTTTAAACCCCTAGGTGTTCCTAGTTGACGAGTTATAGTCTCGTGAGGGTTTACAAGAGATTTACCCATAAAACCTACTCCAACTTCTAAGTATTCCAAAGCACCTGCATCCAAAGAGCTACGAAGACATAAAGAGTTATAGGTGTCCCTAGAAGTATAAAGAACATTATTCTCATGCTTAACTCTTGAGTTAGGAGAAAACCACCATGTAAAAGGATCTAGGTTCGAGAGTGACCGAATATTTCTGCCTCACCAATAGGGTTTTATGAATTTGACACTCAAATAACGCACTTTATGGTTCACACATGTGCAGGAATGAATGAAGATAGAAATCCTATACACGTTGAATGGTAGGAAGGAAAGGTAACCTTCCGAATCATATGAAGATGTTATCCCATAGAAAGTGGGACGAAAAAGAACCCCTTTTTATTTTTATAGTGACCTCTAATAACAGAAATCAACCACTGTGCAAGGATGGGAATGCTTACTTACCTTCTCATCCAATCGGCAATCAACACCACTCTCACAACATCCAATAGAAACGTCTTCGGTCTTCAACTGTGGATGATGAACTCTTGAACTTCGTAGAACCTTGAATTTGTAACTCATTTCCTCCATTTCTTGTTATTAGAAACTTCTCTATAGATTTCTTCTTCCCCACGGCCTTATTGAAATAATACAAAAGAAAATCTACACTAAAGCAATGATAATCATTTTTTTTTGTTTTTTTTGTTTTTGATGATATTTTGTACAATATAAACTGAAAAATAAATGATGAAATTACTACGACCGTTGGATAAAGACTTTACCACTTGATTCTGAACTTCACTAACTCACATCTTTTGATTTCTTTCGCTTTTGTACATAAGTCTTTAACATGTTAATTGTATTGTTACTTTACTTGAATACGAAATTTGTTCTTTCTTAAACGATTGCTTCTAAACCTTAAATGACTTCAAATTTTCTTCAAATTTTTGATGTTCTGCTTATTGATAATATGTTTCTATGGACCTGTTATTGTCGAGAGAATGGTGCCAACTGCAAAAAAAACTACAAGATAGAGTTAGCAATTCTGATGGCACCCTCATGATTGATAGAAATAGCACTCAAGAGATCAAAAAGTAGTGCTGAAATTGGTGCGAGGTTAGGTAGCTCATCATTCTACCCGGAATTTGCGCAGATGAAATACTCTAAACGGAGAATTTTAGGTTTGGTGCCTTACTCATGGGTATTGAATGATCAACAACTCTAATACTGTATTCTCTACCGGCAGTTTAATTCCATTTTTGTCAGCTCTAGCCTCTCAACAACTAAGCACTCCTAATATAGTTCTATAATATTTCTAAGTTCAGTTGTTTCGGTTAGAACTCCGTATGTACACGTAGCTAGAAGTATACTAAGTGACTCTAAAATATCTAAAAGTTGAAGGTTTTCATGCAAATAATTTCGAAAAAAGTTGAAAATTTTCTACCTAAAAAGTGTATGCTTAAGAACTCTATATGCTTACACTCCCCCACACTTAAACTGTACATTGTCCCCAATGTAAATTAACTCATCCAATGTAAAATCAATATGGGAAATCCTAAAATAGCATAAAACAAGCAATCAAAAACTAAAAAGATAAGGTGAAAAAAACAAATCTGATGGGTTGACTCCCATGAAGCAAATGATAGTATCATATAGCAATAGTCGGAACAACTGTGGGTCATATGAATCAAATAGTGCTACCACCAGTAAAAGGAAACTGCAACAAGCCAAGAAAAAGAACAAACCGAGCTCACCCTTATCTAGTTTTCTGTTTAAGACAATTACTTCTAGTCGTGGTTCAGGTTCAGGCTCTATAAAAGGATCTAGATAAAGTATTTTCATGGGCTGGATTTTCTCAAAGGCAGGATCAACAGGGTCAGGTTGTAGAGTCTGGAGAAACTCAACTAAGAACTTAGAAGCACATAAAAATAACTTGAATACTTGTGGATCCTCAAAGTCAATATGATTTGACTCACACAGTTGATTACTATGAAAATGGTCATTCTTAAACAAATGTGTCGATTCTACTCTCCTAAAGTAATCAGGCTTAGTCTCAAAACTTAATAACTGACACATTTGAAATTCATATGTTCCCACATATGGAATAAAATATTTTGGTGGGAAAACAAAGTTAATCTTGGTATTATCGCCTAGGTAAACCACATCGACCAGAGGATGGGTTTCTAACAACTGAATTTCTTTCTGGACATTAGGTTCAGGAAATATAGTTTGAAGATGATCTTGCAAAATAGTAGAGGTGCATATGTCAAGTCCCAAGTTAGGGACCTTTTTAAGAGTCAACGGTAAGGTACAGGGAGATTGATAATCACCCCCACACTTAGAATCTTGGGTATATCTAGATAGACTAGTCACAATTTCCCTAATTTCTAGATCGTCAGGCGATGGTTTAAGGGTCAAGGTCAGGGCTTTCTCGACAGATGGAATGAGTCGAGATTCGGGTAGGACTAAAGATTCAATTCCAGGCTTCCATTTATTAGTGTCAAATAGTGGTGTGGAGTCTAACAAGGCGTTGACTTCACAAATAACACTTTCATCATCAACATCAGGCCCAAAGTGCACTAAACAAGCCTCTTATGGATCATCTATATGGTTCTGCAAGTGAGTTTCATGGACTATTTCATCAATTATGCACACAGTTTCATGGTTGTCAAGATCTGGAGGAGAACGTGCGACATGAAAAATATTCACCTCCATTTTCCAGCTGCCAAAAGTAAGTTCCATGATACCATTCCTACAATTTATGATTGCATTAGAAGTTGCTAAGAACGGTCGTCCTAAAATGATAGGAATGTGAACACTAGGGTCTGTCACAGGTTGAGTATCAAGAATTACGAAGTCCACAGGATAAACAAAACTATCAACCTGTACAAGAACATCCTCTACCACTCCTCTAGGAATTTTAATGGACCTATCAGCCAATTGGAGTGTAACACTAGTGGGTTTCAAGTCACCAAGTTTTAATTGCTCATACACAGAATATGGTAAGAGATTCACACTGGCCCCTAGATCTAACAAAGCATGTTCAATCTTGTGTTGTCCTATAGTGCAAGCAATAGTAGGACAACCAGGGTCTTTGTATTTGGGTGGTGTTTTCTGAGTAATGATAGAGCTCACTTGTTCAGCAAGAAAAGCTCTCTTATGGACATTTAATTTTCGTTTCACAGTGCACATATCTTTTAAGAACTTAGCATACATAGGAATCTGCTTAATGGCATTTAAGAGGGGAATAATTGATTTTAACTTGTTTGAACACTTCTAAGATATCATTAGGGATGGTTCATTTCTTCTGGGATACTAACCTTTGGGGAAATGGAGCGCAAGGAACATAAGTGTTTTCAGCTTCACCTCTTTCAGTTTTAATGGTTTCTTTTTGTGTTAAGGGTATTTCCTGTGTAATAGTAGGTGGGTTCCTATCTGTCTCCTTCTCCTTAGGATCACTAAGATGGTTATCGATGAACCGGCCGCTTCTCAAGGTAGTGACGGCCTGGACTTGATCTGAGGGATTAACACCAGGTGTGCTTACCTCATAAGACCTCTTTGGGTTAGGCTGTGTTTGACTTGGGAACTGTCCCTTGTCTCTCTCACTTATTTGGCTAGCAAGCTGACCTATTTGTCTTTCTAAGGTTGCTATGGACCTTGCAGTGTTCTTGTCCATATTCTCTAGTTGTTTTTGGGTGGCCTGCATATACATCTTAAGACTTTCTTCCATACTAGGTACTCTTTGGTTAGATGAATCAGTAGGACCGGATGATTTCTGCGTATAACCACTAGTATTAATAGGTTATCCTTCATACTGAACTCTATACCAAGAAAAGTTAGGGTGTCTTTCCCACCCTGGGTTGTACGTATTGGAATACGGGTCAAATCTATGACGATCGTCTTGGTAGAGAGCATGGACTTGTTCTCCACCATAGTCATGAGTGATTTGGTCCACAGACTCAACAAAAGGTCTAGATTTAGTACTAAGTTCTAATGATTCTAGTCTTCTTGTCAAAGAAGCTATTTTAGCTTCAGAGTCGAATTCGATATCAACTCTATGCACCCCTTTTCTACTAGCCATTGACCTTATGGATTCCTTAGCCCCCCAATCCTGGGTTTTATCAGATACTTCATGCAAAAACTTATAACCCTCCTCAGGGGTTTTATCAGCGAAATTACCACCACATAGTGATTCCACCATGGTCATTGTTTTGTGATCTAACCCTTCGTAGAGAATCATAGTGAGTTTCAAGGTATCGAATCCATGGTGTGGACATTGCATCAGAAGTTCATGGAACCTTTCTAAATAATCCTGAAGAGATTCTCCATCTTGCTGCGAGAAACTATTAAGACTTTGACGTAAGGCTGTGATTCTATGCCTAGGAAAACATTTATGCACAAATAACTTAGTCATCGCATCCCAAGTATGGATGGATGAAGATGGTAAGGCATTGAACCACGATTTCTCCTTATCTTTTAAAGAGAAGGGAAACAATCTCAATTTCAAATATTCATCGGTCAAGTCTTTAATCTTCAAAGTACCGCACAGTTCCTCAAAGTCTCTAATGTGGGAATAAGGGTGTTCATTTTCTCTGCCATAGAAGTTTGGAAAAGCTTGGATGGTATTAGTCTTAATTTCATAGTGGGCTTTTGTGGTAGGCAAGACAATGCATGACGGTTGTGAGACTCTAGTCGGGTACATGTAGTCTCTCAAAGTTTTAACTGGAGGGTCCACACCCTCATTATCGGTTCTATCTATGAATAATGGATTATTTTTAACGAGACGATTATCCTGATCTCTTTCCCAACCTACCTGTGTGTTGGGCATATACTAAAACCAAAAAAAAAAAAAAAAACCCTAATTGGAAGGGAATTTTTAAACAATCACAAGCAAGGCTGACTCAACCAAATCACCTATTGAATCTAGCAAACAAAAAGCATGATGGCTCCACTTAGATTGTTTCTAGACCATCTTATATTCTTTCGAAAGGAAACTAGTTACAGTTCTAGCAAACCTCTTAGAACGATCCGAATTAGATTAAGTCGAAGAGAAACAGGATAAGCTCTAAGGAGATTTGATAACCCTGTCTCTTTGGCAACTTTTCCCTGGGTTACAAGGCGGCTCTAATCAACTTAAAATAATCTTCCTGAACTTCGGGTTAGGCTAACAAAGTAACTAATACATTCCTTTTGAACGAGTTTCCTTTAAGCTCGTTACCCTATCAGTCTCTTTCTAGTCAAAATTTTAAGGTTTAGGTTCGCGTTTGGTAACGTGTTCCTAAAGCGGGCAAGAAGGAAACGGTGATGAAATCCGAGTCCTTATCTTATATGGCCAATTCTTGCCCTTTACTAGAAAAGTAAATCCGTATTCAGGTCCTCAACATATATGCACACGAAGGAATACTGTAAACCCACTTGCAAGGGATTCGTGGGTTGATCGAATCTTACCTCCCGTAACAGACGGGGGATGAACCGTTGAAGTCGACTCAGGCCACTGACTCCTGTGTCAGTGTACGAACCCAAAGGGCCGAGACAATATCGTAATTGTCGTCCTTCCCTGTGCAGTTTATATTTAATACTACCCTTCCGTAGGGTTTAAAAATAATAATAATGTCCGTAATGTCCAAAACTAAAAGAAAATTACAATAATTATCAAAAATTTCCTAATACAGTTTTCTAAATTAAATTAAATAATAAAAATCCTAAAAAGTAAAAATTAACTATTTGTCTTCTTCTACGTTCATTCAGATTTAACTTAACTCCAAGTCTTTTAATTACCAAAATCTTTGTCTCAATTTCTTTTCGTTTCCGTCCCCAAAACCTGCAGCAGAAAAATACCAAAAAGCGTAAAATCGAACAAAATAATAAAAATCTACAAATTAGAAAATAAAATCTAACCTAAAAAAAATTTAATCGAAAAACAACTCCCCGGCAGCGGCGCCAAAAACTTGATGCGTCGGAAAACCGACTTTGTTTTACCGCAAGCGCACAGTGTCGAAAGATTTAAACAAGAGCAAAAACGGTTCGTTCCCACGAGGAGTTTGGATTAAAAATTTTTTTTTAGATTTTTTATAAAGAATTTAATTAACTAATGAATTAAAATTATTTAATAAAGTTTTAAAAACAGTACGAAAAAAATGTTAAGGTTCCGGGACTCCGTTGTAAATTAGGGTTTAATTGCATTCGTCATATAGGGTCTTGATTTCTAAAAGAATTATTTTTTCTCAACCTAAAGTAGAATTTCGAAGAACTAAATATACGGGGCATAAAGAGTCAAAGAATATTCAAAAACGATTTAATACGAGGTTTCAACGAGTCCTTCTACTAATCAAACAATGAACTATACGTGGCATAGAACATGAAAAATCATCGAGACAGTAAAACGTTGAGATAGAGAAAAATTAATAATATTTAGTTCGTACAGTTAAAAACCCCAGTTTCGAAAGACAAATAAAAATCATCTCTACAAGTTCATCCTTTCGCCCTAACAAGGGAATTATCCCAACATGACTTTCTTAAAAACCATGAAAATTAATTAATAAAGAAGAAACAAAAACACAAACTAACCCTTTTTTCTGTCTGCGTCTTTTCTTCTCTGGACCTGAAAGTATCTATCTTTACGTGAAAGTCTTCAGTCTGTATCCGGAGCTCAGCGTCCAAGTATGTGAAGGTATCAGGCTATATATAGCCAACCAAGAAATCCCTTTCCGAGTACAACTCGAAAACGTGTTTGCCAAGTTCTCTTCTTTTCTTTTTCTTCAACAACACGTTTCTTTCAACCTGACCACCTAAGCCAACACCAATTCATTCACCATCATCTCCATCGAATCCGTATCCCACTCAAACTTCTCCCTGACTTCTCTCTCAAGTCTTGCCAATATCTACTCATCATCGACCACCAGTACCAACAACAGCTCGAGCTCTCAATCATCTGCCACCCATAGATTCCACCACTCGATCCATGTCAACTAACTCAAGCTCAAACAATAACAACCATCACTCTTCAAACTCGAGTCATTGTTTTCCAACCTCCTTACCGTACCCGAGAACAACAACCAGCAGGTTTGAGATTCATCACCAACTGGAGCAACACAACACCATCACAAGTAACTCGAACCACACTACATTCTGCCACCATCCAGATTCAACTTCCATTGAATCAATCATCACAATCAACAGCTCTATCTTTTCCATTATCACCGAGAGTCCCTGCCACCAACCTATAGTCACCAGTCGATCATCTCTTGAACTGCCAGCATCATCATCATCAAACATCATCACGTCTATCACAGAACCGAGCTCACTTCTCCTCGAGTTTCAACAATGGCATCATCCATTCTTCTCTTCGCAGCAAACATCCTTCTTCTCCCTGAGTTTCTTCTCCATTATCTCCTTGCCCAATCAACTCGAAACAACTCAGTTTAGCCACCTGATCCATAGCCAATAAACCCAGACAAGAAGATTCATAATTCTCTGTTTGGTTCGAATTATGCGAAGAAGAAAAGTGGCCCTTATAATTCCTGGTGGCTCCATTTATGATATTAAAATAACCGGCAGCCCCTAGAAAATCATCTGGTGCCTTTAGTAACTGAATCTCAGCTATCCCTTAGCATACAGTGGAGTGCCAATAGTAGTCTCCTTTGAAATGACCATTTTTTCCTTAATTCTTGTTTCGCTCATAACTTTCTCATACGAAGTCAGAATGACCTTGTTCTTTCGCCATTGGATTCGTAATTTAATTCTCTACAATATGGAGGGTAGAAATCCTGGAATAGACTGAGTCCCTCTGGGTCTTTGGCAATTCTTCTCTTGTAAAGCTCCATTTCACTTGTTTCAGAGATGTAACTTAATAAAAAAAAACTAGAAAAGTAATACTAACACACGGTAATTCACACAAAATCTAGCAAATAAGAATAAGGAAATGATACTTAAAATGTATAAATTATGCACTTATCACCATGCAGGTGCAGAATACTATCTTCAGAACTCAAATAGGATCTGACACACACCCCAGCTACCAGCATGCCCTGTCCAGTTTCATTCAGGTCTACGGCTTGACGTCTTCTTACAATATCCAAGTTGATGCCCCTAGCCCAATGCACTCATTGGCTGTCCTCTACTTTGATGTTGTTAAGAAGAATATCCCCAGCAGATTTACTATGTCTGAGCGCGACAACACCCTGTGCCAATGCACCAAGCTCAATCACACCTAAGACTTCTTCAAAGCAGTCCTCATTGCTGGGCTTAACCAGGAAATTGTTCTAAGGCAGTTCTGGGCCGTGCTTAGCTACAGACTCGGGATACCATGTTTGAGGAGAGCAGCTTATTCCCTAGTTGTGGTAGAGGCATGGACGTCTTCGGTGACCACCCCTTGCACTATACCAACGAAGTGGGCCTAAAGTTCAGACACGACTTGGTCCGAGACGTGCTCACGGACATGTGCTTCCGGGATGGAGTGTATGTGCGTAAAGAAGTCAAACTGGGATTCTTATCGGATAACGAGAATTATTTACGGCCAACGGACATCGAACGTTCGCGATATCTGTCTCGATGTCATCGGGGTATCCCCGTTCACAGGTGGCGGGAGATCAGCCTACACGCCAAGAAAAGCCATTTCGAACGCCACTACCCGCAAACGAAACAAATACCTGGACAAATATGTCGCTCACGGATATGGCCTCGGTGTGCTAGCCTTCACTACCCTAGGGGAATTAGGAGAGGATATGGTAGATTTTGTAACGAGGTTGCAGAATTGTTTAGCTAGTTTCGACTACAATTACAAAATTGGAAACTCCATGTTCTTCAGACTAGGCATTTCCATACAAAAGGGGGTAGGGGCCCAGCTTGTTGCGAGGCTTCCTACCATTTCTATGTAAAATGATATTTCTATCTAATTTTAATAACAAAAGTAATAAGTCATATGCAAATGCTCAAGCATTTCCAGGTGGGTGGAATTCTTCTATGCCAAGTCGTCTAAGCTTTATTACAATGATCACACCCTTTTGTCTGCACAAGGTGTCCAGCAAGGTGACCCTCTTGGTCCCTTACTCTTTTCCTTAACCTTGCACCCACTTATCACCAAAATTGTTATAGAGTGAACTCTGGATCTGCATGCTTTGTACCTAGATGATGGTATAATGGAAGGGGACACATTTGAGGTTCCCAAAGCACTGACCATCATCCAGAAGGAAAGCAGCAGGATGGGTTTAGTTCTCAACATCAACAAGACTGAGCTTTTCTGTCCTACTACAGACCCAAGGAGCCTTGTGGAAGGTATCTTCCCAACTGGTATCAGCAGACCTTCTATGGGTATGAAGCTTTTTGGGGGGCCTGTCATCCTGGATCCAAGGTTCGGCAGTACCTTAGTACAGGTCAGAGTGGAGAAGACCATCCAATTAATGAAGACTCTGAAGACCCTGCAGGACCCACAAAGTGAGCTTCTTCTTCTGAGGAACTGTGATGGTATTGTAACACTGCCTATGAAGGATGGAGGCCTAGGGGTCTACACAATAGGAGATACCAGCCATTACTGTTTCCTAGCCTCATGTATACAGACTCAATAGGTACAGAACATTATCCTCAAAGCTCACCTTTCTGCTGATAAACATCACAGCTTCCAACAGGCCCTGTCCAGATTCCTTCAGGTCTGTGATTTGTCCACTTCTTGTTTTAACATCCAAGCCACTGCCCCACCCCCAATGCATTCACTGGCAGTCTTGTATTTCGATCTAGTCAAGAAGAACATACCCAACAGATTCCATTTGACTGAGCGGGACAACACTTTATGGCAGTGCAACAAAATGAGGCATGCCCAAGACTATCTCAAAGTTGTCCCTATAGCTGGGCTTAACCAATCTGTTGGGCCTCGCCAGTTTAGGGTTGTTCTTAGCTACAGGCTTGGTATAACTTTGTTTGAAGAGGATGGTTATTGTGCCAGTTGTGGGAGAGAAATGGATGTCTTCGGGGATCATGCTCTGTATTGTGCCAGTAAGGAGGGCCTCAAATTTAGACACGACTTAGTCAGAGATGTGCTCGCGGATATGTGCTACAAAGTAGGGGTCCCTTCCCGCAAAGAAGCCAAACTGGGCTTTCTTTCGGATTCCGAATTTTTCTTAAGGCCAGCTGATATCCTTGTGTACGATTGGAAGAACGGCCGTGATGTGTGCCTCGATGTTACCAGGGTGTCCCCGTTTACAGGAGGCGAGAAAAAGGCCTTTACACCGGGTTAAGCCATTTCGAATGCCATAACCCGCAAACAAAACAAATACCTAACCAAATGCGAAGACCACGGATATGGATTAGGTGTGCTCGCTTTTACTACCCTAGGCAAATTAGGAGAAGACACGATAGATTTTGTGACGAGGCTGCAGAATTGCATTGCTAGCCTTGACTAAAACTACAAAATAGGCAACTCTCTCTTTTTCAGACTAGGCATTTTAATTCAAAAAGGGTTAGGAGCCGCTAGTGACTTGGTTGTGTTCAACGCTTGGGAGACAGTTTTGTAGCAAATGCAAATGTGGCTTTGCTCAGGGTGCATGCACAAGTACTTTTGGAGACGTCCCTGCCGACCATACAAGGAAGGGGTTATACCCAGCCTATACAATGGGACTTCTGCAACAGGCCCGGTACACGGTATTTGTAAGGCTTTGCCTCCCATCTCAACGAACCTGAAGGCAGTAGAACCTGTTGTTGTAGCAGACCTTGACGTGGATCTGCTTCACCTTGTGTACCGGCAGCATATCCCCACATTCGCAAGCATTCCATCGCAGTGTAGGCTTCAGTTTGCTAGGGCCCTCAAAGCATCATTGGATAGGGTAATAGCTAACCCTTTCCAACTGTTTGTGTGGATACAGTTGTTGTTACTTCCATTGTGTTCTTTTAGCTTGTACACACCCAAGGGGACCATAGAGGAAGGGTCTGGGAACAGAAAGAAGTTACAAATGGCTAGCATAAATCAGGCGTTACAACTATGGAACGACGGGCAGGAGTGCCTCAACTTAGTCCAGTCAGTCTTGGAGCAACCCAAACGTTCTCCTAATGGGATGGGTAGCGGAAGGTGTTTCAGTGGGCCTAATCTCGCTTCTTGTAGAAAGAAGTTGGGCTTTGGTCAGTATACAGCGGCTATCAAAGTGCTGGCTTCCACTTGCGTATCCCCATTTTCTCCTGATACTCTCGCAGAGCTAAGCCATAAACACCCTTCTGCGCCGATCCCCTGTATCCCTGCAGAACCATTTGTGGGTGAGCCTCTCTGCGTGGAAAAATCTGCTGTTCTAAGTGCCATAAAAGGGTTTCCCAAGGGTACATATTGCGGTAGAGACGTCCTTAGAGCCCAGCATCTTTTGGATGCGCTCAGTGGACCAGCTGCCGCAGTGGAAGACGACATCTTGTGTTCAGTGACTGGAGTAGTTAACCTTTGGTTGGAAGGCAGATGCCCAGCGGTGCTTGGTGCTTACATTTCTAGTGCCTCTCTTACCCCATTGCTCAAACCGGGAGGGGGCATAAGGCCCATTATTGTAGGTACTATTTGGAGGAGACTTTGCTCTAAATTGGCGGCTTTAGGGGTAAGCAAGGAAATGGATACTTACCTGGGGGACTTCCAATTTGGCGTGGGGGGACAATATGGAGGAGAAGGTATTTTGCACTCAGCAAACAAAATTTTGGAAATGCAAGGTAGCTCCTTAACCAAGTGCATGCTTTTAATTGACTTCAACAATGCTTTTAATCTGGTGGACAGAATGGTCATTATGAATGAAGTCAGATGTAGGTGCCCGGGCATCTCTAGATGGGTTGAATTTTGCTATGCGAAGCCTGCAAAGCTCTATTACAACTATAAGGTTCTCTTTTCTGCTCAGGGTGTCCAACAGGGAGACCCTTTGGTCCCTTTACTGTTTGCTTTGACTTTACACCCCCTTATTTTAAAAATTGCGTCTCAATGCACTCTGGACATGCATACTTGGTATCTGGATGATGGGACTATTGTAGGGGACACTTTAGAGGTAGCTCAAGCTTTGCACATTATCCACTCTGAGGGTAGTAGCAGAGGCTTATCCCTTAATATCAACAATACAGAGTTATTTTGGCCCAACAAAGACCCTAGGAGCCTGGAGATGGAAGTGTTCCCTTCCAATATCAGTAGACCATCTCGAGGGGTGAAGCTTCTAGGGGGGCCAGTTAGTCTGGATGCTAACTTTTGCAACGAAATGGAGTTCCTGAAGCTCCTCCAGGATCCACAAAGCGAATTGCTCCTCCTCAGAAATTGTGCAGGGGTGTCTCGCTTGTACTTCACCATGAGGACCACCAGCATTTCTGTCTTGCACCAGTCAGCTGATTACTATGACCAACGTTTATGTCAGTTCCTCAGACACTTGGTCACCAGTGACGGTGCCGGCTTTGGTCCCTACCAGATGCGCTTGTCTTCCTTGCCCATGAAGGATGGGGGTCTAGGGGTTTACATGATGAAGGACTCTAGTTATTACAACTACCTTACCTCATGTATCCAGACAACCCAGGTGCAGAATACCATTCTCCGTGTGGATAGGGACGCGGTTCAGCATCTCAGCTTCCAGCAAGCCATTCTCAGCTTCATTCATGTCTGTGGAATCCCCCTTTATACTATCAGTATTAAAGCAACTGTCCCCCGTCCTATGCATTCTCTTGTAGTGTTGTACTTTATATGGTGAAGAAGGGCATCTCCAGCAGTTTTACTTAGACTGAACGCGACTGCATCCTAATGGCAATGCAACAGGATGAGTCACCCGCAAGACTACCTCAAGGCTATTCCAATTGCAGGGCTACACCAATCCATTGGGCCTCGCCAATTCAGGGCTATACTTTGTTATAAGCTAGGCATTGCTATGTTTGTGGACGGTAGCACATGTTCCTTCTGCGGCAGAAAAATGGATGTTTTTGGGGATCACGCTTTACATTGTGCTAGCGAGGTGGGTATCAAATTCAGGCATTATCTAGTAAGAGACGTGGTGGCAGACATGTGTTTTAAAGCTGGTGTCTCGGCCCGTAAAGAAGTCAAGATGGGCTTCTTATCTGACGTTGCAAGCGCTCTTAGGCCCGCGGAAATTCTGGTATACAACTGGGAGGGTGGCCGAGATGTATGCTTTGACGTCACAGGAGTATCCCGTTTTGCGGGCGGTGTGAGGGTGGCGTTTACGCCTGGGATTGCCATAGCCAATGCTATTACGCGTAAACGTAATAAATATTTTGACAAATGTAACGAGCATGGATACGTATTGGGAGTTCTCGCCTTTACGACTCTGGGGGAGTTGGGAGTTGGCACGATTGGCTTCATGACGAGAATGCAGAACTGCATGGCTATCCACGACTATAACTACAAAGTCGGGGATTCCCTTTTCTTTAGATTAGGCATTTCCATTCAGAAGGGGGTAGGGGCTCAGCTTGTGGCTAGGCTCCCTACAAACGCTATGTAAAAACGTTTTTCTCCCTTTAATGAAAATCTTTTTTTATAGGGATAATTAAACTTTGGGTCCCATTAAATGGTATAGCTTAGCGTTTAGGTCCAAACTTTGTCCAGCTTTGAGTTTAGGTCCCGGTCAACTAAAAGACCAATATTGACCCGTTGACCGTCCACTTGAAAGTTAAAGGTGTAACGTCCGTTAACGTCCGTTAACATAAAGTTTAAAGGTTAAAGATTATGCATACTTTTCACGCCGTTTCCCTTAAAATCGGAAACTCGACCTTTCCCGATCTTTCCCTGATAGGAATTAGGGCAAGAAAAAAACTCGACCATTCCCTGATAGAAATTAGGGCAAAAAGGTTAAACTGAACTGATTCTCTTTCGTTATCCCCTTTCTTCTTCATTCTCGCTTCGTAACTCTCTGGAAAGGTTAAAATGAACTGATTTCGTCTTCCTCATTCTTCTTGCATTCAATCTCTATTTACCATTACCAGGTATGTATCTAATTTTGTTGGGGGTTTCTTGAGATGGGGTTGTTTAATTCTTGTTTATTGATAATGGGTTTAGTTTAATTTTGTTGATAATGGAATTTATTTGGTCCTTATGTTGTCTCTTGTTTGGTTTTTTAGTTTTTTCTTTTCTGTTTTTAAAGCATAATCTTAGTTAAGTGTGGGTCTGCTGCTGCACTTAGTCCTACTGTATTGATTCAAAACTTTCATCATTCAAGCTTCTTTCCTACTGTATGATTCATCCACGCTTCTACCTCAATCTATCTTTAGCATAGGTTTGGGTTCACAAAATGCTTATTGCCTTGCCTGATTCATTATTTTACAGTTTGATGCCTCCTCCTCAACTGAACTCTATTATATTTTTCTGTTGCGGCATTTTGATTCTCAACCAATCATCAATTACCTCATATTTCTAACAGTTTATCAATGAAAAGTTCTTTAGTCAGTGCTGTAAGGACTATGAAGAACTAATACGTTAAACAATGCATTGTATTTCCTTTAGGGAGTGGCCAGCAGTAACCTGCACTGGGAAGCCCTTTTGCGAGCCAATTTTGAAGTTATTCCGCTAAATCTACCAATAATAGCACTTTCGTTTGTTTACCATGTATTTTTCTCAACCAAATTTCACTGTCACATAAGAATAATTTGTTGAAGGTAATGTGATAGGTGGTTCCCGTTCTTTATACAGATTTGGAGGGGAACCTATCAAAAGTAAAGTGACTATTTTTACAAGCATAATACTTTATTATTAGGGTACATAAGTAACAACTGTCTATGCATGCTTATTCTCAAGTACTCATACTTCAAAGGCCATAAATGAAAACACTGATCTGTAACTAAGATTCAAAAAGTGGAAAAGCTCTATTTAGGTAAAGTTCCTCTAGAAACTAGTGAAATAGAACTAGCTTTACGACTGATCACATGTTAGTTCCTTAACAAGGAATTGTAATAGTGTATATAACATTAATCTGTGATGAACTGCTGTAGATGCTGCTGGATACTAAAAGATGATTGTTTATTGATTTTTTTTGTGAATCTGTGATGATTGTTTATTGATTTTATTTTGAAACTAAAAGAACTAGCTTTACGACTTTATCCATTGAACTTTTGTCACTTAATATGTTGATAATGCAGTTATGTATGATATGGATAGTGAATTGTCGGGGCTACTAATATTTGTGTTTATTCCATTGTAGGTACTATGGAGGATGATTTATTGAGATATTATCCAACTAAAGGTGGATATGTGGTTGGTAACAGCAAAAGGGCTGAGGATCCAAACATGCACATTCTACCTGATTTTAACCCTGAAGAAGACCTTGACTTTCTTCCACTTTTGCACACTAAGAAAGTTGGTTCACAGAGCACTGTTATTGAGTCAAGTCAGGTATCTACACTAGAAGATGAGGTATTATTTGAATCTAACTATATGAATGAGTCAGCAGATTTGGATGAGGAGGGAGAGAATAGTGAAGATGAAGTGTTAGAAGAGCCATAAATTGATGTTGATGAAGAAATTAGGGTCACTGGTGAGATACAATCCACACTTGCTTTAACAACTGATTTCAGAGAATTTGTTGAAGACACTACAAGCATAGATGGTGAGTATCAGATGGAGGAATTGGTTGAAGGTGTAGAGAAACTTTTTGTGGGGCAAGAATGGCTTAGTTTTGAAGAATGCAGGGAGTATATAAGGGAACTAGCCACAGAAATGAACTATGTCATAACTCAGGTTAAAAATACAAAAAAGAAGCAACGATACAAATGCATAGATCCTAACTGCGGATGGAAAGTGTATTGTGCGGCACTTCCTGATAGGCAAACCCTCCAATGTAAATCTGGTGACTAACTTACTTCTTTATATGCTTCTTTGCTGGGGTTTTTTGCTTCTTTTTTTTTTTGCTATTTTTTTATGCTGTTTTTTTTGTTGTTGTTGTTTTTGCTGTTCTTCTTGAGCCTGTTGTCTGTTTTAGACATTTGTATTTCTGACTTGAGCTTTACATATTTTTTGCAGGTGTGTTCAATCATACTTGTGAATCATTTCATGGGCTAAAACATCCTTTGGCAAATGCAAAATGGGTTGCAAAGGTAATGTAAGAATCTTTTAAAGTTCATCCTAAGTTTAAGCCCAAGGATTTCCAGAATGAGATAAAAAAGAACCATAAAGTTAACGTCTCTTATTATTCTGCCTGGCATGTTTATCATCTGACTTTAGAAAAGGTAATGGGTAGTTATGAAGATGGGTATAAATTTCTTCCGGCATTTTGTAAGCAAATTAAGGGTTTGGATGGTAGAAATATTGTTTTATGTAGAACTGATCCTCAAAATGATAGGTTGCTTGCACTTTGTATAGCATATATGGTCTCACTTGATGGATTTTCAAATCACTGCAGACCTTTTTTAGGGTTAGATGGAACTCATTTGAATGGAAAATATGGTGGTACGTTGTTGGCAATCACTGCCCTTGATGTTTAATATTGTTGAGATTTTAATACTTGCAGATTAATATTGTTGTTTTATGTAGGTATGTCCATCCATACATGAAGGTGGATACCTATAGAGCATTGTATGTTCCATCAATCAGACCTCTCCCTGACATAGCTTTATGGGACAAGGTAATGATTGCAGTCTGTAACAGTTGCATTGTTTGTTCTTTGCTGTAAAGTACTAATTCACATTGCATATTTGTTTACAGTCTATAACACATATTGTGAATCCTCCTAAAGTTTGTAGACCCACCGGTAGGCCTAGATCTCAAAGAAGAAGAGACAGAGATGAGGCACTTGGTAGGAATTCTAAACAATACATGTGTGGAAAGTGTTATGGTTTTGGTCATAACAGAAAGACATGCAAAGGGGCTTCTGCTGAGAATTTGGATCAAGGTAATATGTTCATCTATACTAGATTCATTTTTTTTGGTAATTTTTATACTTATTAGTAAGTATTAAATGTGTATGCAGCTCCAGCAACCTTCACAGGTCCTCATGTGAGGCCAAATCCAGCTGCAAGGCCACCTGCACCAGCAACTACCACTACATCTTCTGCACCTGAACAGACAGGTACATCTTCATCTACAACTCCAACAACCATAGGTGGTAATAAAAGGAAAAGAGGTGTTTCTATAAGAGGCAGAGGAAGTGGAGGTAGAGGTGGAAGCGCAAAAGTTGCATTTGGTAGAACTATTCCATCTGAAGTGCCAATACAAAGTGCACAATCCCAGGTAAGTTACATTCTTAAGCATGTTCTAGATGTATTCTTCACTCAACTTCTAATGCACATTAACTATTGTTGTAGGTACCAAATCCCCAATAAGCTAACAGACCACCTACTGGAAGAGGTCAGAGAGGTGTTGGGAGAGGTCGTAGAGGTAGTGGACCTTCCATGAGAGGTGGAGGTATCTATTCTTCAACAACTGGCAGTGGCAACAGGCGTAGACTAAAGGATTGGTTCGGCACACTTGAGCAATGGGAAAGTGATGAATGAATATTAGTTTAATTTTAGATTTTTGTTAGTTAAATTGGTTAAAACAGTCGATCTATTAGCCATTTTAAACTTGTTAACTGTACTAGCTAATTTTAACATATGAGTTTATTATGGTCAAAACAGTTACATTGTTTGTTCTTGTTAACTGTACTAGTTGATTTTAACATGTGAGTTTATTACGGTGATTTACAGTAAATGTTATAGTATAATATTAATTACTATGTTGATTTAGTGAAAATGTGATAATGTGAGTTTATTAATTACTAAATGAAGAATTGTTTATTACTTCCTGTACCCGTTTCAACTGTTAATTACTAAATGAACAACTGTTAAATATTAATTACTAAATGAAGCTTCAATAAACTCAAACTTAGATTTCACGTGATACACTGGAAAATGGTGATTCCGATTTAATGTGATACACCGGAAAAATGTGGTTCCATAAAGCTTAGACGGACGTTAACGGACGTTACACCTTTAACTTTCAAGTGGACAGTCAACGGGTCAATATTAGACTTTTAGTTGACCGGGACCTAAACTCAAAGCTGGACAAAGTTTGGACCTAAACGCTAAGCTATACCATTTAATGGGACCTAAAGTCTAATTATCCCTTTTTTACAATAATAATAATAATTATTATTATTATTATTATAATAATAAGCAAACTTGGGCTTCCTCTCGGACAGTGAGAACTCCTTGAGGCCGGCTGATATTCTAATGTACAATTGGGAGAATGGCCGCGACGTTTGCTTCGACGTCACAGGAGTATCTCCGTTCACAGGTACTAGAAGATCCGCCTCCACGCCTGGTTAGGAAATATCAAACGCTACGACCCGCAAGAATTGTAAATACCTATCCCAATGTGAAGAACACGGATATGGCTTCAGAGCGCTAGCTTTCACCAATTTAGGGGAGTTAGGAGATGACCTGATAAATTTAGTGTCAAGGCTGCAGAACCGTATTGCAAGCTTAGACTACAATTACAAAATAGGCAACTCCCTTTTCTTTAGACTTGGTATTTCCATACAAAAGGGTGTGGGAGCCCAGCTTGTGGCGAGGCTTCTTACTACAAATTTGTAAACGGTTTTCACATCTAATAAAATTTCTCGTTCCCATAATAATAATAATAATAATAATTTTTGTTCTGCGCTTGGGAGGAAGTTTTGTCGCAAATGCAAATGTGGCTTTGCTCGGGGTGCATGCATATGTACTCTTGGAGACGGCCCTTCCGACAGCACAAGGAAGGGGTTATACCGAGCCCCTTCAATGGGACTTCTGCAACCTTCCTTGTACACGGTATTTCCAAGCCTTTGCCTTCCATATCAGTGAACTTGGAGGCTGTGGAACCTGTTGCTTCAGCTGTCCTTGACGTTGACTTGCTTAAACTTGTGTACCAGCAGCATATCCCTACAGTCGCAAGCATTCCATTGCAGTGTCGGCTCCAGTTAGCTAGGGCCCTCAAAGCATCGTTGCACAGGGTAATAGCTAACCCCTTTGAATTGTCTGTGTGGATACCGTTGTTGTTACTACCTGTATGTTATTTAAGCTTGTACACACCCAAGGGGACCATAGAGGAACGTTCTGGGAACAGAAATAAGTTACAAACGGCCAGCATAAATCAGGCGTATGCAGCTATGGAATGATGGGCAGGAATGTTTCAACTTAGTCCAGTCAGTCCTTGAGCAGTCCAGACGGTTCCATAATGGGAAGGTTAACAGCAGGAGTTTGGGTGGGCCTAATCTTGTTGCTTGTAGAAGGAAGTTGGGCTTGGGGCAGTATACAACGGCTATCAAAGTGCTGGCGTTCAGCGGCATAGCCCCAATTTCTCCTGATACTCTCGCAGAGCTAAGCCACAAACACCCTTCGGCGCTGATTCCCTGTATCCATGCAGAACCATTTGTGGGTGAGCCTCTATGCGTGGACAAATCTGCCATTCTAAGTGCCATAAAAGGGTTTCCCAAGGGAACTTCTTGTGGTAGAGACGGTCTTACAGCCCAGCATCTGTTGGATGCGCTTAGTGGACCTGCTGCCGCAGTGGCAGATGACCTCTTGTCTTCAGTGACTGGAGTAGTTAACCTTTGGTTGGCCGGAAGATGCCCAGCAGAGCTTGGCACTTATATTGCTAGTTCTCTTCTTACCCCTTTGCTCAAGCCGGGAGGGGGTATAAGGCCCATTGTTGTAGGTACTATTTGGAGGAGGCTTTGCTCTAAATTGGCGGCTTCAGGGGTAAGCAAAAATTGTTACCTACCTGGGGGATTTCCATTTCGGCGTGGGGGTCCAATGTGGTGGAGAAGGTATTTTGCACTCAGCAAACAGAATTTTAGAGATGCAAGGTAGTTCCTTAACCAAGTGCATGCTTTTAATTGACTTCAAAAATGCTTTTAATCTGGTGGACAGAACTGTAATCATTAATGATGTCAGATACAGGTGCCCTAGTATCTCTAAATGGGTTGAATTCTGTTATGTGAAGCCTTCAAAGCTCTATCATAACGATAAGGTTCGCTTGTCTGCTCAGGGTGTCTAACAGGGAGACCCTTTAGGTCCTTTGCTGTTTTCTTTGACGTTACACCCCTTTATTCTAAAAATTACGTCTCAATGCACTTTGGACATGCATGATTGGTATCTGGATGATGGGACTATTGTAGGGAAAACGTTAGAGGTGGCTCAAGCTTTACGTATTATCCAATATGAGGGTAGCAGCAGAGGCTTATCCCTCAATATTAACAAGACATAGTTATTTTGGCCCAATACAGACCCTAGGAGCCTGGAGAAGGGAGTGTTCCCTGCCAACATCATTAGACCAGTTCATGGGGTGAAGCTCCTAGGGGGGCCGATTAGTATAGATGCTGACTTTTGCAACGAGATGGTCCAACACAGAGTGGAGAAGACCTTATATTTAATGGATTCCCCGAAGCTCCTCCAGGATCCACAAAGCGAATTGCTCCTCCTCGGAAATTATGTTGGGGTGTCTCGCTTGTACTTCACTATGAGGACCACCAGCCCCTCTGTCTTGCACTAGTCAGCTGATTATTATGACCAGCGTTTATGTCAGTTCCTTAGACACTTGGACACCAGTGATGGTGCTGGATTTGGTCCTTACCAGATGCGCATAGCCTCCTTGCCCATGAAGGACGTGGGTTTAGGGGTTTACACGATAAAGGATTCTAGCTATTACAGCTACCTTGCCTCCGGTCTCCAGACAACCCAGGTGCAGAACACCATCCTCTAGGTAAATAGGGACACGTTACAGCATCTCAGCTTCCAGCAATCCTTGCTCATCTTCATTCAGGTATTGGGCTACCCCCTTTTACTATCAGTATTAAAGCAAATGCCCCCCGTCCTATGCATTATCTGGTAGTGTTGTACTTCGATATGGTGAATAAGGGCATCCCCAGCAGTTTCACTCAGACTGAACGCGATTGCATCTTATGGCAATGTAATAGGCTGAGCCACACGCAAGACTACCTCAAGGCTATTCCAATTGTTGGGCTACACCAATCCATTGGGCCTCGCAAATTCAGGGTTATACTTTGTTATAGGCTTGGCATTGCTATGTTTGTGGATGACAACACATGTTCCTTCTGCGGCAGAGAAATGGATGTTTGCCAACGCTGACGTAATAAATATTTGGACAAATGTAACGAGCATGGATACGGCTTGGGAGTTCATGCCTTCACGACTCTGGGGAGTTGGGAGAAGACACGATTTGCTTCATGACGAGACTGCAGAACTGCATGGATAGCCACAACTATAACTACAAAGTTGGGGATTCTCTTTTCTTTAGATTAGGCATTTCCATTCAGAAAGGGGTAGGGGCTCAGCTTGTGGCTAGGCTCCCTACCAACGCTATGTAAAATATGGTTTTTCTCCCTTTAATGAAAGTCTTTTTATAATAATAATAATTATTATTATTATAATAATGTTTGGTTTAGGAGAGAAAAGCTTTGATGGCTCTCATGGAGACTTCAATGGAGTCTTCAATGAACTCCATGAGTTACTCGGGTGGGTTTCAAGGAAGAACCCAAGCTTCAGGTATGGATCGTGTCTCTCCCTACCCCTTACATCTCATAAACTCATCTCCTCCATTGTACATAATAGTATCACAATAGCTTTAGTTGCATTTTCTAGGTTTTTTGGATTTGTTTTCAACATTGTAAATCCGGCATACAATCTCACATACTCGGTTTTAGTTTCTACATTTTGTTGTTTGTGTGTTCCATCTAGAGACACATTCACCATCAATTCCAGTTTGTTTTTATTTCCCGGTCTGTTTGCAGCCATTTTTGGGTTTTCTTGGTCCGTACACTTTGTTTTTGGTCCGTACCCTTTGTTCTTGGTCCGTTCATTTTGTTTTTGGTTTAATATTTTGGTTTCTTGTGTTTCCATCAGAGACACACCCACATTTCTTCTCAACTCCATTCCATAATTTCTTAGCTTCAGGCCTATCTTGTGGATTCCATATTTTACTTTCTTTTTAAGATCCGTACACCTGGTTCTTGCTTTGGAAATCTTGTTTTTTGTTCCCTTCAGTGACACAATCACATCTCTCGTCAATTTCATTCCACAATTTCTGCCTTGTGGATTACAGTTTGTACAATCTTTGTAGGGCCTGTTTGTTGTGGCTGTGTCCTGAATCACTTACCTCCAGCACTTTTTCTCTTCAAGCTATGTCTTGTTGTTAGCACCATCTTCCTTGCGTTTGTGTTTCCCCCTTTGGCACACCCATAGCTCAGCTCTTTTTCAGTTTACATCTTGTTCAGTTTCGGGTCTCCCTTGTTGTTGGTTGTGTGCTCATCTGTTTTTAGTCATGTTATGAGGTTTCTATGGTCATTCAGGATCACATTTCAGCCTCTTGAAACTGCTCACGGGTGTATGAGAGTACCCCTGAGACATCCTCACATTTTAGCTTAAAATCAGTTATACTTTTGGTTTAGCTACAGGCCTTTTATGTGGCTGTCAGTCTTTCCTTTAGTTTTTTAGTTTTTGCAGTGAGTTTGCTGTCTAAGGTGCCTTCCTGCCAGCATGCCCAGAACGAGATCTTGCTTATTTTCTCAATGTTCATCTGAGAAAGGGGAGGGGGTGTTGAACGATGCCTTGTTTCATTGCCCTTACAAACACTTTGATGACTGCAACAATAGGGTTGGGGAAGAGGTCTTAGTCGTTCTGGTTTCTATAGGCATTTGCAAGATAAACACCTATATACCATGGAGGCAGTGGATGTTTGCAGAGATAGGGGCACCAAGGATTTGGCTATGTTTTGTGCCTGGGAAGCCGTTTTGTCACAGATGCAAATGTGGCTCTGCTCGGATTGTATGCATATGTATTCATGAAGACGGCCCTGTAGGAAACACAATGAGGGTATTATACCCATCCCTTACAATGGGACATCAGCAACCTATATGGTATATGGAATCAGCAAACCATCGCCTCCCAATTATGTGCCTCTGGATGACATTGTGCTTGCAACGTCAGCATCCTTGGATGTAGACCTGTTACACCTTGTATACCAACAGAAACTCCATATTGTGGATCGTATTCCATCATAGTGCAGGCTTTAGTTCTCTAGGGTACTCAAAGCTTCATTGGACAGGGTTATGGCTAATCCTTTGGACCTGTCGGTTTGGCTACAACTGTTGCTCCTGCCAGTGTGCACTTTAGGCCTGTACACACCCAAGGGATCCACAGAAAAGAGGTCAGGGACTAGAAAGAAAATGCATATGGCTAGTATCAACCAGGTTTTCCTTCAATGGAGTGATGGTAGTGAGTGTTTCGGCTTGGTGCAGTCTATTTTGGAGCAATCCAGACAGCAACAAAGTGGGCGAACAACACTCAGAAGCAGGGTAGTTCCAATCTTGCAGTGTGCAGGAGGAAATTGGGCCTAGGCCAGTATACGGATGCTACAAAGTGTTAGCTTCCAGTGGTATAGCCCCATGTTCTCAAGACACTCTTGCTTAGCTTAGACTTAAACACCCTTCCGCGGCGCTTCCCTACATCCTTGTAGACCCAATTGTGGTTGAGCCTCTTTTTGTAGAGAAATCGGCAGTTCTCAGTGCCATAAAGGGGTTTCCCAAAGGTACCTCATGCGGCATAGATGGCCTCAAAGCCCAACACCTTCTGGATGCCCTTAGTGGTTCGGCTGCCGCAGTAGAAGATGAGCTCTTGTCTTCTTCTACAGGAGTAGTTAACTTTTGGCTTGCAGGTAGATGTCCAGCAGTGCTTGGCGCTTACATTGCGAGTTCCCCTCTCACCCCCTTGATCAAACCCGAAGGGGGCATAACGCCAATCACAGTGGGAACTATCTGGAGGAGGATTTGCTCTAAATTGGCTGCGTCAGGTGTTAGCAAGGAAAATGGCCACTTACCTTGGAGATCACCAATTCGGCGTGGGTTTCCAATATGGTGGGGAAGGCATTTTGCATTCAGCAAACAGAATTTTGGAGATGCAAGGTAACTCCTCTACCAAGTGCATGCTTTTAATAGACTTCAACAACGTTTTTAATTTGGTGGACGTAACCGCAATCATCAATGAAGTCAGGTGCAAGTGCCTGGTATCTCTAGATGGTTTGGATTCTGTTATACAAAGCCTCCAATGCTCTATTACAATGAAAAAGATTTTTTGTCAGCTCAGGGTGTCCAGCAGGGAGACCCACTTGGCGCTCTTCTGTTTGCTTTGACATTACACCCCCTCATTTTAAAAATTGCTTCTAAGTGTACCTTGGATATGCATGCTTGGTATTTGGACGATGGGACTATTGTTGGGGCAATTTAGAGGTGGCTCAATATTTACACATTATCCAATCTGAGGGAAGCAGCAGAGGCTTATCCCTCAACATTAACAAGACTGAGCTATTCTGGCCCAATACAGACCCTAGAAGCTTGGAAAAAGGGGTTTTTCCTGTCAACATTAGTAGACCAGTAAAAGGAGTGAAGCTCCTAGGTGGGCATGTTAGTATGGATGTTAACTTTTGCAACGAGATGGTCCAGCGTAGAGTGGAGAAAACTCTTCAGCTAATGGAGTCGCTGAAGCTTCTGCAGGATCCAAAGAGTAAATTGCTTCTCCTCAGAAATTGTGCTGGGGTGTCTCGCTTATATTTCACTGTGAGGACCACAATCCCCTCGGTCTTGCACCAGTCATCTGAGTATTATGACCAGTATTTATGTCAGTTCCTAAGACACTTGGTCACTAGTGATGGTGCTGGCTTTGGTCCCTATCAAATCTGCATAGCGTCCTTTCCCATGAAGGACGGGTGTTTGGGGGTTTACACTGTGAAGGATTCTAGCCATTACTGTTACCTTGCCTCCTTTGTTCAGACAACCCAGGTGCAGAACACCATTCTCCAGGTGGACAGGGACAATGCACAGCATCTCAGCTTCCAGCAAGCCTTGCTTAGCTTAAGTCATGTCTGTGGGCTCCCCCCTTTTACTCTCAGTATTAAAGCAACTGCCCCCCGACCAATGCATTCTCTGGCAGTGTTTTACTTTTATACGGTGAAAAAGAGCATCCCCAGCAGTTTCAATCAGACTGAACGTGATTGAATTTTGTGGCAATGTAATAGGCTAAGTCATGCACAAGACTACCTCAAAGCTATCCCAATCACAGGGCTACACCAATCTATTGGGCCTCTCCAATTTAGGGTCATACTTTGTTATAGGTTGGGTATTGCTATGTTTGGTGAGGGTAGCTCATATTCTTTTTGTGGTAGAGATATGGATGCCTTCGGTGATTACGCCCTACATTGCGCCAGTGAGGTGGGTCTCAAAATTAGACATGACCTAGTAAAAGACGTGGTGGCGGATATATGTTTTAAAGCTGGTGTCTCGGCCCGTAAGGAAGTCAAGCTGGGTTTCCTATCTGACAATGCAAGCGCTCTTAGGCCCGCTGATATACTTGTATACAATTGGGAAGAAGGTCGAGAAGTGTGCTTTGATGTCACAGGGGTGTCCCTTTTTGCAGGAGGCAAGAGGGTTTCATTTACGCCTGGTATTGCCATCTCTAACGCTGTCACGCGTAAACGTAACAAATACTTGGACAAATGCAACGAGCACGGATACGGCCTAGGGGTACTCGCCTTTATGACTTTAGGGGAGTTGGGAGAACACATGATTGGCTTCATGACGAGACTGCAAAAATGCATGGCTATCCATGACTATAACTACAAAGTAGGCGATTCTCTTTTCTTTAGATTAGGCATTTCCATTCAGAAAGGCGTAGGTGCTCAGCTTGTGGCTAGGCTCCCTACCAACTCTGTATAAACTATGCTTTTATACCTTTAATGAAGGTTTTTTTATAATAATAATAATAATAATAATAACGGGTAGCTATCTCAGCTAGTCATCCCCGTTCCTCAAAAAGGTTTGATGCGCTCCAGGATGTCCCAGGTTCGAGTCCCCGATGGCGCAATACTGCAGAATTTGACATGGATGATAAGTTAGCTTGCCCCCCCCCCCCTGCCACATAACCATCCCTCCTATCCACTTCAGATCCCTTGGATGGTTCCTCATGAAGCTCGCTGGTAGGCTAACATAGAAACTTGTTCAACTAATGTAGTACACTATTGGAGCTTAGCTTGTTAGGCTTCCAACTAGTTTTTTTTGTAAATATACTTTTTATCCAATAAAAATAATAATAAAATATATCTATTAATGTAATAATAATAATAATAATAATAATAATAATAATAATGGGTTTAGGAGAGAGAAGCTGTGGTTGCTCTTATGGGGTCTTTAATGGTGGCTTCAATGAACTCCACGAGTTCAACTGGGATTCTGGGCAGAAACAACGTTTTAGGTATGGATCAGCTTATTATCTACCTAGTCTCCCCTCCTAAATCCATTATCACCATTGTACATATCAGTAGACTCTTAGTTTTGTTTTCAATTTCTAGGTTTCTTTGGTCCTGTTTTCAAGTTTGTAAATCTTGCATACAATCTCGCATACTTGGTTTTAGCTTTTGTTTTTCGTTGTTGGGTTTTCCTCTAGAGACTCATTCACCGTCTTCTCCAATTATTTTTATTTTCCTGGTTTGCTTGATTTCTTGGTCCGTACACCTTGAGTTCTTGGTCCGTACACCTTGTTCTTGCTTGGATATTTTGGTGTTTGTATTTCCTTCAAAGACACACTCACATTCTTTTTCAACTCCACTCCACAGATTGCTTAGCTCTAGGTCTGGTTTGTTGATTTCAGTTTTTTTTTCCATTTCTTTTAGGGTCTGTACACCTGGGTTTTGCTTTGACATTGTGTGTTTGTGTTTCATTCAGTGGTATACCTACATTTCACGTCATTTACTTTCCACCAATTGCTTAGCTCTAGGATTGTTGTGTGGATTCCGGTTTGTACATCCATTTTAGGGCCCTGGATTTTTTCTTTCCAGAATCACTTTTATTACCTGCTTCAGCACATCAAGCTTAGTTTTCCTCTTTGTATCTATTTATCTAGTGGGCGTGTTTCTCCCTGAGACACATCAATTGTCCAGCTCAATTTCAGATTACTTGTTGTTTTAGGTTTAGGAATTTCTTGTGGATGTCTCTGTATTCTATTGTTTTGGGTCTTGCTATGAGTTTGATGTGCTCATTCAGAGTCACATTTCAGCCTTTGCAACTGCTCCTGGCTTATGAGATTATCCTTGATACACGCCC
This sequence comes from Papaver californicum, assembly GCA_023531435.1. NCBI lineage: Eukaryota > Viridiplantae > Streptophyta > Magnoliopsida > Ranunculales > Papaveraceae > Papaver > Papaver californicum. The sequence goes on along the minus strand of JAJJMC010010016.1, from coordinate 1,353,526 downwards.
AAAGTGGTGCTCAACTTCAGTTCACTTCTGGATTAGATACATGCATTTTCTGTGGCTGCTTGTCTTTTCATTTGTTTTGGGTTCCTAGAGTTACTTGTTTTTAGTTTCTTTCCTACCAGTATGCCTAGAACACGGTCAGGCTCAAACTCTCATTGTTCAGATGAGAAAGGGGAGGGGGTCTTGAATGATGCTTTGTTTCAATATCCTTATAAACACCTGGATGGCTGCAACAATGGGGTTGGGGGCAGAGGGCTTAGTCATTCTGGTTTCTATAGACATTTGCAAGATAAAAACCTCCACACCATGGAGACAGTGGATGTTTTTAGGGACAGGGTTACCAAGGATTTGGCCGTGTTCTGTGCCTGGGAAACTGTTTTGTCGCGTATGCAAATGTGGCTTTGCTCGGATTGTATGCATATGTATTCCTGGAGACGGCCATGTAGGCAACAAAAAGAGGGTATTATACCCAGCCCTTACAATGGGACATCGTCATCCTGTATGGTATATGACATTAGCAAACCATTGCTTTCCAACTTTGTTCCCCTGGATGATATGGTGCCCGTAGCTTCAACAACCTTGGATGTGGACCTGCTTCACCTTGTATATCAACAGAAACTCCCTACTGTCGCTAGTGTTCCATCGTAGTGCAGGCTTCAGTTCCCTAGGGTACTCAAAGCTTCATTAGACAGAGTTATTTCCAACCCTTCAGACTTGGCTGTTTGGTTACAATTTTAGCTCCTGCCAGTATGCACTTTAGGTCTTTACACACCCAAGGGAACCGCAGAAGAGAGGTCGGGGACCAGGAAGAAATTGCAGATGGATAGTATCAACCAGGCTTTACTTCAATGGAGTGATGTCAATGAGTGTTATGGCTTGGTGCAGTCCAATTTGGAGCAATCCAGACAGCATCAAAGGGGGTCGAACAACACACAAATGTTGGGTAGTTCCAATCTTGCAGCGTGTAGGAGAAAATTAGGCCTAGGCCAGTACACGGCTGCTATCAAGGTGTTGGCCTCCAGTAGTATAGCCCCATGCTCTCAAGATACTCTTGCAGAGTTCAGCCACAAACACCCTGCTGTGGCGCCTCTCTGCATCCTTGTAGACCCAATTATGGTTGATCCCCTTTGTGAAGATAAATCGGCAGTTCTAAGTGTTATCAAGGGGTTTCCCAAAGGAACTTCATGTGGAAGAGATGGCCTTCAAGACCAACATCTTTTAGATTCCCTCAGTGGACCTATTGCCGCTCTGGAAGATGACCTCTTGTCTTCTATGACAGGAGTATTTAACATGTGCTTAGCTGGTAGATCTCCTGCAGTATTTGGTGCTTACATTGTGAGTGCTCCTCTTACTCCTTTGATCAAGCCTGGAGGGGGCATAAGGCACATCGTAGTGGGAACTATCTGGAGGAGTCTTTGCTCTAAATTGGTTGCGTCAGGGGTCAGCAAGGAAATAGCCACTTATCTAGGAGATCACTAATTTGGCGTGGGAGTCCAATGTGGTGGGGAAGGAATTTTGCATTCAGCAAACAGAATTTTGGAGATGCAAGGTAACTCCTCCACCAAGTGCATGTTTTTAATAGACTTCAACAATGCTTTTAATTTTGTGGACAGAACCGCAATCATCAATGAATTCAGGTGCAGGTGCCCTGGTATCTCTAGATGGGTTAAATTTTTTATACAAAGCCGGCAATGCTGTATTACAATGACAATTTTCTCTTTTCATCTCAGGGCGTCCAACAGGGAGACCCTTTGGGCCCTCTATTGTTTGCTTTGACATTACACCCCCTCATTTTAGAAATTGCGTCTAAGTGCACCTTGGACATGCATGCTTGGTACTTGGAAGATGGGACTATCGTTGGGAACACTCTAGAGGTGGCTCAATCTTTATACATTATCCAATCTGAGGGGAGCATCATAGGCTTATCCCTTAATATCAACAAGACAGAGCTATTCTGTCCCAATACGAACCTTAGAAGTTTGGAGAAGGGGGTGTTCCCAGCCACCATCAGTAGACCAGTCAGAGGAGTGAAGCTGCTAGGTGGGCTTGTTAGTCTGGATACCAACTTTTGCAATGAGATGGTCTAGCGCAAGGTGGAGAAAATTCATCAGTTAATCTCTGAAGCTTCTGCAGGATCCTCAAAGTGAATTGTTTCTCCTCAGAATTTGTGCTTGGGTGTCTCGCCTATACTTCACTATGACGACCACCATCCCCTCTTTCTTTTACCAGTCAGCCGAGTATTACGACCAGCATTTATGTCAGTTCCTAAGGCACTTGGTTACTAGTGATGGTGCTGGTTTTGGTCCCTACCAAATGCGCATAGCGTCTTTGCCTATGAAGGACCGGGGTTTGGGGGTTTACACCATGAAGGATTCTAGATTTTACTACTACCTCGCCTCCTGTCTTCACACAACCCAGGTGCAGAACACCATTCTCTACGTGAAAAGGAACACTGCACTTCATCTTAGCTTCCTGCAAGCATTATTTAGCTTCAGTTAGGTCTGTGGGCTTCCCCCTTCTACTCTCAGTATTAAAGCAACTTCCTCCCATCCCATGCATTCTCTGGCAGTTTTGTACTTTGATATGGTGAAGAAGAGTATCCCCAGCAGTTTCAATCAGACTGAACGCGATTGTATTTTGTGGCAATGTAATAAGCTGAGCCATGCACAAGACTACCTCAAAGCTATCCCAATTGTTGGGTTATACCAATCTATTGGGCCTCGCCAATTCAGGGCCATTCTTTGTTATAGGTTGGGCGTTGTTATGTTTGTTGAGGGTAGCTCATGTTCTTTCTGCGGTAGAGATATGGATGCCTTTGGTGATCACGCTCTATATTGCGCTAGTGAGGTGGGTCTCAAATTTATACATGACCTGATAAAAGACGTGGTGGCGGATATGTGTTTTAAAGCTGGTGTCTCGGCCCGTAAGGAAGTCAAGCTGGGTTTCTTGTCGGACAATGCAAGCGCTCTTAGGCCCGCTGATATTCTTGTATACAATTCGGAAGGGGGTCGAGATGTGTGTTTTGATGTTACGGGGGTGTCCCCTTTTGTAGGAGGAGAGAGGATTGCGTTTACGCCTGAGATCTCCATCTCTAACGCTGTTGCGCGCAAACTTAATAAATATTTGAACAAATACAACAAGCACGGATACGGCCTAGGAGTACTCGCCTTTACGACTTTAGGGGAGTTGGGAGAAGACACGATCGGCTTCATGACGAGACTGCAGAACTGCATGGCTAGCCATGACTATAACTACAAAGTAGGTTATTCCATTTTCTTTAGATTAGGCATTTCTATTCAGAAAGGGGTAGGTGCTCAACTTGTGGATAGGCTCCCTACCAACTCAATGTAAACAATGCTTTTCTCCCTTTAATGAAAGTTCTTTTTATAATAATAATAATAATAATAATAATAATAATAATAATAATAATAATAATAATAATAATAATAATAATAATGGATAGTAGAGAGAGAAGTTCCGCCCGTGAAGAAAATAGAGAAATTCCGGCCGATTCTGAGAGTAAAGATCACGATGATTCAGGTGGAGATTTCTACACATTTCTCATGTACGATGAGTTCTTCTTCTTCTCCAGCGATTGACAAGGGTATTTGGGTTAGTTCTAGGTTTACATTTGTACATACAGACATAATAGATTTTGTTCATTCTAGGGTTCCAGATATTGTCCATTATAGGGTTCCAGTAGCAATTGGCTCAGATGCAATTGGGGTTGCACAAATTGGCATTCTGATACTGAACAGTACATTTACAATCACAACTTTAGATATTTTCTGCATCATTTTCATTTCATCATGCCTAGAACTATGTCTTATTCTTTTGTGTCCCAAGACTTAGCAGAGAAAGAGGGTGAGAGCTTACACTGTGATTCAGTAGATCCTCTGTGTCATGGTATGCCTAGAACTAGGTCTTCAACATCCTCTATAGACTCAACAGGGGTTGATTTTTGGGGATCTCAAGAGAATCTGTTCCAATGCCCCTTCAAATATTTTGATGGATGCAACAATGGAGTGGGTGGGAGGGGCCTGAGTAGAATAGGTTTCTACAGGAACCTACAGGATAGGCACCGCCCAAATTCTGAAGCAAAGTCCTTATGCAGAAACAGGATCTGCAATGAGAGGGATGTTTACATTGCTTGGGAGGCAGTATTGTCTAGCCTGCAGATGTGGTTGTGCACTCAGTGCATGCACACCTACTCCTGAAGGAGGCCATGCAGGCTGCATCAGGGGAATTTTATCTCCAGGTCATACAATGGGGTGGCAGAAGACTTATTGGTTCATGGCATAGACAATCCACAGGGAATACACCTGATCCAAGTGAGGGGGAGGAACCAGAGGTACCTGTTAGGGTGTCAGTGAGCTTGCTCAACCAGGTCCTGCAGTTGAACTGCACAACAGTGGAATGACAATGGATTCCACAACCTGGTGCACACCATCTTTGACCAGGCCAAGCATCTCCAGAGAGGCAAGCCCAAAATCAAGAAGTTAGGAGGCCCTAACCTTACTGCTTGCAAGAGGAAAATGAGCTATGGCCAGTACACTGCAACCATCAAAGTGTTGGCCTCAAATGGACTTGAACCAAACTCCCCATCCACCCTGATGGACCTGAGGCAGAAGCACCCATGTGCCCCCCTATCATCCATCCAAGCTGAACTAATCCAGGCAGCTTCCCTTACTGTTGACAAGCATGCAATCCTGACTGCTATCAAAGGCTTCCCCAAAGGGACATCTTGTGGGAGGGATGGCATAAGTGCACAACACCGGTTGGATGCTTTATGTGGGCATGTTGCTGCTGTAGCAGATGATCTACTAGCATCTATAACAGGAGTAGTCAATTTGTGGCTAGCAGGGGAGTGCCCATCAGAGTTTGGTGAATACATAGCCAGTGCTCCTCTGACACCCCTGCTCAAGCCTGGTGGAGGGATAAGGCCCATTGATGTGGGAAAAATTTGGAGAAGGCTGTGCTCAAAGCTTGCTTCCTCTGTTGTTTGCAAGGAGATTTCAACTTACCTTGGGGACTTTTAGTTTGGTGTAGGAGTTCAATATGGAGGGAAAGTTATTCTGCTATCTGCCAACAGGCTCTTGGATCTACAAGGTAACTCTCCCACCAAGTGCATGCTGCTTGTGGACTTCAAGAATGCTTTCAATCTGGTAGACAGGACTGCCATGATCAAAGAGGTCAGAGCTAGATGCCCAAGCATCTCCAGGTGGGTAGAGTTTTTTTATGCTAACCCAGCCAGGCTTTACTACAATGATAGCATCCTAATGTCTGCACAATGAGTCCAACAAGGTGACCCACTAAGGACCTCTCCTTTTTGCTTTGACCCTGCATCCCCAATCAGTAGCATAGCCTCAGTGTGCACCTTGGATCTACAAGCCTGGTACCTGGATGATGACACAGTTGTAGGTGATAACCTGGAGATAACCAAATCCCTGAACATCATTCAAGCTGAAGGCCACAAGAGGGGGATACACCTAAACATCACAAAAACAAAATTGTTCTGGACAACAGTGGATCCTAGAAGCTTGGTGGTAGGGACCTTCCCTGAAGACTCCAGCGGGCCAAAGAGAGGGGTGAAGCTTTTAGGGGGACCAGTAAGCCTAGATTTAAAATTCAGTAGTGATTTTGTGCAGGGAAGAGTGTTGAAGACTCTACAGCTCATGAAGACCCTGAAGAAGCTACAGGATCCACAAAGTGAGCTCCTCCTACTGCGCAACTATACAGGAGCCTCCAAGCTTTACTTCACATTGAGGACCACAAGCCCACAGGCTATCAAGCACCCAGCAGCCCATTATGATTTACACCTCCAACAGTTTCTCAGACACTTAGTCACAAGGGATAGGGCTGGGTTTGGGCCTTTACAGTGGCGGCTTGTGACTCTACCCATGAAAGATGTGGGTTTGGGAGTCTACACCATGGATGACACAAGCCAGTATGCCTACCTAGCCTCCTATGTCCAGAACATGCAGTTGATGTACTCTATACTTAGAGCCCCTAGGGACACAGGCCCACACCATAGTTACAAGCTCGCATTGACCAGCTTCATCCAGGTCTGTGGCTTGGCCCCTTCTTACAACATCCAAGCTCATGCCCCAATCCCAATGCATTCATTGGCATTTCTATACTTCGATGCGGTTAAGAAGACCATCCACAGCAGGTTCCCCATGAAAGGAACGAGACGACATCATATGGCAGAGCTCCAAAATTATCCATGCCCAAGAATTCCAAGGCAGTCCAAATAGCTGGGCTCAATTAGGCAATTGGGCCTAGGAAATTCCGGGTTGTACTTAGCTACAGGCTTGGTATACCCATGTTTGAAGAGCGTAGTTTATGTCCCTGTTGCGGAAAAGGCATGGATGTCTTTGGGGACCACGCCCTGCACTTTGCTAGCGAGGTGGGATTGAAGTTCAGACACGACATGGGCCGGGACATGTGCTATAGAGACGGAGTATCAACGCGTAAAGAGGTCAAGTTGAGCTTTCTATCAGACGATGAAATTTCCTTAAGGCCCGCGGACATGTGGTATACAACTGGGAGAATGATCGCGACGTCTGTCTCGGCATCACTGGAGTGTCCCCCTTCACTGGAGGGGGGAGAACATCTTTCTCACCAGGCCTAGCCATCTCGAACGCCATAGCCCGAAAATAAAACAAATACCTTGACAAATGCGCCGCTCACGGATATGGGCTCGGTGTGTTAGCCTTCACTACATTACGCGAATTAGGAGAGGATACGGTAGTCTTGTAAAAAGGTTGCAGAATTGTATATCGAGTTTCGATTATAATTATAAAATAGGCAACTCTCTTTTCTTTAGATTTGGTCTCATTATCCAAAAAAGGGTGGGTGCCCAGCTAGTGGCTAGGATTCCCACTCTATCGATGTAGCTCAATTTTTCCATCTAATACAATCGGTTTCATAATAATAATAATAATAATAAAGGAAAGAGAGAGAGTCTTGGAGATTTTTCAGGCGATAGAAACCCTCAATTATCTTCCCGGCAATACTGTGAATTTCTTCTTTAAGTTTTTCTCCGAGTTCGTCTCTAACAGTCCCACCTTTGTCTCCTTTATTGATTCATGCCTTCAATGCGCATACTTCTTGATCTACATGTGACAGTTACAGCGGTTATTTTCCCATTATCATGGTTAAACACAAGAGCGTCTGAATCCTTGTCTCAGAATTATTATTCTTCTCAAGACTGCCCTCTCAAAAAATTTGATGGATGTAGCAATGGAGTGGAGGGAAGAGGATTTGCCAGAAGTTCCCATTTCAGGCACCTTAATGACAAGCATTTTTCCACAATGGAAAAAATCCTTATGCAGGGATATCAGCATCATGGTAGAATTTTATGAGGCCTATGAATATTTCTTAACACAGTTGCATATGTGGATTTGTACCAAGTGTGTGCATTTACACTCTTGGAAACGTCTTTGCCGACTGCATAATGGTGATATAACTTCTTGTCCCTTCAATAAAGAAGGCGCTAATTTTCTCATCCTTGATATTGACAAACCTGCCACAACTTCAATTTGCTAAGAACCTAACAACACTGAGGCCCCTGTTGATTCAATTCCAATCTCATTGGATTTAATGAACATGGTTTTACAGAACCAGGTCCCAACGGTTGCTAGCATTCCACCACCATGCAGAATCAGTTTCTCTAGAACTTTAAAGACATCTTTAGACAAGGTACTGAACAATCCTTATGATTTATCATCTTGGATTCTTTTGCTTCTTTTACCAGTTTGTACCTTAAATATCTACACCGCCAAAATCTTTCTCGAGGAGAGGTATGGTAATTGAAGAAAACTACACATTGCTTCCATCAACAATACTCTAGTGAAATGGAGAAAACCTCATGAATGTATCAGTATGCTTCACATATTAGTGGAGAAGTTCATCACTAAGCATACATCCAAGTCTTTCAAGTAGAAGAAACAAGAAAGCAATAACCTCACTGCCTGCCGCAAGAAACTCAGCTATGGAAATTACGCAACAGCCATTAGAAATATTATCTTCTAATGGTATTTCCCTCAGCAATGACCACACCCTAATTCATCTCAAAAACACCCATATGCACCACCACCTTCAATACATGTTGACTCCTTGGACTCGGTTCCTATTTCAGTTGACAATGGGGTTGTTTTGAATGTCATCAAAAGCTTCCCCAAAGGCACATCTAGTGGCAGAGATGGCCTCAGGGTACAAAACCTTATAGATGCTCTAAATGGCCCTGCACCTGCAGTAGCAGATGACCTATTGTCTTCCTTGACCGGAGTTGTTAATCTTTGGCTGGTAGGTAAGTGCCCTGCTCCATTGGGTGAATTTGTGGCTAGTGCTCCATTGACACCACTAGTAAAATATTGTGGTGGTATCAGGCCTATTGATATAGAAAATATATGGAAAAGATTAGTTTCCCAAGTAGCATCTACTGCAGTTGGCAAATAAATGGTATCTTACTTGGGTGAGTATCAATTTGGTGTTGGAATTCCATGTGGTGGAGAAACCATCCTACATTCTGTCAATAAGCTATTAGAGTTAAAAGGAAGTCACAACAACCTTACTATGATGCTAATCGACTTCTCTAATGCCTTTAACTTAGTTGACAGGATTACTGTTATCAAGGAAGTGAGGATCAGGTGCCCAGCTATCTCCAAGTGGGTGGAGTTTTGCTATGCCAGCGTTGCCAAGCTATACTATAGAGACTCCATATTATCCTCTGCCTTTGTTGTTCAACAAGGTGACCCTTTGGGCCCACTTTTATTTTCACTTTCCTTACATATTCTAGTGCAGAAGATTGCAACTACATATAGTTTGGAACTACAAGCTTGGTACCTTGATGACGGCACCATAATTTGTGATACCCTTGAAGTCTCTAAATCCCTCAAAATAATACAAGAAGATGGTCCTAGAAGAGGCTTGCATCTCAACATCTCCAAAACTAAGGTATTTTGGCCTTCCATTGATCCTAGAGGAAATTATGCAGATGTCTTTCCAAGCAACATTAGTAGACCTGTTGATGGTGTTAAACTCTTGCGAAGCCCTGTTAGTGAAGCTGATGATTTTTGTATCAACTTGATCTTGTAAAGGGTTCACAAAACCATCAACCTTATACTTCTATTAGAAAGCTTCAAGACCCGCAATCACATCTACTTATTTTACGTAGTTGTACAAGGGTTTCACGCATGTACTTCACATGCGTACTACCAGGCTTAATGGGGTTCAACAGGGACAAATACTTTTTGATGAGCATCTTCTTCAGTACCTTATACAACTAATCACAGGGGATGAAGCTGGTTTTGGCACTTAGCATAGTCGACACTGCCCCCATCCCATGAAAGCATTGGCACTATTACACTTCGAAGATGTGTTGAGAGAAATCCCTAACAACTTTAGTTTGACAGAGCGTGACTCCATTCTTTGGAAGTGTATTAAAATCAAGCTCAATGGACTTTCTTCTTGCAATACCTATCCGTGGCTCAATCAAGTTCTCGGGACCAAGAAGTTCTCCGATATTTTATGCTACAGGCTTGGTATACCACTATTTGAGGCAAATAGTTCTTGTTCAAGTTGTTGTAGGCCCATGGACATCTTTGGCGACCACGCATTACACTATGCTAGTTGCGTTGGAATCAAATTCCGACATGATTTAGTTTGTAATGCTTTTGCCGACATTTGCTACAAAGTTGGGGTTTCAGCTCGCAAAGAAGTTTTGTTAAAGTTTTTATCTGACAATGATAGCTCTTTAAGGCCAGCTGATATCCTTGTTTTCAATTGGGAAAATGGATGTGATGTTTGTTTTGATGTGACAGGTGTCTCACCCTTCACCAACAATAGTACTCGTAACTTCACTCAAGGACATGCCATTTATAATGTTGTCACACGTAAACGCAAGAAGTATCTCGAGAAATGAACCAACCATGGTTACGGTTTTGGAATCTTAGCCTTTACTTCTTTAGGAGAACTCAGCGAAGACACTATAGTTTTCTTGAAAAAGCTTAAGAATTGTTTATCTAGCCATGATGTAAATGCTAAAGTAGGCAGTTATTTTTTTCATAAAATAGCACTTGTCGTTCAGAAGGGAGTTGGCACCCAGCTTGTTGCTAGGCTTCCAACTAGTTTCATGTAAACTTTCTTTTTCTTCCAATAAACTTCCCAATTAATAATAATAATAATTAGTATTATTATTATATATATTCAATAAATTGACCGTTAGGACCCTTGTATATACCAGTTGAGTTGATATTATAATTAGGATTCATACCTATGGGTGCGTATCTCAATCCATTAGGGTTCATCTTGGCTGACGATCATACAGATATTCTGGGAAATATTGTTCACGTTAGTCAACATGCGCACACTTCTACTCCATATCCATTCTTCTTAATCTATTCATGTGACTGTGGTTTGTTAGATTCCGAGTATCATGGTCCATTGTACGACTATCTGAGTAGAGCTTTGTTTTCTTATATATGAATTTTAGTACGCTTGAGTGCAAACTCGTGTACAGTGATTGGATTCAAAACAAGGTAATTCCTCACATAGCCAAAGAATTTAGTATGCCAACTAAATAGCTTGTTTAGTGTCTATCCTCAATCGTTCACAGGTAGCTAGGAGTTGGAGTAAAGGTTTTGTGGGTATACCTCTTGTAAACCCTCATGAGAAAAACTCATCCATTAGGGACACCTAGTGGTTTAAAGAATTGTTACACATGCTAAGTGTAGTCGCGATTCTTGCGAAAGTGAGTTAGGATTTTTATTTCATTTCTAGATTAGATTTGCTTGATGACTAGCAAAAAATAAGTTTAGGGGTATTTGATAGACACATTTATATGTCTTATTTAATCTAATATTTATATTGTTATTACTCAGTTTTTGTATTAATATTATTATTTTATATGTTTTAAGGTATTTTTTAAAGGCACCCTCTTATTGGATAAAGAAACATCTCCAAATTGATAAAGGCACCCAAGCAATGGATCAAGGCACCCACCTTTTTAAATTCAAGAAGATTTTTTGGCGACAAGAATTCCTTCTCAACAGCGTGAGTTCTTCATGTATTATTTTGGGTTATTCTCTAGAATTAAAGGCAAGAATATCTCCTCAACTTATCAAAAAGAGTTTCTAAAGATGTGGGAACTCAAATTTGGACGTAAAAAAGGAATAAAACTCGTGTAAAATTGATAGGAAATATTCTCGGGCTTATTTAAATCTGTGTAATAAAAGGAGATAATATCCCCCGATGACTTTTAACATCGAGAAGATAGAAATAATATCATCGAGAGTTTATTATAAGGGAAGAACTAATATCACCGAGAATAATTTTTGATTTAAGAGAGAATATCATCGAGATTTAATCATTAAAAGAGAAAATTCGAGGAGATGTTAGGTTCTAATATAAATAGGAGTCAAGATGGGGAGTTAGGGAAGCTGGATGGAAGCCAGAAGCAAAAAAAATCGATTAGGAAGAAGTCTGCCATTGTTAGGGTTTGCAGGCGAAGAAGGAAGAAGGAAGAAGAAGAAGACAGTTTCAAACTGTTGTTAAAAAACGTTGTGTTTTCTTTTATAATCAACGGTTTTAGCAACAGTTTCAGTAACAGTTTGAGCTTTTACCACGCTCGAGAGCTGTCTTTCTGCAACTATAGAACAAAGGTGTCTTTAATTCGTTTGATGAATTCAATAGTATTTAATGATTCAACGAAACAACTGGTCGGTGCTTTATTCTAATTATTTTATAAAATCATGAAAAAAATGGTTTCTTCTCTACTTTCTTCTACTTTTTTTGCCATGAATAGCTAGAACCCTCATCTAGGATTAGAGAGGAAGTATTATTGTGTTTGCTAGCATGTTGTGACTATTTTTTTATAATTATTCTCTTGGCCCTATTTATCGTTTAATCATGATAATAACTTCTTCATATGTCCTATGATGCTTAATTAATTGTTTTAAATATTCTTTTTAGAAAATAAAATTTATTGTGAAGATGATTATTAATCATTTGAGAAAACTAATTGATTCAAACTCCATATTTTCCAAGACGTAAATACTTTATCTGAAATCTTCTTGAGTAATAATTTGAGAAAATTATAAAGAAAAATAGCAATCATATATTTTGCATAGTAGTGATAAAATCTCGACATCCTAGGTTTTCTTTCATTAGTAAATCATTTTTAGTATTTTTTTAAAAAAATTTATTTTAGAATTAAATCATCAAAATCAATTTTTTTATTAGCACATTGATAGACAGATTTTTATGTCTAAATTGTTCTCAATTCTCTAGTCAAGAGGACGAGGATAGAATTGGTAACACTACTTATTTAGACAAGGTTCAAACATCTTCATATTATTATGATGATGAGGATAATATTGTCGAAGAACTTGAAATATACAGGCAGCGTGATCAAGAAATTGTCACTCCAATTGTGCTTCATGATGATAGTGGTATTTTTTGTTCAAGTTCAAATAATTTTAATGATTAATCACATATTCAAAAGGAAGAGGATTTGACTAGAGGTACCACTGTTTTAGACGATGTAGTATTTTCTTGTTTTAAAGCCGATAATGGTTTAGAGGAACGAGTTTGTTCTAAGACTAATGATTTAGAGTCTAACGACTCCAAGACAATAGTCTCTGACGAAGATGATAGACTCATAGAGAATTTTAATGTGATAGAGGATGATTTGATTCAGGTTGATAGAATAGTTCCACCAGTGGATTTTGTTGTCCTAGACACCTAACCTTTTCAGGTCCTAGAGGCTCAAATACCAGTGATCTTAGGTCGTCCCTTTTTAGCTACATATAATGTCGTCATCAATTATGGAAACGGAATAATTAATTTATCTTTTGGTAACATGACTATCGAACTGAATATTTTTAGTATGAGTAAACAACCTTCTTGTGAGATCTATGATTTAGAAGAAGTGAACATAACTAGTACTTCAGTTCAGAAATCTTTGCCAAACACTTTGTTAGAAGATCCATTAGAGAAATGCCTAGCCCACTTTGGGTTTGATGTTGACGATGATAGTGTTATTAATGAGGTGAATACTTTGTTAGATTTTGCACCTTTGATGGACACTTAATATATGGAAAGCTAAGTTTGAACTTCTACCAGTTTATAAGTAAACCTTATTTCCTTATATAGAGGAAGCTGAGTGTTGTTCTGATTTTAAGGGCCCTAGAATCCAACCAATAGTTTTTAGTCCATATGAGAGTAATGTCCACCCTAAGTTTGGGGGTACCGATGATTCTTGTGATTGTCAAGTATCCCTGCTTAAAGTCCCTAACTTGGGGCTTGACATTTGCACCTCTACCATTTTTCAAGATCATCTTCAAACTAGATTCCTTGAGCCTGTTGATGTCCAAAAAGAAGTTCAGTTGTTAGAAACCCATCCTCTGGTCGATGTGTTTTACCTAGGCAATAATACCAAGATTGAATTTGTTTTCCCACCAAAACATTTTCTTTCATATGTGGGAACATATGAATTTCAAATGTATCAGTTATTAAGATTTTAGACTAAGCCTAATTACTTTAGGGAATTATAGTCGACACATTTGCTCAAGAATGACTACAACCTTCATTGTAGTCAACAGTGTGGGTCAAATCTGATTGACTTTGAGGATCCACAATTATTCAGGTTATTATTATGTGCTTCTAAGTTCTTGATTGAGTTTTTCCAGACTCTACAACTTAATTCTTTTTATCCTGCCTACCAAGAAATCCATCCCATGAAAATATTTTATCTAGATTCTTTTAGAGAGCCTGAACCTGAACGACAACTAGATGTAGTTGTCTTAAACAGAAAACTAGATAAGGGTGTGCTCGTTTTGTTCATTTTCTTAGCCTGTTGCAGTTTCCTTCTATTTTGGGTAGTATTATTTTATTCAGATGACCCACAGTTGTTCCGGCTATTGCTATATGATTTTATGAGGTGACTAGTCCTTTCTTAGTCTGGTTGAAGACTTTAAACTTAGCATTTTCTGGGAGGTAACCCATGCTCATGCGACACGGTAGTATCCTTCCTTAAATCCTTTTCTTCAAGTGGTAGCAGTTTCTCCTTGTTCATATTTTTAATCATTTATTTTTAGAACATTGAGGACAATGTTAGATTTAAGTTTTGGGGGTAAGGGGGGAACTTTTGTTGCAATAATAAAACTCCAGAATTTAGAAACTTGTGAACAATTCAGGATGACAATAACCATTCTAGATAGATGGAGGCTTAGCTCTTTTTCTATAGGAATTGGTGTGCCCAGCTAAATGATCTATTCATAAAAGGATGCCTAGCTAAGGTGTTAGAAATAACATGATAGTCGTCACTCTATCTCGGACTCTATCTCGACTATATCACCTTCTGTTTTTATTTTTGTAATTTTTTGTGTTTCTTTAAGTTATTTGGTGGGGCGCCAATATTGAATTGTTATCACCGCCAGGATAAAATAGAGTGTTTGAGATTATTTAGACTATGATTCAAAAAAAATCGAGTATTGACACTTTGATAGCAATATGTGTGTGTTTTCCCTGTCTTCGTCGCCTAAGCAAGCGTGGAACACAGGATCCATGAGACTATCATGTAAGATGCTGATAAAGAGCTTGCGCCACGATTCATTTGATCCAATCATGTTGTCAGTATATTTAATAAAATAAAAATAATTGTTTAACTTTAAATAAATCAATCGCTAGGACCCTTGTATATACCAGCTGAGTCAATATTAGTATAATGATTAAGACCAGTGGGAGCGTATTTCATTCCAATAGGATTCATCCTGGCATTAACCTTCAGACCGATATGGGAAACACCATTCACCTTAGTCAACATGCGCAAACTTCATCATGTCCATATCCATCTTCTAAATCTTTTCATGTGATTGAACTTTGATAGATTCTGAGTAACGTGATTGAACGACTATCTAAGTAGAGCTTTGTTTTCTTATATATGAGTTTTAGTATGCTGAGTGCAAACTCATTTACAACAATTGGACTCATATAGGGTAATGATTCCCATAGCCGAAGAATTTAGTATGCCAACTAAATAGCTTGTTTAGTGTTTACCCTCAATCTTTCACAGGTAGCTAGGATTTGGAGTAGAAGGTTTTGTGGGTATACCTCTTGTAAATCCTCAAGAGATTAAAACTCGTCCGCTAGGGACACCTAGGGGTTTAAAGGATTATTTCATATGCTAAATGTAGTCGCGATTCCTGCGAAAGTGAGTTAGGATTTTATTTTGTTTCTAGATTAGATTTCCTCGAGTACTAGCAAATAATATGTTTGGGGGTATTTGATAGACACATTTTTGTGTCTAAATTGTGTTTAATTCTCTGTATTACTAGTGCTCGATGTGTACTTATTGTGTGTTTTTATGTCTTTGTAGGTATTTTTGGGAAATAAATATTTGTGGAAAAAATCAGCTCAAAAAGTGACAAAGGCAACTACGAAAACTGATAAAGGCACCCAACACAAATTACTAAAGGAACCCACTCGATTTTGTTTAAAACCAAAAATAGGCGGGAAACAAATCTCTTACGCATGGAAGTGCCTGAGTTGGTTTGAAGAGCGAGATTTAAGGGATTCAAAAGCTGTTTCGATATCCCAAAGTGAAAAAAGAGTTTAAACTTACCAAAACACGTCATCGAGAGTAATTCATGTCGTAAAAAATGGTAAAAGTCAAGTTTTGCTTGCCGGTATATAGTTTTGTTCCCTGATTTGAACTGGGATGAATTCAAGTTTGTTTTAGACACCAAATCAAGTCCTCATCGGTTAAGGAAACCTTGCTAGGGTTTAGTAAACATATATAAAGCGAAGAGAAGGAAGAAAAAAGGGGGAGAGAGGCTCGGCCGGGAAATCAAGGGAAGGAATTCTCTTAGAGATTACTTGATCCTGTAGTGTAGAAAAAGGGTTGCTTAAGTCATAAAAGAGGGGAGGAAGGTTGGGTCGATCTAAGGAAGCTAAACAGAGCGAAGAAAAATCACTTCGGGAACAATTCTGCTACTGCTGAAGAAGAAGATGAAGAACAAAGATAAGGCGACGGTTCCTTCAACCATTCTGCCACGATTTCTTCAAACGGTTTGCAACATTTATCTTCTCTTTGCAACATTTATCTTCAAGCTCCATTGCAACAGTTAATCTGTAACACCTAGAAAACGTTGCAGATTCCTGTTTTATTATTTTTAGCTTCTTTTCTTCTTCTCAAGTACTTTTGAGCCATGTTTCTATCTTTTGAGAACGTTTTGAGCATGATGATCTAAACCCAACCACTGGGACAATGGAGGAAGCCATATTTCATGAATGAATGGTAACAATTTTTGATTCTTAAAGAATTTTGCATTGATTTTTAATTGATTTATGATTTTTCTTAATTAGTTGTGATTTTGTTTGATGGTGTATGCTAGGACTTAAGAGCTTTTGATGCGCTATGCTTGTGATTCATAGTTAATTTTTTAGAAATCTATTTTTGGCAAAGAAACAGAGTCAATAAAAGAGTTATAATTGTTAAAGAATCATTGTAGAAATCATTCATAAGTGATTTTGGTGGAATCCTTAGTTCGAGTTCTTCCCAATATTGTAAAAAATCTTTTACTTATGTTCTAGTTTAATTTAGAATTAGGTCTAAAATGAATCTTCACAAGTGTCAGCGAACGAACACATTTTTACTACTTTTCTAAAACGATCACACATTAATTAATTAAAAACTAGAAATTACAATTCTGAAATCCCAGTGGAACGAACCGTACTTGCATACTGTTTTATCGACAACCGTGCTCTTGCGGTATAAATTAAAATCCTATCAGATATCTTTAACCATTATCATGTTATCTACCAAGTTTGAGTTTCCATTAAAATTACAAGGCAACATTAATTTTTGTCGGTTTTTATATAACGACGGTATCAATTTTTATTCTATAATAACATGAAGTCTTGAACTTGGTAATTTTCACTAATTCAAAAAGAATGGCACGGATTATAGGTTTACAAGAAACTTTATCCATTAAATATGGATTTATCTAATAATAAATCATTGGTTGTTATTTCTTACAAGCAATCATTCATCAACCACAAAGTGGATTTTTTTCACCCTAAAAAGAAAATAATGATAGTAGCTTCATTATTTTTAAAGAAGCATTTTCTCTATCATTCCTAAAGGGATGAAATACCCTTATGGTCAAACCAATTGCAAATACCAATTAAACGGGAAATTATTGCATTCTTGAAAAATATTGAGCAATTTTTCTTGTGCTAATAATCTCCAAAATTTGGTTTTGTTCCACTTGTAGTTGGAATACACAAGAACACTAAAGATTAATGGGTGCGTACCCGCCTTGTTAAGCTATATCATTAGTCCTTGTAGTGACTATATAGATCTTGATATAATTTTTTTTCGATAAACAATGTGCCTATAATTTCATTCTATCATTATCTCGTTGACCATTGAGGTCACGAAATTATTGGAGTTTTATTTGCATATCTAATAGTTTTTGGTTGTATCCAATAAAATCCACAGATGATGTTAAATTTGTATGTCAAGTATATTACAAAAAATTTCATGTTGAATAACATAATCTTCTATAGCTCTTGAAGTAAGTATCTGTCGTCCAACCTGGTGTTATTAAAATCCAGAAATTATTATGAGTATATGTCCTCGAATTAATCGGATAATACTTTATAAATTTTTCTCTCTTCGTATATGAGATGAAAAATTTCCACCATGATCAGGGGGGGAGTATAGACTACTAAAAGATATTAAGGCTAATTAACTTATAAGTTATATCAATCTCTTTCCCATCATGATCAAATTGAAAAAGGCTGTCACTAATAGTAGGTTGTGAACTATCTCACTTTGCTTTTATATAAGCGTTTGCCTCTTGAAAGGAAAATCCAATCACATATAGCAATGATGTGTTTTAGAAATAGTGGTAAAAGATTTGATATTCAGACTTGTAAAGATTTTATTTTTAAACCTAATTTTTAATACTAAAAACAAAGAAGATCAAATTAAAATTGAATTGATATTATGGAAAGAACTGAGACTAAGGAGTCCACCATTAGCCAATTTTTCAAGAGATTTAGCATTAATAATTATCTTACAATTCATATATTTAATTGATTCAAAATATTGTCAAAGTTAGATTTTCAAAATAATAGTTGTAAATCAAAAGTATGAGACATCAATAGCACTAAACTAAGCATGACTCATTAAAAGAAAACGCAACTAATTGATAAAAATCATTATTTCAAATTTAATTCAAAGGAAATAATCATATAAGAATTGCAAAAATTAATAAGATAAAAAATATACCACTTTATTATTGGGAAAATGGCTTCCTCCGTCGCCTCAGAAATGGGGTCTAGCTTCTCATGTCAAACATTCTCTCAAAATACATGTTCATAGCTCAAAGTGCTTAAAAGAAGAGAAAAATAGAAGTAGCACAGAA
The DNA here is from genome assembly GCA_023531435.1 of Papaver californicum. Lineage (NCBI taxonomy): Eukaryota > Viridiplantae > Streptophyta > Magnoliopsida > Ranunculales > Papaveraceae > Papaver > Papaver californicum. The sequence goes on along the minus strand of JAJJMC010010016.1, from coordinate 1,335,089 downwards.
AACAGCTACGGTTATAAGTGTTGCTGAGACTGTTTTCTGTGTTGCTGAAAAGAGAAATTAAAACAGAGAATAAAGTACGGCTCCTGGACGCAGTAAAAGAAAAAAGAAATAGGTAACACAAACGGCGACTGTTTTTCTTGTTTCTCTTGGCTTTATAGGTTTAGTAAACCCTAAAGGACTTCCTTAAACGATGAGGACCCATAATATCTTCCCAAAAAAGATTCAATCTCGTGTTACACAAAAATCAAGGATATCTCCTTTTTCCGGTACAGCTCGTGTTTTCTAACCTGTTTTTACGGCTTGAAAGACTTGTGACCTGTTTTGGTTATTTCTTTATATAGATATAATTGACATCTCTTTTAAATCCCAAAATACTCGCTCAAACACACTCAGATACACTTCACACGTAGAACTATTCTTCCCGCTAATTCCGGAATTTGAATTCAAAATGAAGGGTGCCCCTAATCCATCTGGCGGGTGCCTTTATCAATTTGTTGGGTGCCTTTATCACTTTTCTCGCGTGCCTTTATCACCTTTTGAGCCAATTTTTCCACAAAAGTTCATATCCCAAAAATACCTATAAATACATAAAAAACCAAAATAAGTATACAATTGAGCATTAACAAAATACATAATTGAGAGCAATTTAGACACAAAAATGTGTCTATCAAATTTCCCCAAACTTATTATTTGCTAGTCCTCGAGCAAATCTAATCTAAAAATAAAATAAAATCCTAATTCACTTTCGCAAGAATCGCGAAGCTTTTAGCATATGTAATAAGCCTTTAAACCCCTAGTTGTCCCTAGTGGACGAGTTTTGTCTCGTGAGGTTTTACAAGATGTATACCCACAAAACGTTTACTCCAAATCCTAGCTACTTGTGAACGATTGAGGGTAAACACTAAACAAGCTATTTAGTTGGCATAGTAAATTCTTAGGCTATGGGAATCATTACCCTATATGAGTCCAACTGATGTACACGAGTTTTTACTCAAGCATACTAAAATTCATATATAAGAAAACAAAGCTATACTTAGATAGTCGTTCAACCACGATACTCGGAATCTATCAAAGTTCAATACCATGAAAAGATTTAGAAGATGGATATAGATAAAATGAAGTTTGCGCATTTTGAGTAAGGTGAACGGTGTTTTCCATATTTTTCTGAAGGTCAGTGTCAGGATGAATCCTAATGGATTGAGATACGCTCTCACTGTCCTTAATCTTAATACTAATATCGACTCAATTGGTATATACAAGGGTCCCAGCTATCGATTTATTGAAAATAAAACAATTATTAATGTACTGAAAACATGATTGGATCAAATTGAATCCAAGTGCATGGTCCTTATCAGCATCTTACATGATAGTTTTCATGGATCCTGCGTTCCACGCTTGCTTAGGGGACGGAGACAGGGAGAACACACACATGTTGTTATTCAAAGTGTCAATATTTGACTTTTTTTTTAATATAAAAATAAAAATGGGCCTTGATCTTGAACACTCTATTTCATCCTAGCGGCGATAACAATTCGATACTGGTGACCCACCAAATCACTTAGAGAAACACAAAAATTGCAAAAATAAAAACAGAAAGTGATATGGTCGAGATAAACTCCGGGATATGGTGACGACTATCATGTTATTTCTAACATCTGAACTCTGTCCTTTTATGAATAGACCATTTAACTGAGCACACCAATTCCTATAGAAAAAGAGCTAAGTTTCCATCTACCTAGAATGGTTAGTGTCATCCTGAATTGTTACCAAGTTTTTAAATTTTGGAGTTTCATACTTCACTAAAAGTTTCTCCCTTACCCCCAAACTTAAATCAAACAATGTCCTCAATGTTTCAAAATAAAGAGCAGTACCAAAAGATAAGTAAAAAGAAGAATAAAGAGCAGTACCAAAAGATAAGTAAAAAGAAGAATAAAGAGGTAAGTCAGAAAGATAATACGTGGGTGAAGCGTAACAATCCTTTTATGGAGAATAAGACAAAAAATAAAAACCTACAAAAATCTACTAATGTGCATAAACAACTTTGATGGCCAATCAAGGTAAGCAGGGTCCTCCAGAGGGACCTCCTCAACATCACCTGTAGGAAAAGGCTCTAAAAATAGTTTCAATCTCTGACTGTTAACCTTGAAAGGACTTCTACCATCTTGAGTCTCAATCTCAATAGCACCATGAGGAAAAACAGTGCGAAGAACAAAAGGGCCGGTCCACCGAGAGCGTAACTTCCCGGGGAATAGATGCAAACGAGTATCATACAAAAGAACTTTTTGACCTGGAGAAAATGACTTTCTTAAAATATTTCTATCATGCACAAGTTTAATTTTGTTCTTATACTCCCTAGCACTATCATATGCATCTTTCCGAATATCTTCAAACTCATTGAGCTGGAGCTTCATGTGATCTTCTGCCTTGTCAAGTGAAAAATTTAACTGCTTTACAGCCCAATATGCTCTATGTTCTAACTCAACGGGCAGGTGAAACGCCTTTCCAAAAACTAGACGATAAGGTGACATTCCAATGGGGGTCTTAAACGCAGAACAGTAATCCCGTAAGGCATCAGTAAGTCTCAACGACCAGTCTTTCCTATTAGGATTGACTGTTTTCTCTAGAATACGTTTTATCTCCATGTTGGAAACCTCTACTTGACCACTAGTATGTGGGTGATATGGGGTAGATACTTTGTGGGTAATACCATATTTCTTCATCAAAAGCTTAAACGGTCGATTACAAAAGTGTGACCCTCCATCACTAATTATAGCTCGCGGTGTACCAAAACGTGCAAATATGTTATCATTCAAAAACTGGACCACAACCTTGTGGACGTTTGTTTTACACGAAACCTCCTCTACCCACTTAGATACATAGTCTACAGGGACAAGGATATAAAAATAACCCAAAAAATTAGGAAAATGACCCATAAAATCAATGCCCCCCACACATCAAAGACCTCAATAACTTAAATAGGGTTCAAAGGCATCATATTTTTACGGAAAATGTTTCCTAACTTATGACAACGCTCACAGGCAACACAGTAACTGTGGGAGTCTTTAAGAAGTATAATCCACATTGAAATATCTTAGCAGCAGTCTTCTTATCACCAAAGTGACCCCCACAAGCATGATCATGACAAAAGGAAATAATACTGTAATGGTCACTCTCATGTATACATCTCCTAATAATATGGTCTAGACAATACTTAAACAAATAAGGATCGGCCCAAAAGAAATGCTTCACCTCAGCTAAAAACCTAGAACGATCTTGTTTACCCCAGTATTGAGGATTCCTGCCAGTAACAAGATAATTCACTATATTCACAAACCAAGGTAATTGGGAAACAAATAATTGTTGTTCATCAGGAAAACTATCCCTCAAATGAGGAGAATCATCAGGGGAATCCACAACAAGTCTAGAAAAGTGGTCTGCTACTATATTTTCTGCACCCTTTTTGCCTCTAATTTCTAGAGAGAATTCTTGTAACAAAAGGATTCATCTAATCAATCTAGGTTTAGCATCCTTCTTAGACAGAAAATACTTCAAAGCAGCATGATCAGTAAAGACTATAACCTTATAACCTAAGAGATAGGATCTAAACTTGTCTAAGGAAAAAAGAATGGATAACAGTTCCTTCTCTGTGGTGGTGTAGTTCAGTTGGGCATCATTTAGAGTTTTGCTGACATAATAATTCATATGAAATAATTTGTTTTCTCGCTGACCTAACACAACACCAATAGCATAATCTGAAGCATCATACATTATCTCAAAGGGTAGGTTCCAATTAGGTTCCTGGACTATGGGGGTGGTAGTGAGTAAGGTCTTAAGCTTCTCGAAAGCCTCTAACAAGCATCATCAAATACAAACTTAACATCTTTTGCAAGCAGATTGCAAAGAGGTTTAGAACTCAAGCTAAAATCCTTAATGAATCGATGATAAAAACCTGCATGCCCTAAGAATGACCTAACATCTCGTACAGATTTAGGAACCTGTAAAGTCTTAATAAAGTCAACTTTTTCTTTGTTTACCTTTATACCCTTAGAAGATACGATATTCCCTAAAACAATTCCAGAGGACCATGAAATGGCATTTTTCCCAATTAAGCACTTAATTCTTTTCCTTACACCTAGTAAACACTAATGTCAAATGATGCAAGCACTCATCAAAACATGACCCAAATACTGAAAAATCATCCATAAAGAGCTCTAAAAACCGTTCTACCATGTCAAAAAATATGCTCAACATACAACGCTGAAAAGTAGAGGGTGCATTACACAACCCGAAAGGCATGCGTCTATATGCAAGGGTACCAAAGGGACAGGTAAAAGTGGTTTTCTCTTGGTATTATGGGACAATAACAATTTGATTATAACCAGAAAAACCATCTAGCAAGCAATGATGGCTATGTCCAGCTAATCTCTCAAGCATTTGGTCGATGAAAGGAAGGGGAAAGTGGTCCTTCTTTGTGACCTTGTTCAACTTTCTATAGTCAATACAAACACGCCACCCCGTGGTCACTCGGGTTGGGATTAACCCATTGTTATCATTCTGGACTACAGTGATACCTAATTTCTTATGAACAACCTGAACGGGGCTGACCCACTTATTGTCTGAAATAGGGTAGATAATACCTTCATCTAACAACTTAAGCACCTCAGTTCAAACTACTTATTTCATGTTAGGGTTAGGTCGACGTTGCATCTCCCTATACGGTTTGATATCACCCTCTAAATGAATCTAATGCATACAAACAATAGGACTTATACCCTTAATGTCTGCTATGGTCCACCCTAAAGCTTCCTTATTGTATTTAAGCACGATCACTAGCCTACTTTCCTGGTTACTATCCAAGTCGGATGCTACAATCACAGGCAAAGTCTCAGATAGGCCTAAATACACATACTTCAGGGTATCTGGTAGTTGTTTAAGGTCCAACTTAGGAGGCTATTATAGAGAAGGAATTAGGGTAGACTTAGAAACTGGTAGTGGTTTGAACTTAGGTTTCCATCCATTACTAGTGTCTATCAAAGGGGATGAATCTAACAACGCATTTACCTCATTAATCACACTATCATCATCAAAATCAAACCCAAAGTGGGCTAGGCATTTCTCTAATGGATCTTCTAACAAAGTGTTTGGTAATGACTCCTCATATCATGTTCACCTCTTCAATGCACGTGTCATCTAGCTCAGGTGGTTGCTTACTAATATTGAAAATATTCAGCTCAATAGTCATATTACCAAAAGATAAATTCATAATACCATTTCGACAGTTAATGATCGCATTAGATGTAGCTAAAAACTGGCAACCTAGTATCACAGGTATCTATTTTCCGTGTCAGGGACAGGTTGAGTATCAAGGACAACAAAATCCACTAGATAAATAAACTTATCGACCTCAATAAGAACATCCCCTATGACACCACAAGGAATTTTCACAGACCTATCAGCTAACTGCAGTATTATCTGAGTAGGTTTCAAATCACCAAGTCCTATATGGAGGTACACATGGTACGAAAGTAAGTTTACACTGGCTCCTAAGTCAAGTAACGCTTTCTCAACACGGTAGTTTCCTATTGTGCAAGAAAAGGTTAGAGACCCTGGGTCTTTGTACTTAGGAGTTGTATTGTTCTGGATAATTGAACTCATATGACTAGCTAAAAAGGATTTCTTTTATACACTAAGCTTTCGCTTTTGCGTACACATATCCTTAAGGAACTTGGCATAAGTAGGAATCTTCCTAATTGCATTTAATAATGGAAGGTTAATAGTGACTTGCTTAAAAACCTTTAAAATATCGTTAAAGTTGGATTCCTTCTTTGTTGGTGCTAACAGTTGTGGGAACGGCGATCTGGGCATAAAATCGGGATTATGAGGAATTGCATCAGGCTCTTTAGAGACTTCATCAGTCTCTTCAGCTACTGGCTCAGAAGGGTGAACTACAGTATGTTTACTATCAGGCATGGTTACCTTGTTATCTACCACTTTTCCATCCTAAGGGTTCTAATTGCATTCACATGCTTTGATGATTTCTCACCAGTAGATACTTCATGAACTCCTCTAGGATTGGGTTGTGGTTGACTAGGGAACTTGCCTTTTTCTCTTTCTCTTAAAGACTTAGTGATTTGACCAACCTGGGTTTCAAAATTATAAATAGCCTGACTGTTAGCTTGAACGATCTTTTGATTTTCTTGTAAACTTTGGTTGACTGACTGCTGAAAATTTGTAGTGTTCTGAGTTAATAAGGCGAAAGACTCTGCTAAACTCATGATCGTCTTATCTATCGGATTCTGAAATTGTGCCGGTCCTGAAGGATTCTTAGTATATCCAAAACCTGGGGGAACGTTAGAATTACTAGACTGACCTTGACTTTGGCCCTTAGACCAAGAAAGGTTAGGATGGTTTCTCCAACCAGGTTGTAGGTTTCTGAATAAGGGTTAAAATTCTGATGATTATCAAATCTAGTGCTAAATTCCACAACTAGATTGACTCAGTTCTAAATCTTCTAACCTTTTTGATATAATTGTTATTTTGGCATCTGATTCAAATGATCCTTCTACCCTATTGACATTTCCTCTACTTATAAGAATTGTTTTCTGGGGCTCCTTACTATTTTCCCACTTCTGGGTTTTTTCGGCGATTTCATTCAAAAATGTCATCGCACTATCGACAGTTTTATTTTCAAACCCACTTGTGCATAAAGACTCAACCATGGTTGTTGTCGAATAATCTAAACCCTCGTAGAGAATCTGAACTAGCCTTACTTTTTTAAACTATGATGAGGACACTGTGATAATAAGTCATTGAACATTTCCAAATACCTATATAAAGATTCTCCATCTTGTTGAGCAAATGTGCAAATCTGCTGCCTAATAGATGATGTTTTGTTCCTAGGGAAAAACTTCTAGGAAAAGGAAGATGTAAGTTGTTCATAGGTTTCAATGGACTCAGAAGTTAAACTATATAGCCAAGATTTGGCTTTGTCTCTTAGTGAAAAATGAAACAATCTAAGTTTCAATGTTTCATCATCTAGGTCCTTAATCCTGATGGTACTACATATTTCCCCAAAATCCCTAACATGGAAATAGGGGTTTTCATTTTTCTTTCCCTAAGAATATTGGGAGCATCTCTATGGTCCCAGGTTTTAACTCATAGTTTGCTTCAGTTTCAGCTAACTTGATACATGATGGACGAGAAGTCCTAGTCGGGTTCAACAAAGCTTTTAAACTTTCTATTGTTGGCACTATCAAAGGACTAGGAGTAACTTCTTCACACAGTTTTAAGTTCTCAAAATTGAAATTTCCAAAAACAGGGCCCTCAAAAGAAGGGCTTTCGAGGTCCTTGTTTCCAAGAACAGAACTACTAGGTTTGTCACTAATCAAATAACCTAGAGTGTTTATTTTCCAAGATCGCTTAGTGATGATTTCTAGCGGTCTAAGCATACACTAAAAAAAATCCTAATTGGAAGGGAATTCCAAACAATCACAAGCAAGGCTGACTTAACCACATTAAACCTATTGAATCTAGCAAACAAAAAACATGATGGCTCAACTTAGATTGTTTCTAGACCAGCTTATATTCTTTCAAAAGGCAACTAGTTACAGTTTTAGTAAACCTCTAGAATGACCCGAATTAGATTAAGTCGAATAGAAACAGGATAAGCTCTAAGGAGCTTTGATAACCTTGTCTCTTTGGCAACGTTTCCTTGGGTTACAAGGAGGCTCTAATCAACTTAAAATAATCTTCCTAAACTTTGAGTTAGGCTAACAGAGTAACCAATACAGTCCTTTTGAATGAATTTCCTATAAGCTCGTTACCCTATCGGTCTCTTTCTATTCAAAATTTTAACTTTAGGTTCGCGTTTGGAAACGTGTTCCTAAAGCTGGCAAGAAGGAAACGGTGATGAAATCCTAGTCCTTATCTTGTATGGCCAGTTCTTTCCCTTTACTAGAAAATAGATCTATATTCAGTTCCTCAACATATATGCATGCAAAAGAATACAGTAAACCCACTTGCAGGGGATTCGTGGCTTGATCGAGTCTTACCTCCCGTACCATACGGGAGATGAATCTGTTGTAGTCGACTCGGGACACCGACTCCTGTGTCAGTGTACGAACCTGAGGGGCCGAGACAATATAGTAATTTTCGTCCTTCCATGTTGCAGTTTATATTTAAATTACCCTTCCGTAGGGTTTAAAAATAATAATAATGTCCAAAGTCCCAAAATAAAGTCCAAAAGTGTCCAAAATAAAAGAAAAATTATGTAAATAATAAAAAAAATCGTAATACAATTTTCTAAAAAGAGAAACAAATAAAATTTAATTAAAAATAAAATTCATTGTCTTCTTTTCCATTTTTTCAGCTTTAACTTTAACTCCAAGTCTTTAATCACCAAAATCTTTGGCTCAATTTACTTTTAATCCAAAATCTAAAATCTGTAGCAAAAAGATAAATACCCAAAGAAACGTAAAATAGAACAAAGTAAAAATAATACTAAAAACAAAAATAAAAACCTAAAAATAAATCTAAATCTCTAAACCTAAAGACAAGTCCGCGTCGGCAGCGCTAAAAATTGATGTGTTTTAGAAATAGTAGTAAAGATTCGATACTCAGGCTTGTAAAGATTTGATTTTTAAACCTAATTTTTAATATTAAAAATAAAGAAGATCAAATTACAATTGAATTGATATTATGTAAAGAACTGAGACTAAGGATTCCACCATTAGCCAATTCTTTAAGTGATTTAACATCAATAATTATCTTGCAATTCATATATTTAATTGATTCAAAATATTTCCAAAGTTAGATTTTCAAAATAATAGTTGTAAATCAAAAGTATAAGACATCAATAGCTCTAAACTAAGCATGACTCATCAAAAGAAAACACAACTAATTGAAAAAAATCATCATTTCAAATTTAATTCAAAGCAAATAATCATATAAGAATCGCAAAAATTGATAAGATAAAAAATATACCACTTTATTATTGGGAAAATGGCTTCCTCCGTCGCCTCAGCAATGGGGTCTAGCTTCTCATGTCAAACACTCTCTCAAAATACATGTTCATAGCTCAAAGTGCTTAAAAGAAGAGAAAAATAGAAGTAACACAGAAAACAACTATGGTTATAAGTGTTGTTGAGACTATTTTCTTTGTTGCTGAAAAGAGAAATTAAAACAGAGAATAAAGTGCGGCTCCTGGACGCAGTAAAAGAAGAAAGAATAGGTAATGCAAACGGAGATTTTTTTCTCCTGTGGTCTATTCTTCTTCACGGGCGTAAAAAAAAAAATCTCTGGATTTTTTTTCCGATTCCCCGATGATTTTTTTTCTTGTTTCTCTTGGCTTTATATAGGTTTCGTAAACCCTAAAGGACTTCCTTACACGATAAGGACCCAAAATATCTTCCCAAAACAGATTCAATCTCGTGTTAAACAAAAATCAGGGATATCTCCTTTTTCCGGTACAACTCGTGTTTTCTAACCTGTTTTCACGGCTTGAAAGACTTGTGTAGACCTGTTTTGGTTATTTCTTTATACAGATATAATTGACGTCTCTTTTTAATCCCAAAATACTCGCTCAAACACACTCAGATACACTTCATGCGTAGAACTATTCTTCCCTCCAATTCCGGAATTTAAATTCAAAATGAAGGGTGCCCCTAATCCATTTGGTGGGTGCCTTTATCAATTTTTTGGGTGCGTTTATTACTTTTCAGGGTGCCTTTATCACTTTTTGAGCCAATTTTTCCATAAAAGTTCATATCCCAAAAATACCTATAAATACATAAAAAACCAAAATAAGTATACAATTGAGCATTAACAAAATACGAAATTGAGAGCAATTTAGACACAAAAATGTGTCTATCAAGCAACACGTGGCTTTTTAGAATAAGCTAGGTAGTGCTCCAATTGAGACTACCAAACACGATTCACATTCTTAAAATTAATGACTCTTCACTTGATGATGATGAGATTATAATGCCCGTGGGCACAGGTACCAGTAATTCTGTTAAATTTTCAAGATATGCATACACTTGAAAATTGTGTGGGATCGTGGTAAACTAAAATAATTGTCGAAAATTCGTTTACAGTAGCTACTGAAATAATAAATGATGGCGGTTGTTAACCATCTGCAAAGTGATATCGACATATGTGATTGGTAGGCACAAAATCCAAATTATGTTGGATTGGAATCTCTTGAATACGTAATAGTTGGATCCAAGACTTAACACCTTAAATGTGTAAGCCTGAATTCTGAAAAATACAGGTTGGTGTAGTCTTCATGCGTTATATGAGAAATACGATCGTCTAAAAAACGATTTGAGGGTTTCATTTTTTTTCTAAAACCCTAGGATTTGTTCAATAATATTTTGTTCACCTTGTATGATGCATTTGGCATGGTAGTCCTTGAAGGACTTGTATTTCATTTACACAAGAAATATGGTCGGATAACATATTCAAATTTATAATCCATGGAGGATTCAAATTATACTCAGACAGCCATCTGACTCAATTATGTCAGGTTTAACAATCCTTTATGTGTTATTATAAATTTGGTACAAACCAAAAAATCCGGATTTGTTGATAATATCAACTTTATAGGTATGTTGAATAATCCTTAAAAATACTAAAATCCATGCTTAGCAGCATAAATTCTACAACTTATTGATTTGCGTAATTAAAAAATTATGCTAGCATAAAGCTTATCTATTACCTGAACTATAAATTTTGTTTTGATGTTTATTTTCGAAACTCATATAATTGAGTTAACATCCACAAAGACGTCAAAAGTTGTACTCTTTTTCCTTCTTTCAGGTTTTGTCCCATGTGGTTTTCCTGGAAAGGTTTAACGAGGCAACATCTCGTTGACGTTGAATTTTCATTCAAAATGTTGATATTGTGCTCTTTTTCCTCCGTCCAGGTTTTGTCCCATCGCGTTTTACTAGCAAGGTTTTAAAGAGCAATTTAATTCGATATTGTGGTCATCCAAGGGGGAGTTGTATATTTTCGCCTATTTAGTGGATGCCCATATTTGATTACACCAAATCAACATAACCACCTCCTAGGATTTTGGATTCCTTCTGAACCACATAAGGTTTAATCAAAAATATTGTTTTTGTTTGTTCATCTATGGGAATGTATTCGTATCTTGGCATTTTGATGAAGAAACAACATCAACTACTTCTGTAAATCATCTCCGAGAAGATAACAATCCAAGACACAAGTCCTCAATTTACTTAAAGAAGCATGAAGACTCTAGAACGCTACTACTAGAAGACTAACACAAAAGAAGACTTAATCAACTAGCAATTTTCTGCATTCAAGAAACTCGTTCATCGAAATTGAGAAGTCTCGACTCAAACATCTGCAAACCAATATTTAACTGAATTACTTATCAGGGGGAGCATCTTTGTAAAAGGTACTTTATCAGACTTATTACGTTGTACTCTTTTTCCTTCATCATTGGGTTTTCCTTGTCAAGGATTTAACGAGGCAGCATATGCGTGTCCACATTACTCTATATGCTTTATACTCTTTTTCCTTCGCATAGGTTTTTCCCTTCATGTTTTTCTAGCAAGGTTTTAATGAAGCAATGTTAGTAGTGTGGTGTCATCCAAGAGGGAGCGTTATGAAATAAGTATTTGGTGGATTTACACCACACTTACACCATCATATTTTCATCTCCTATTCACCTCTTCATTCCCCCCACTACTTTGTAACCACCACCACTAGTAGTAATGGATAATAATGGGTGCATTCCCTTAATTCCATTGTAAATTCTCATCTTCTTCTCCCTATAAATAGAGAGCATTTCCTTTGTAATGGCACATCGGAAATAAGAATTCTCTTCTTCTTTCTCTCTACTCTTCTACTTCTTTATCTTTCACAACAAATCCCTGATTTTCAAGACAAACCCGAGCAATAGAAGGATTTTAGTTTTCAAGTGCAATTAGTGCTTAACCCACATTCAGTTTTTGTAGGTAAGGGTTTCTTTCCTGTGAACTATGATTCTAAATTGTGTTATTTAATATGTTGGTAAATTTTTAATCAAGTTTTGTTTGATGAATGTTATTTTTTAAACTGATGAATGGGTATTCGTAACACCGTGTGATTTTATGGCTAGTTCAATTTTAGTTAAACTTCTTGGTTTAATCGAAAAAATATGATGAAACCTTTAATTTTTATTTTTACTGATTTCCTGATACGGTTGTCGAGGGTGAAATAACAGGAAGCTTTTCCTTTCATATTAATGTCTATCTTTCATGGTTTGGTTGATTATTTTTTTTAGTGAAGTTTTAACGGTACCATTGATTTCCTTGTGAATTTTTTGTGAATTAGTCTTGATGTTTCATTTGGTGCTTCTTTCATACTTTCTCGTTTGATTAGAAATGACGGGATCAATTAATTTCTCTGTGGTTTTCCTAAGCTTGAGTTTAATAATTTGCTACCTGTTCACGAAAATTACCCAACTGAGTTTCCATAAACTTTCTACTTATTTTCTAATGGATTCTCCTTAATTTGAACTACTGTATCGTGAATTCTTAGGTGTTTTTATAAATTCATTTGGTTTCGGTACTCGTTACTCTTTTACATCATCCATTTAAAAGAGGTGTTTCATTTCTGTTTTCGTACTTTTCTCCATGGTTTTAAAAAGCGTTTTGAGGCGCATATTGATGCGTGTTTTTTAGCGCATCAATACGGCCGCTTCAATACTCAAGTCATATATGTTAGAAAAAAAGGGTTTTAAAGCCCAAAAAAAAGTCTAAACATTTCCTTTTTTTATTTTAATATAAAAAAATCCTAAAAACTATTATTAATTCTTAAAAAGATAACTATTTAGAGACTAACGTTTCATCTTCTATAACTTCTTCTTTTTTTTCTTTCTCTTCTTCTTCTTCTGTTATTCATTCTACAATTCTATTCTTCCGATCTGGAATGGCTAGCCATCCTACCCAAGCTAAGAAATCCAAAAAGAAAGACCCAGCTTGGAAATATAGTACTGAAGTTGAAGGTCCACTTATTAGAGGAGGACATATTTTATATGTGTTGTGCAAGTTCTGTAATAAGAGAATCACATGAACAATTAGTGGGTTTAAAAGTCACATAGGACAGACTCATAAGGGAGTTGCTGCATGTCCTAATGTACCTCCAGAAGTTAAACAAGAGATTTTAACTCAACATCTTAATGATGAAAGATCAAAAGCAATAGGACGACATAACTTTGAATATTTGGTTAATGAAGGATCGCATTATCATGCTCAAACTGAGACTGCATATAATGATATGGTAGGATCTGAATCAACTCCTATCACTACTATTAATCGTGGAATAAGAGGTATGATGGATAAGTTTATGAATAGCCTACCACAAGATCAGCATAAGCGTAGACCAAATAATAGTATAGAACATCGAAAGCAGGTTTTTCTCGATTATAGTCGTTTCTTTTTCGAGAATGGCTTATCTTTTAATGTGGCAAACAGTCCTTCCTTTGCCAATATGCTTAGATCAGTAGGAGAATATGGTCATGGGTTAAAAACCCCTTCTATTTAAGAGTTGAGTTTTTAGGTTCTTAAAGAAGAGTTTAAATCAACAACAATATGGTTGAGAATGCCAAGAGAACATGGGAAGCAACATGAGTCACCATAATGTCTGATGGTTGGATATACATTAGAAAGGGACACTTGATCAATTTTCTTGTCAATAACTCGGACGAAACTTTTTTCTTGAAGAAAATTGATTGCATCAAAGTATGTCAAAGATGCGAGGAGGTTATTTATGATTCTTTATGCGATAGTTGAAGAGGTATGAGGGGAACATGTGGTGCAAATTATTACAGACAATGTTGCTGCATACAAGGATGCGCGAGATTTACTAATGCAGAATAGAAAGAGATTATATTGGACACCGTGTGCTGCCCATTGCATTGATCTAAATCTTGAGAAGTTATTCGAGTTATCACATATACAAAATGCTTATCTAAAGGGAAAAAAAGTATCTAACTATATATACTCACATGGTTATGTACTTCTATGATGAGGATCTTTACAAAGCGAGAGTTGATTCGTCACGGTGACACACGATTTGCTACAACAAACCTCACTTTGTAAAGCTTGTTATAAACTAAAGCATCCTTGGAAGAGATGTTCAAATCTAACAGGTGGAAAAGTTATAGTTGGGAAAACACTGCTGATGGGAAGGCATTCAAAAAGATTATAACGAGGGATGCAAATTTCTGTCCTGGTTTAGTTTATTCTCTAAAGGCTACAGAACCTTTAGTTGGTGTCTTAAGACTTGTAGATTCAGAAGCAACTCCAGCAATAGGATTCATATATGATGCAATGGACAGGGCAAAAGAAGAGATAACAAAAAACTCCGACAATGAAGAAGCGAGATATAAGGAGATTTGGGACATCATAGATGAAAAGTGGGATTTCCAAATGCATAGAGACCTCCATGCTGCGGGCTACTTTATTAATCCATAATTTCAGTATGAAGAAAATGTTTCAAATCATCCTGAAATAAGTAGTGGCCTCTACAACTGTATGGATAAATTATTACCAAAAGAAGATTTAGTTGAAGCTCATATGGAGCTTCACAAGTATTTGAATAGGGAGGGACAGTTTTGACGTCTTGAGGCAGAGACAACTAGGAAGTTGAAAACCCCCGGTGAGTATTCTAATTAGCTAGTTGTATATTTAAGTTGATTAGTACTTTGTGTCTTTTTTATAGATTTATCCTTCAATTTTTAAATTGTTAAATTGAATTTTTGTAGCATGTTGGTGGAAATCTTTCGGGATGAGCATACCTGATAGACACGTATTCAGAATCTTATAACCCTGGCTAGAGAAACCACCCGAACCTTTCCTGGTCGAAAGGCCAGGCTCAAGGTCAGTTTAGTAATGCTAAAGATCCTCCAGGCTTCAGTTATAAGAATTCGGCTGGTCCAACTCAGCCCAGCAATGACGATAAGTATGAGCAGAGATTCCAGAGCATAGAAAGAGCTATTTCTAGTTTACAAACCTCAGTTAGTGACATTGTTGCGGCTCTGAGAGAGCGAGAACCTGGTAGGTTCCCTAGTCAACCCGAACCCAATCCTAGAGGAGTCAATGAAATGTCGACTGGGGAGAAATCATCCAGTCACGTGAATGCAATTACGACCCTCAGGAATGGTAAGGTAGTGGATAACAAGGTAACTAGGCCCGTTAGTGAACAAACTGTAGTTCATCCTGACCCAATAGTTGAAGAGACTGATAAAGTCTCTGATGAGCCTGAGGCAACCCCTCAGAGAACTGATTTCATGCCTAGAGCCACATACCCAAGGTTGTTAGCATCTACTAGGAAGGAATCCAATTTTAATGAAATAATGGAAGTTTTTAAGAAAGTCACGATCAACCTTCCATTATTAGATGCAATTAGGCAGATTCCTGCTTATTCCAAGTTTCTTAAGGACATGTGTACGCGAAAGCGAAAACTTAGCGTACATAAGAAAGTTTTTCTAGCTAGTCATGTAAGTTCAATTATACAGAGTAGTACGGCCCTTAAGTACAAAGACCCAGGTTCCCCAACCATAGCTTGCACAATAGGAAACTACCGGGTAGAAAGAGCCTTACTCGATTTAGGAGCCAGTGTGAACTTACTGCCGTACCATGTGTACCTCCAGCTAGGACTAGGCGATTTGAAACCGACTCAGATGACTTTGCAGTTAGCTGATAGGTCTGTGAAAATTCCTCGTGGTGTCATAGAGGATGTTTTGATTGAAGTGGATAAATTTATTTATCCAGTGGACTTTGTTGTGCTTGATACCAGACCTGTGCCTGATCCAGAGAATCATATACCGGTTATACTAGGTCGCCTGTTCTTAGCAACATCTAATGCGATCATTAACTGTCGTAACGGTGTTATGAACTTGTCTTTTGGTAACATGACTATTGAGCTGAATATCTTCAACATTAGTAATCAACCACCTGAGCTAGATGACCCCACCTTAGAAACCGTCAACATGATAGAGACCCCAGTTCAGGAGTCATTACCAAACACTTTGATAGAAGACCCGTTAGAAAAATGTTTAGCCCACTTTGGATTAGAGTTTGATGAGTTAGGCCCATCAGATACCTTACCTGTGGTTGTAGCTTCAGATTTGGATAGTGACCAAGAGAATAGGCTAGTAACCGTGCTTCAGGACAATAAGATAGCTTTAGGATGGACAATAGCAGATATTAAGGGAATTAGCCCAACAGTTTGTATGCACCAGATCCATTCAAAGGAGGAATCAAACCGTCTAGGGAGATGCAGCGTAGGCTCGACCTATTAGAAGATCCATTAGAGAAATGCCTAGCCAACTATAGAATTGATGGCGATAATGATAGTGTTATTAATGAAGTGAGCACTTTGTTAGGTTCTGCACCACCAGATTGTAATTTAGAAGAAGCAATTGACTATTTTCGAGAATCTGATGATCCGGAAATGAGGGAAATTGTTATTAGTCTATCTAGAGACACTGAAAACTCTAAGTTTGGGGGTGACTATCATTCTCCATGTGTTATATCATTAACTTTTAGGAAGGTCCCTAGCTTGGGACCTGACATATGCACGTCTTCCATTGTACAAGATCATCTTCGAGCTAGATCCATTGATCCTCCTATTCAGAAAGAAGTTCAGTTGCCAAAAACCAATCCTCTGGTCGATGTGGTTTACCTAAATAGGGATCAAAGTGTGCTCAGATTGTTTATCTTCGTAGCTTGCTGCTGTTTCCTTCTATTGTGGATAACACTATTTGATTCAGATGATCCACAGTTGTTCCGATTATTGCTATATGATTTAAGAAGGTAACTTATGCTCATGCGATACGGTAATATCTTTCCCTAATTCCTTTTCATGCAGTGTTTAGAAACATTGAGGACACTGTTTATTTTAAGTTTGGGGGTATTGGGAGACTTTTTAGGATTAATACGATTTGGAATTTAGAAGCATGTGAACAATTCAGGGTGACACTAACCACTCTAGGTAGATGGAAACTTAGCCATTTTGCTATAAGGATTGGTGTGCCCAGCTAGATGGTCTATTCATAAAGGAGACAGAGTTCAGGTGTTAGAAATAACATGATAGTGTCACCACCACATCACGTTCTGTTTTATTATTTGCAATTTCGTGTTTCTCTGAGAGTATTGGTGGGTCCTAGCATCGACATGTTAATTAGCGCTGGAATGACATTTAGTGTGTTGAGATCATGCCCCACATGAATAATACGTTAGTGTTTTAGAGTTATGTGTGTGATCCCCCTGTCTCCGTCGCCTAAGCAAGTGTGGAATGCAGGATCCATGGGAACACACATGTATTAGGTGTCAGAAACAAAACAAAAAAAAAAATCGAAAAAAAAGAAAAGAAAAAGAGTTAGAAAAATTGAGAAAAAAATAGTTATTTGGTATTTTAAAGTTCTCCCTATCTCCGTCGCCTAAGCAAGCGTGGAACGCAGGATCCATGGGAACTTGTAAATATTTTAGTTAGTAGTAACCGTTGAAAATAAATGGGGAGTATCTCGACACACTAGGTTTCATCTCGGTACTGACCTTCAGACAGATATGGGACACATCGTTCGCCTTGGTCAACATTTACGATCTTCTACAGTCTACGTCCATCTTCTAAGTCTTTTCATGTGATGGGTGGTTAGATAACTATCTGAGTAGAACTCTGTTGTCTTAGATATGAATTTTAGTATGCTTGAGTTAACACTCGTGTACAGTGATTGGATCCATAAAGGGTAATGGTCCCTATAGCCGAATATCTGAGTAGCCAACTAACTAGCTTGTTTAGTGTTTACCCTTAATCGTTCACGTGTTGCTAAGATCTAGATTCAGGTTTTGTGGGTATACCTCTTGTAAACCCTCACGAGACAAAACTCGTCCACTGGGGACACCTAGGGGTTTAACGGCTTGCTGCATATGCTAAATGTGGTCGCGATTCCTGCGAAAGTGAGTTAAGATTTTTATTTTATTTTTTTGAGTAGTTTGCTCGAGGACTAGCAAAATAGTAAGTTTGTGGGTATTTGATAGACACATTTTAGTGTCTAATTTGCACCTTAATTTCTAGTGAGTTAGTACTCGATTTTGCGTTTATTACGTGTTTTTATGCTTTTGTAGGTACATTAGAAGAATAAAGATTTGTGGAAAAATCGTCTCAAAAAGTGTTAAAGGCACCCGGGAAAAGTGTTAAAGGCACCCACATTTAGGATTGGGCGCACCCATTCTCATTTCAAAAACAAAAGTGGCGGGAACACGAAGTGAAACTGCTGTCAACTGAATCAACGTGAAAAATGGGTTGTTTTCGATTCTAATTTGTTCCAAAAGCTACAAGAGTCCAAGACCAACTCAAACACATCAAGTTAGAGTGATTTACGCCGGAGAATATTGCACAATCATGAATTTGGACGGAAAATTGGATTCCGACTTGGAATCGGATTTGTGAAGATTTGGATAGATTTTAACGTGTTTGAATGGGTTTGGAAGACTCCCTACGGTTTGTACAACCTATATATACCAAGAGAATTGATTAAAAAGGACCAGACAAGCTCGGAGAAGCTCAAAAATCATCGCCGGAAGCAAACAGCGAAGTTCCGGCGACTGTTCTTGCTGCTGCTCAACGGAGAAGACGATCCTACAACACTTATAAGTGTTGGTGTTCCTGTTTCGTCTTCCTTCTTCTTTCCTGTTGCTTATTTTCTTTTGTAACGGCTGAACCATCATCTGTAACACATATACGCGTATCAAATCAGCTGTGTTACATCTATTTCATCTTGTAATCAACTTTTTGAGCAATGAAAGGGTATTTTGAGCAAGTTTTCTTCACCATGAGCTAAGTTTATTTACTGGGATGATGGAGGAGGTTTTCTCTCAATTTTATGTGGTAAGTCTATTTTTAATTAATTATTTACAATTATTTACTTGTTAAAATTGCATAGTTTCGAAATAGAAAAACGGTTTTCATTCAGTAGTGGTGTTTTTGTTTGATGGGTCATGCTGGGTTGACAACCTCCGATGTCCCATGCTTGTGATTTACCTCTGCTTGTTTGCATAAAAACCTATTTTGGCAATATTTGAGCTTAATTTATTTAAAAGAATTGCATGATGAATCACATAAATTGTTGGAAATAACTGATTCCTGATTCCTGGTTTTCTCCATATTTTCTAAAAATCATCTCTAGTTTATTTTCCTGGATTTTATTTAATTAGATTAAGTCAATTAGTTTCTAAAATCATTACCTTCACAAGTTCGAGAAACGAACACTTTATTTACCACTTTTGAAACTACATCAATACCCATCTTGTAAAGGTTTGCCATTAGAATTTTGAGCCTTACTTGCTCTGCATCGGGGTGTGAACGAAATTGGTCAAAATTTAATCAAGTTCATATAAAAAGGAGGAATATGTTGCATACACCAAAGTTAAATGCTTTAGTGTACATCATGTACAACAAGAAGTTGAGGCTGAAATGTTTACAGAAAAGGGTTAAGATGGGAAAAAAAGATTATGATATCTTGGTTGCTGATGAAATTCCTAGTGACGATGAGTGGATCTTTGACGCTTCCTAAGAACCAAAAAATGAACACAACGATGATGACTGGGAAGATGACCTAGATGATGATAATGCGATGGCAGAGACTCAAACTACTTGGCAGAAAGATCTTGAAGAGTTAGACTTGATTCTCTCCAAACTGATCCTCCAACTCAAACTGATCAAGCAGGACCTAGTAGTCTACCTACACAACAAAGAAGGAGGGCAAGGAAGTTTGTAACCGCAGATGGATATGCTGGAAGTGGAAGAGGACAGAATAACAAAAGAGAAAGAGGGAATACAAGACACGTTATAGAAAGAGGATATGAATGGTCTGACGAAGAAGATATACACATGAATCGTGATGATGATAACCATTCATAGGATGATGATATATTTGATATTTCAAACATTCTTGGATAGCGTTATTAAGATACCTCTAGGGTAGTAGAATAAGGTAGTATGGCAAATGTTTAGGTAGCTAGTTAGTTTATTTGTTTCCTTTATCGTATATTATTATGTTAACAACTTTTTATTTTTTTATGGTTTTGTGTTAGGAAGTTTATATAGATATATCAATATTTATGTATTTATTTATATATATTTTGTTGAAGCTATGCACCAACAACGTTTTGAAGATACGCTTTACGCTTTACTAGGATAGCGTATCGCTTTACGCTTTCGCTTTTCGAAACCTTGATTTTCGCTAGTCATTATTTTGTTTGGAATATCCTTGCCTTCCATGTCCATTTTTGGGAGTTAATGTAGTTTCATATCCTCTATGTCTCATGTATACTTGAAAGTTTTACTTCCCAGGTTCACATGCTACTCAACTTGAAATATTTTGCCATATAATTGATTTAATCTATTGTTTACAACTTTGTTAAGTTTAAACTGTCATTTGCTTTGTTATTAAGGATTAAAGTCTTTACTCTGCTAAGCGTTATTGTTTCCTCTCGAAAATTAGGATTCATCATATTTGGTTGATTTTCATACATGAATATATGTGAAATATTTTTCCATGTTTGTGCCAGATTTAAAGCAAGTGGTTTTCTCCTTTGTATCCATGTTTTTCTATAGCTTTAAAAACTTATGTTGCGCTTTTAAAAATGTGTCCTACTAAAGTTTTGAGAAGGATGCCAATAATTCTTAATTACTTAAGATTTTTGATATGGAATTCTGAAATCGTTGTAACTTATTTTGTGAATGTTTCGTTTATGACAATGATAGGAGACTAAACTTTACTTTACTATAATCATCCCTTAATAGGTTCCCACCTATCGGTGACTACCCGGAAGATCGTTAGCTGTAACAGTAACTGGTATCCGACTACCCTAATTTTAACACCGTCCATAAAATTAGAAAAGTAACTTTTCTTTACTTGCTTCTCTTGATCGTTGTTCTCGATTTATTTACGCAAGGATTATTTTTATTTAAATTGTTCTTGTTTTTGTTCTTGTCTATTCATTTATGTTTCACATAGGAATTACATTTCCGTGATGTAACTATTACTGGGCATTAAGTTACCCTTTTATTTTTTTTCTCCTACAGGGTATGGAAGGAATTTGGATTAGTAAGCTATGCCAAGCTCATGAGAGGCTTTGTAAGCTTCAAGTGTTAGTATTTTTGTCGTATATAAGATATATATCACGGGGCTATTCTGAGGTATTTTTATATTGGTACTGACTTACGTTTGTTGTATTTTCCAATGTATATATATATAATACTGTTGGTGCAAAGTTTGATGTTTGGGTGTGTATGAGATTCCGTATGGAATTTCTCTTTGTCAAATATAACTGGTTAAGAAGGCCCTTTCCAATACATTAATCTCTTTAGATTTCCACCTTATGTGTTATGTTTATGTCATTTAATGGTTATTTGGTTATTCTGTGTGCTCAATCTTGCTTTGTTGAACTTTGTACTTAAAAACATGTGTATTAAGCTAAGTTTCCAATTGCTAAACCAACGAGTACATAACGTTTGAGTACGTGTTTCTAACTAAATTATTAATATCTCTCAAATTAGTTCTGTTAGATCGAGAAAATGAAGTAGTCTCTTGTATTAACATAATTGCTTCTCCATTATGTTTTATTTTATCTTGTTTCGGTTCTTAAATAGTTTGATACTGGTTCTGTTTTGATTTTATGCAATCCTTTTTGCTTTATAAATCTCATGGGCATACTATTTGATCAACTGAAAACTATAGATGGCTTCAAATCCTTTGTTCAAATTCGAGATTTAACTTCAATCCTACTGCATGCTTGGATTTTTATTTGTACTTGAACTTGGGTTGATTTTTGTGTGTTTGTATTGGAGTTATACTGTAATAAATATATCTATGGTTTACATTTAGTACCGTTGTTGATGGTTAGGTTTTGTTCGGGTCAATGAACTGATTGGTCTTTTTTAACTTTCAAAGCATATTACAGACTTGGTCCATGTGAATTTAATTGTGCGGTGTCGCTTCTTATTGTATTTGATTACTATCAAAAATTTTAATTTTTTTTATATGGTTTTAGTCTACCAATCTTTTTATTTTTATTTTTATTTTTATTTTTATTTTTATTTTGTGTATGGTTCTAGTCTATAAATGACGTGATGGGAGGTCAGTGCTTGCCAGTTGGGTCGGATCCCGATACTTCGGAAGTCCAATTAGGATTTGAGCATTCAATAATATCTGAGCATTCAAATAGGGTTTGAGAATTCCACATTTTGCTTGGGTCATACTTTTCTCGGTGATCTTCTTATCCACAATGGATGCATTATAACTACTTCAATTTGGCTTTCAGTTTAAATTTTTTATAAATATTTTCAACATTTTCATTTATTTTAACTTTCACATCATCATCTAACAACTGTAGTTCTTCACGACAATTAGGATTTTGACATTGCAAATACCTAAACTTTTCTGGTTGTGATTCAATGACCAATTTGAGACAAAACAACCTACTTGTGAACACTTAAAGTATATCCAAGGTCATTGCATCAAAATATGATTTTACTTATAACATAATAGGGAAACCTCTTCTGCTTGTATACATGATACTTTTTTCCTTTTGTTTTTGGAAAACATGTTAGAATTAAAAATGGATTTGTTACTTAAAATTAATTTTGTTACTTAATATATCTTAAAGGGACCTAGGGTCACTAGTCCAAACTTGGGGTGGAAACATCTAAGCCATCCATTTTCACTTCTTAGTGAATGAGAAACCTTTGGTTTGTCCCATATTGGGCAAACCAAGGAGGAAGTTTATCCTTATTACCACAAACGTTCTATATAAGGAAAATGAACTAGTGGATTGGATATGGACTTAGGAAATGGACTAGTGGGGTGCGAAGCACCGCGGGCCGCGGGCTTGCGGAGCTTGCGTGTGCCTTGGCGCGAGCCTTGGCGCGACCCTTGGCGTGTGCCTGGCGTGTGCCTGCGAGTGCATACGTGTACCCATCAAAGATCCAATGGTTTTATATTTTAATTCTATATATTAAATATTTGACTGTTTTGTATTTATAAAATTAAATCAGATTTAATAAAAAAAAATCTTTTAATTAAATATCTCGAATTGAATATGTTGAATTAAATGAATTTTGACCGTTTGAAAAATCAACAGTCTTCTTCTTCTATAAAAGAAAAACAAAAATCAAATTTACACTTATCCCAGTCGCAACCACTGACCTGACGACTTTTCCCCTCTTCCTGCTTTGTATGCGCACTAGTTTATTTTTCATCTTCTTCTACTGTTAAGTTCACAATGGGCAAACGAGTTTTGCTAACTGGGTTGGTATCAGGTGGTTTTATCCTGGATTCGATTTGTCATCTCTAAAGGTATAGCAACACTTTTCTAAAGGTGTACCTGACAAATATCGAGTTAAGGGAAGTCTGTTGAACAGGCGACTCCATCTCTCTATGCTTGTGTGATTTTCTGAAGTGTGCTATCTGTTCTAACCCTTAACTATTTTCAAGCTTCTGTTTGGTTTGTTCACTGTTACAGGAATTTTTCTCCAACAATCTTAACTTGATACTTGTTTAATTTAAAAAAATTTACTTCTGTAACAATGGTGAAGACTGATGTTGACAGACCTCAGAAATTTTCTGGAAAGGACTTCAAGAGATGGCAGTCAAAAATGTTATTTTTCCTGAGTTTCCACATGCTAGATGATATGGTTCTGAAGCCGTTTGATGAGTCTTTGAATTAACATGAAAAATTACAGGACTTAGAAAGTTGGAAGAGAAGTAATTATATGGCCAAAAATCATATCTTGAACTTCCTAGAAGATGCTTTATATGATTTTTACAATGCTAAGGATAATTTTAATGCTTACAATTTATGGACTGCACTACAAGATAAATATGAAGTAGAAACAGCATGAAGTAAAAAATTCCTGGTTGTACGTTTTCTGGAATATAAAATGATGAATGATAAATCAGTGGTTGATCAGTTTTTGGAGATACAAAAAATTATTAATGAAATAATTGCTGAAGGAATGGTTATTGACGAAACATTTCAAGTTTCTGCTGTTATTGAAAAATTGCCAAATTCCTGGGAAGAATACAAGAGAAGACTAAGGCATGAAACTGGTGAAATTTCCATGGTAGAATTGGGCAAGAAAATCCAAGTTGAAGAATCGCTGTGTTCAAAGGACAAGAATATTTCTTCTGCAATAGACATGTCAAACAAAGCTCACGTTCTCGAACACAAATTTTCTAATCTAAATCTGGACCACAACAAGCGCAAGCCTGGCCCGCAAAGAAAATGTACATTTCAAAAACCAAAATCAGCTATTGGTAAAATTAAGGGAGCATGTTATGTTTGTGGTGCGTCTGGCCATATGGAAATTCATTGTAGAAAACGCAAAGATGCGAATTTTAAGAAAACAAATGTAAATTTAGTTGAAAGTAGTAAAAATGAGTTTTCTGGCACGGGTCTGAGGTTAACTTAGTTACCAATGTGAGAGACTGGTGGGTAGACTCTGGAGCTACCAAACATGTCTGCGGAAGTAAAGACATGTTCACCTCCTATCAGACGGTAGGAGAAGGAGAAAAACTCTATATGGGTAATTCATCTGCAGCACAGGTTGCAGGAAAAGGAAAATTTTCGTTGAAGCTCTCTTCTGGGAAAATCCTCACATTGAGTGAAGTTTTACACGTACCAGACATCTGCAAGAATCTCGTTTCAAGTGGTTTGCTAGATGATAATGGCTTTAAGATTGTTTTTGAGTCTGGGAAAGTGATTATCACTAAGGGAAAGGATTTTGTGGGAAAGGGCTATAAGGCTGAAGGCCTATACAAATTATCTGTAACCTCTGTTGAAGTTAATAAAGTTGATTCTTCTTATGATGTTGTCTCATTGAATATCTAGCATGGTAGACTTGGTCATGTAAATTATAATTCAATGAACAAATTGGCAAAATATGGCTGCATTCCAAAATTAAATTTGGAATAAGAACATAAATGTGAAGTTTATGTAGAATCAAAATATGCAAAGAAGCCCTTTAAGAAAAATGTCCACAAAAATTCTAATCCCTTAGAGTTAATTCACTCAGACTTAGTTGATATGAAATCAATCCAAACCAGAGGTGGTAAAAAATGGTTTGTCACTTTCATAGATGACTATACTAGATACTGTCATATTTACTTGCTTAAAGAAAAAGATGATGCTTTAGAAGCATTTAAATTATATAAATTAGAAGTAGAAAACCAATTGAACACCACAATTAAAACCATTAGATCTGACCGTGGAGGTGAATATATAATCCATATAGGAGACTTTTGTGCACAACATGGCATTATTCATGAGGTAACTCCTCCTTATTCACCACAATCTAATGGAGTGGCTGAACGGTAAAACCGAACCCTTAATGAGATGATGAATGCCATGTTAATCAGTTCAGGACTTCCGGAGAACTTGTGGGGGGAGGCCGTCCTCTCAGCTTGCTATATCCTGAACAGAGTGCCCCTTAAAGGATCAGTCAAATCACCGTATGAATTATGGAAAGGCAAACAACCCTTATATGGATACCTCAAAGTGTGGGGGTGTTTATCCAAGGTATCTATTCCTCCACCTAAGAGGACTAAAATAGGACCTAAAACAGTTGATTGTGTCTTCATAGGATATCTCGAACACACCACTGCTTATAGGTTTATGGTTGTGAGTTCTGAAAACTCAGAAATTGGTGTGAACACCATTATGGAATCTAGGGATGCTACATTTTTTGAAAATGTGTTTCCGTTGAAATCTGAATCTCGCATGATATGTGATAATCCCCTAGATGTCCCTTCTTCTAGCCATATTTTACCGATAGAAGAAGATGAACCTGTCTATGAACCTAGAAGAGGCAAAAGATTTAGAATAGAAAAATCTTTTAGGCCAGACTTCATAACCTGTTTAGTTGAAACAGATCCACAAACCTATAAAGAGGCCATGACTTCGTCTGAAGCTCCATGGTGGAAAGAATCCACTACTAGTAAGATGGATTCTATTGTTCAGAATGAAACCTGGGAGATAGTAGATTTACCTCGGTGCAAACCCATAGGTTGTAAATGGATCTTCAAGAGAAAACGTAAGGTAGATGGAACTGTGGAAAAGTATAAAGCTAGACTAATAGCTAAGGGCTATAAACAAATAGAAGGTGTAGATTTATTTGACACTTATTCACATGTCACTAGAATTACTTCCATTAGGATGCTAATTGCAATCACTGCAATTCATAATCTAGAAATACATCAAATGGATGTAAAAACTGCGTTCCTAAATGGTGAATTAGATGAAGAAATTTATATGGACCAACCCGAAGGCTTTGTGGTGAAGGGTTATGAAAACAAAGTGTGTAGACTTAAAAAGTCTTTATATGGCTTGAAACAAGCACCGAAACAATGGCATGAAAAATTTGATCATAATGTTCTCTAGTGGATTTAAAATAAATGAAGCTGACAAATGTGTGTACACTAAATCTATCAATGATGCCTGTGTGATTCTATGCTTGTATGTTGATGATATGCTTATACTAGGTACAACCTTAGAAATCATTAATTCCACTAAGAACATGTTGATTGAGAACTTTGACATGAAAGACTTAGGTCCTGCTGATGTAATCCTAGGGTTGAAAATTAGAAAGGAGTCTAATGGATTCAGTCTTAGTCAATCTCATTATGTTGAATCAGTTCTTAAGAAATTTAACCAGTTTGATAGTAAACCAGCAAGTACTCCATTTGACCCTTCTTGCAATCTCAAGAAAAACAAAGACAATGGAGTCTCGCAACTTGAATATTCACGCGTCATAGGAAGTCTGATGTATTTAATGAACTGCACAAGACCAAACATTGCTTATGTTGTGAGTAGACTAAGTAGGTATACCTGTAATCCGGGACATGAGCATTGGTTTTCAGAGTGTTGAGGTATCTTAAATACACTTTAAACTACCGTTTGAGTTATGAAAGACACCCCGCTGTTCTTGAAGGATACCGTGATGCAAAATGGATAGCAGACTCAGAGGAGTCTAAGTCTACGAGTGGATACGTATTCACTCTAGGTTGTGGATCAGTGTCTTGGAAGAGTTCCAAAGAGACCTGTGTCGCTCGATCCACTATGGAATCCGAGTTTATTGCGTTAGATAAAGTAGGAGAGGAAGCCGCTTGGATAAGATGTTTTTTAGAAGACATTCCTCTCTGGCATAGGCCTGTGCCAGCTATATCTATACATTGTGATAGTCAAGCTGCAATAGCTAATGCTAAAAACAGCAACTATAACAGAAAATCTATTCATATTAGGAAAAGACACAATTCTCTAAAACAACAAATCTCAACTGGCGTTATTTCTGTTGACTTTGTGAGGTCTAAGGAGAATATCGCGGACCCTTTGACGAAAGGCTTGTCCAAGGAGATAGTTAGTAATGCATCGAGGGGGATGGGACTTAATCTCATAAATTAAAACTTGCCATGAAGGATACTCAACCTTGCTGACTGGAGATCCCAAGATCAAGGTTTTGAATGAGACAACTAATTTGTGGCGGGTAAAAATTAAACACTATCAGGGAATTATTTTCTCTGTCCCTTCCCTATGGTGTAGACGTGATAGTGTGAAAGTCTTAATGAGTTTTATAGTTTCAATTTAAGATTGAAATGGGGTGTAGCAGTTAACACTCTTGATATAACTCACCTATCTGAATGAGGAAGTGGGTCGCTTCCTATGAGAATTGAGATGATTCTCTAGAGCATTCTGAGAAACGGGATATGTCCAGGGCCAAAATGGACACAACGGCGTGAACTTAACAACACTCTTGAGAGATATCTCGCGTAAGGAGCTATTGATGAATTACACCAAACTATGGCAGTTCAAGACATCGCGTTCACTGTCCATCAAGTAGTTCCGGTAATTCTCACTAAGCAGAGGTTCAATTCCTTATGGACACTTATTGCTTAAGAGGTATTTCTCGTTTTCCGGTTTTCTGATTTATCGCTTTCTTCATTCATGTGGGGGATTGTTAGAATTAAAAATGGATTTGTTACTTAAAATTAATTTTGTTACTTAATATATCTTAAAGGGACCTAGGGTCACTAGTCCAAACTTGGGGTGGAAACATCTAAGCAATCCATTTTCACTTCTTAGTGAATGAGAAACCTTTGGTTTGTCCCATATTCGGCAAACCAAGGAGGAAGTTTATCTTTATTACCACAAACGTTTTATATAAGGAAAAAGAACTAGTGGATTGGATATGGACTTAGGAAATGGACTAGTGGGCAAATGCACACATGTGCGGTGCTTCGCACCGAAACACCGTGGGCCGCGGGCTTGCGGAGCTTGCGTGTGCCTTTGCGTGTTCTTTTGCGTGTGCCTTGGCGTGAGCCTTGTCGCGACCATTGGTGCGAGCCTTGGTGCGAGCCTTGGCATGTGCCTGGTGTGAGCAATGGTCGCACCAATGCTCACACCATTGGTGCGACCATTGGTGTGAGCCTTGGCGTGTGGCTGCGAGTGCATACGTGTACCCATCAAAGATCCAACGGTTTTATATTTTAATTTTATACGTGAAATATTTGACCGTTTTGTATTTATAAAATTAAATCACGTTTAATAAAAAAATCTTTTAATTAAAGTTCTTAAATTAAATATGTTGAATTAAATGAATTTGACCGTTTGAAAAAATCAACAGTCTTCTTCTTATATAAAAGAAAAACAAAAATCAAATTTACACTTACTCCAGTCGCAGCACTGACCTGACGACTTTTCCCCTCTTCCTGCTTTGTAGGCACACTAGTTTATTTTTCATCTTCTTCTACTGTTAAGTTCACAACGGGAAAACGAGTTTTGCTAACTGGGTTGGTATCAGGTGGTTTTATCCTGGATTCGATTTGTCATCTCTAAAGGTATAACAACACTTTTCTAAAGGTGTACCTGACAAATATCGAGTTAAGGGAAGTCTGTTGAACATGCGACTCCATCTTTTTGTGCTTGTGTGATTGTCTGAAGTGTGCTATCTGTTCTAACCCTTAACTATTTTCAAGCTTCTGTTTGGTTTTTTCACTGTTACAGGAATTTTTCTCCAACAAAACATACCGACGATGTTGAGTGATTATTGTTTAGGTAGGTTGTGTTCAGAAAAACTAATAGAAATGCATGGTTCTAACAAATAAAATAAATACATTATATAGTCGTTGGACATAATATTCCAAAAATATGTCCGTTGATATAGCGGTTGGACGTAATGTTTAAAATAATATATCCATCTAATCTAGCTATTGGACGTAATATTCAAAAAATATATTTGTTTGTATCCAACGATCCTATATATATCCATTCATCCCCAGTTCAAAACCACACTTTCTACAACAATAATATCCTACACTATTTTTT
This sequence comes from Papaver californicum, assembly GCA_023531435.1. Lineage (NCBI taxonomy): Eukaryota > Viridiplantae > Streptophyta > Magnoliopsida > Ranunculales > Papaveraceae > Papaver > Papaver californicum. Next base: position 1,305,693 of record JAJJMC010010016.1, on the reverse strand, counting down.
TGATTTTACTCAAACTTTATGAAAGATCGATGACTCAACCTTTTATTAATCATTTAGAATTTACCATAGAGGAAGATTTATAATTTTGTCGAAACTTGATAGTATATTATCCGGTTAGGGGTCAAGAACGACTGCAAAATGGTTCAATTCTTATAACTTTTTGGCAGAGCATTCATGAATGTTTCTGTGCTGACACCGGGAGCCCGAATAACTGTAATAATGTTGGGTTATTCTGTCAATATGTAATAGTAAACAACGCATCTTACGAATTCACTGCTTTTACAACTAATGTCAATCGATATCGAATTATAAGTGACACTGGTGATGAAGTTATAATGAGATCTCTGGAGGAGTGATGAAGATGGAAATGATCAAATTTCCATTACAAAGCTCATTTCTACATCCTTAATTGGATGGCTAGATTCAACCCGTTTTTGTTGATAGTTATTCCATGACATCATGATCATCACGTATGGTATTGTACTACTCAATGAAGGCCTTACCAGAAAATACCTCATTCGTAATTTTGATTAAAAATAGTGTTTTAGAAATACACATAAGTCGAATAAGCGGTTGTAATTTCAATTTTTAATTAATGAATATTTTTTTAAATTAGTGAACAGTTTTTCAATTCTTAAATAAACCACATTACATCACAATCCAAGTCTTAATTAGGAAACTAAAGTACAGTAGACCACATTACATCACTATTCAAGTCTTAACTATAGAACTAAAAGTACACTAAACCACATAAACATAATCTAATTAAGTCCTAATTATAAAACTAAAACTACACTAAACCATATTAATAATTCACATACTGAATCGTGCTCATTGGAGGGATTTTAGTTCCAAACATCTTATTTTCCTCGAAATGGATGAACGTGTACCCTCTTTTTTGGACAAAATCAACCATCGTCGCTACTTGGTCATTATTGTGATTCTTTAGACACGCTCTAAATGCTCTGCAGTTGTTTCTAATGGTGTCTAATTGTCATTGGAGACTATGATACATTCTCTTATTATCATTACCGTTGAAACGCAAGACAAACAGTCTCTAAACATGTGACCAAAAGAGACTTCCGGTTTCCACAAAGGTTGTTTGACGAATCCTCATAACTATGCAAAGACCACGTACCAAATAGATATCTTTCTTAAATGTGCACGGTGGAGACATATAATTTGGAGAAAGAGGAAAAAATAAAAGTTGATAAATTTTGTGTATGACTGATGAAGAAGAAATAACCTTTATATTGGAAAAATCTGTAACGGCTCTATATTTAAAATCCATACATTTTACATAAATACTCGTTATGAAGTTTATTTTTTTTTTAAATCTAACCATTTTTCACCGAGCCTCTCTCCGAGACAGTGCCCAGATCGTTACGCCTTTCATGCGGGTCGGAACTTACCCGACAAAGAATTTCGCTACCTTAGAACAGTTATAGTTACGGTCGCCGTTCACCGGGGCTTCGGTCGCCGGCTTCCCTGTCATTAGGTCACCAACTTCCTTGACCTTCCGGCACTGGGCAGGCGTTAGCCACATACATGGTCTTACGACTTTGCGGAGACCTGTGTTTTTGGTAAACAGTCGCCCGGGCCTGGTCACTGTGACCCCCTTTGTGAGGAGGAACCCCTTCTCCCGAAATTACGGGGCTATTTTGCCGAGTTCCTTAAAGAGAGTTATCTCGCGCCCCTAGGTATTCTCTACCTACCCACCTGTGTCGGTTTCGGGTACAGGTACCCTGATGTCAATTCAAGTGATGGATCCGTTGGTTAGAGTTTTCATATCACCATTATAATTACTCAAAATTTAAAGCTTTCATTAATTCAAACAATATTTTAGAAGTTCACCAAGCAATAAAGACAACACTATTAATTAAAAATTAAACTAAAAATTTAAAAACTAAATTGAATCACATCTTTAAGGAAAAGCAATTAGAATTGGATTACTTCATCTCCTTCCTAATCATCAATGCAAACTATGTTCAACCTCTTTAATATATCCTTTTACTTTTCTTGAAAATATTGTCGTACCGCTAAGACTAGGTTAGTAAGATCCATACCCAATATTGCACAATCTTTTTATTCTTACGAATGATGATTGTTTTGTTGGTTACGCGAAAAAATATCACTGAACCGGGCTTCTTGTTCGGCTTTTCTTGCTTTCTTCTTAATTTTTATTCTTTATCAAATATTTCTGCACTTTGTTTGTCGATGCTTGATTCATCCATCTAGCTTGAATTACTCCCCCGTCCACCTATTTCTTTCCTGAAAATACTTTACTCGTGATCCTTCTTCCTTTGGTCCCTAGGGGCCTCGCCATATATTTGTAGTTCCAATGAATCTCTCAATTAGGTAATACTTCAGTTCCATCTTGGGCTATTGTAAATTCTTGATGCTTGGAAAATAGGGTACTATTTTATTCCACAGTGAGTTGATAATCAAATCCTGGAAGATTTTATATTAAAACTTTATAACTAGCATCATACTTAAATAGTTGCCATGTTTGTTTTTGAAATCGCTCCCGACCTTCTCGAGTATGAAACGTTGTAGAAATAACAATAAGTTAGTTACTGTTATCAACAATCTGAAAAACTTAATTTTATTGTAAAAACTTACCAAATCTTCTTGTGAATCCCCATTTTTATATTGCCGATATATAACGTTAAGAATTGACACGTATTCTCTCATGTATTTTTAATTGTTTGTATTTTCTTTTGAAAAGAATGTGGGTCTTTTTCATTTGCGTTTCCATTAAGAGAGACAAACACTTTATGAATACGTTTCCAGAACAAAATGGATGTTACCACAACCTACAAAAACATAAGCACTTGTAAGATCAATATCTTATTTGGGAAAAAAATTCTTATGGACCATATTGAATTCAATTAAGAAAATTTGAGTAGTAGAATAATAAGAAAATCAATAAAACTCAATTTTGGCATGAATTGTGTTTGAAAATAGTACTTCTCTTGTATAAAGAAAAAGATATAGACTTTTCATAAAAATAACAGTTTGGATAGCCGTTGGGATCCAAGGGTTGAAAGAATAAAGCCGTTAAGAATAATGGATGACCAAAATCGTATATGAAAGATGTGTAAGAAAAAAATGTCAAACAAATATAAATACAGAATTTTTATAATTTTATTTTACGAAAACTCAGCATCCGTCTAGGCTACGTTACGAAAACTCATATATCTTAACTAGAACATGATCTAGATCTCTTCCCTTCACTAACCAAGACTTACATATTCCCCATATTATAGCCAACACATGAACCATAGTGTTTCTGGCTATAATATAGCTATAGCTAGAGGTGTAAAATGGGTCATCCCAGCCCAGCACAGTCTATTAATAGGAAAATCCATCGTGTTACGTGTCGTGCTGTGCCGAGCCAGAAATTAAGACTGGCATGTTATGTCGTGATTGAGGGCGTGTTGTGTCGTGTTGTACTGTACTTGGCACATTTATTTTATATTTTTCAAAGTTGATATTTTCTAGATATTTAAATATTTTATGTTGTTATATAAATAACATAACATAACGAAGATAAAATATCAAAAATTGGTTATGATAAATACTCCTTTATAAAATATACACAAAATATGTCGTATTATACCGTATTGTGTAGTGTTTTATATATGTTATGACGTGCTTTTTTAGCATATTGTGTTGCATCGTGCCACATGCTAATTTGTGTCATGTGTTGTGATGTACCACCTGGCCAGGCATAATATATAAAGCTGTCGTACTGTGTTATACTGGACTAACTCACGTGTTGGACTGGACTGAACTGGCACGATCCAATTTACACCTCTGCCCGTAGCCAAAGGGATTCCTTTTCCATAGAGCTTGGCCCTATCGCCCGTAACAAGAAAATATCTAATCTTTTTTTTTGATAGTGACTCAGCAATTTCAGCACTATAAGGACCCGCATCCACGTGGCACCTAGAAAGAATAATCTAGAACCGAAACATATGCAAAGCAAATATCTCCAACCAATAGTTTTCTTTGTAACCAAGAAAACCCCAATGAAGCGGTCCATTTTCCCCTTGTGAATTATAAACCAAAACTAACCAAATTTAGGATAATACAATTGCACTTAAATCTCTCTCTTTAGAATCATTCTTACTTATCCGCAAATAATCCAAGTTAGACCTGATTTCTTAACCCTTTCATCTTCTTTACTGAGGATTTCTCAACGATCAAGCTATTTTCCAATTAACAATGGACTCTAATTTAGTGATCAAGGTTTTAATATTTTTTCACCCCCCTCTTATTTTTTCATATTATTTTGATTTTATTTTTTATTTTTTATTTTGATGATCAGAATTATGAAGTATTTTTTTTTGTTAAGCATGCAATTGGTGTTGTGAATCTGTTTATGATTTGAACAATTTTGGTGTTTTTTACTGTCTTAAGTCTGTTGAGCTTATCACCGATCAAAATAAAAAGTCTACCGAGCTTATTATTTTCACTTCTGTTGTAATTGTTATGTTTTATGCCCTAAAAATCAATTCTTTAATGGTATTATTAGTCTCAATTTAATTTCTCGGGTGTAGTAAAGTTAATGAATCGAAGTTAGAGATGCCTTTACTAGTTTTTCAAATCTGTATTTAGGGTTAAAAATTTAAGTTGTTGCTCACGGGTTTGTATTTTATTGGATTTGATTGATGGATTTTTGATGAGATGAGATTGGACCTTATAATTGTTTCTTCAGTTGAATTAGGTTTTATTAATGTGAAGTGGATCTCAGCAGTGATTGATTAGAGTAGTATCTTAGTGAGCTATTGATTTTGAGAAACTATAGGTGACACATATTGAGTATTTCTCTTATATAGAGATTTAGGAAACCCAGTACAAATATTTGTGTATGATGAGTTGCAAGCTAGCACATGCAAGCATATATTTGTTTATTTACTCCTGCAAATGATGATATTGTTTTATTTTGTTTGACACTGTTTTAGGTTAAGTATGGAGATATGCTTAGACGCTTTACTGTGACTGTCAATGGAAATGGCATCCTGAATATGGGCATGGCTGGTCTGACAGCAAAAATTTGTTCTCTCTTTAAGTTCAACTCCGGTGAGGATATCACCCTTACATATATTGATGAAGACAAAGATGTAATAACACTTGTTGATGATGATGATCTGCGTGATGTCATTGGACAGCGCCTAAACCCCCTAAGGATAAATGTGCTCTTGAAAACCAGTAGTGGAGAAATGTTTGATGCAACATCAAGCGGATGGTCTACTCCCTCTTCACAGCAGCAGCATGGCAATCAATTTAACCACATCAATTCTGGCCTTAACGAGGCTTTCAAATCTCTTCCTGAGCCACTGGGTGATGTGCTGTCGAAGCTTTCTTCTGACTTGGCATCAAAGGCTGCTCCAGTATTGTCTGAACTTGTCGAGCGGATTGCGAAGTTGGGTATGAGTTCTTCAACTTCCCAGTCACAGGTTAGTGGAACTGATATCTCTGCAGATGATAAAGTAAACGAAAATGCTAAGAAATCATCCTCTGCTTTTGAAGCGCCCTTGGACCCGACCAAAACAACCAAGGCTAAGGGGATCGGTTCCTCAATTTCCCCTACTTCTGATTTGTCATTTGATTATCTTTTTGAACCTCAAAATGCATTGAGTGGAAAATCATTTGCTGCTGGAAGCTCTGGTTCTTCAGCAGCTATGATGATACCGGTGCTAAATCCAATTCCCCAAGCTCCACCCTGTCCTGTTAACCCAAATTTCAAGCGTGCTTCCTCATGTGGTGAGGAAAGGGAAAAGTGTGGAAGTGGCAGCGATCATCCTTCTGCATCCAATCATGGCTCCCCAGTTAGCGGGTTGCTTGGAGGAAATTCTTCTGAAGCTGTGCCTGTTGCTGGATACTTTGGAATTACTCCAGTTAGGAGGAGCTACAGCCACTTTGACAGCACTGGTCGTGTGTTCCACAAGGGCGTGCAGTGCGATGGTTGCGGGGTACATCCTATTACAGGACCTCGGTTTAAGTCCAAAGTGTAAGATTACAATGCCTTTTTGGTTCCCTTCAATTAGTTAAGAATCTTTTTTATGCTAGTTATTACTTTGTTTAATTTGTTTACATGGGATTCTCTTTGTAGGAGAGATAATTACGATCTCTGCACTATTTGCTTCTCGGCATTAGGGAGTGATGCTGAATACACCAGAATAGACAAACCCATCTTTTACGGATGTGCTCGCCGGGTAAGGAGCTAGAATATTGTGTTGTGAATATAGAACTGTTCCAGCATTTAATTTTGACTTGTATTGACAGTTTTCTTCTACTTTTATTATTTGCAGCGTCCTTTTCCTCAAGGTCCAGCTCCAGCTCCACCCTGCCCCTATCTACCACATATCTTGCAAGGCCACGGGAAGAAGCAACAGCTCCCAAATCTTCAGAGCCATTTCATTCAAGACGTAAACATTCCAGATGGAACCCTGGTTGCCCCATTAACTCCATTCACTAAAATATGGCGTTTGGTCAATAATGGCACGATTCCATGGCCCTGCGGATCACAACTGGTATGGAACGGGGGATACCAGTTCACCACTACAGGTTTAGTTTCTGCGCAGGTGAGCTTTTCTTTTAGTCTTCTGTTTTTTCCATATTGATTATAAAGAATTCTGTTTGGTTCACCCTTACCCAGTTGCGTGTTTTTGAAATCATGATATATCTTTGTGTATTTCTTTCTTATCTTGTTTCTCTTGTTAGGGATTGCGTGGATGTAGGAGTAAGTTGTAAGATAGAACATAAATCTGATTCTGACTGCATTTAAATTTTCAGATTCCTGGTGATGGATGCCCTGTGGGAGTAGAGCTAGACATTGCAGTTGATTTTACAGCACCAGCTACCCCAGGACGCTATATTTCTTACTGGAGGATGATGTCACCTTCTGGTGAGATGTTTGGGGAGCGGATTTGGGTACTGATCGAGGTATGCTTACATCATTGTCTTACTTGGGAATGATTTCAATCAATGCTTTTATTAATGTTTTCTATATGGTGACAGGTTGATACTTCACTACTTGACTCTTTGTCGGACTCGAATGCTCCACCATTGAGTAATGCTAAGCCAAAAACTCAGATTATAGACATGAACAATGTGCCTGTGGATGTTGAAGATTCTCAGAATGTGAATTCTGATAAAAATGCTGAATCAGTGAAGCCGATGGTTGATGAAGTCATGAGTGAGAAAGAGCTTGATGTTGATAGACCTGTTATTGTTGAAGGCTTGAGTTCTAGCAATTCAGTCCTCATTTCTCCAGAAGTAGCTCCTGCATTATCATCTTACCCGGTCATTGATTCCTCGGTCATTCCACCACCTCTACCTGTTGTGTCTGATGCACGAACTGTCAATGTAGAAGGCAATGATATTAATAACAATGTAGAGGAGACACTTTTGAAGGAGCTGGCAGATATGGGCTTTAAGGAGATTGACTTGAACAAAGAGATCTTACGGTTGAACGAGTACAACCTAGAGCAATCATTGGATGATCTCTGTGGTGTTTCTGAGTGGGACCCAATCCTTGAGGAGCTCCGGGAGATGGTAGGATGTGCCTTAATTTCTTCTTTTTCTTTTAAGATGCATCATATGTTTAAATTCACTTCAATGTTGTAAAACTGAGTTAGAGACTTATTTTTAAATTTGTTTTTTGTAGGGATTTCCTGACAGAGAAACAAACAAAATGTTGCTGATCAAGAATGGAGGAAGCATTAAGCGTGTCGTTATGGATCTCGTTGCAGGGGAGAGAACTGAGTAGAAATCCGTTTATAACTCTTGCTTTTATATATTTGTAGATATTTAAGGATCTGTCGAGAACTAAAACTATCTCCTAGTAGTAAGTAGCTGATATTATCACTTGCAAGTGATACATAGCATGGTTGGAGTTTTATTATATTGTCTTTTGGATATGACCTTTCTTATAGTAAGTAGCTGATATTATCACTTGCAAGTGATACATAGCCTGGTTGGAGTTTTAATATATTGTCTAATAGTCCTGCTTTCTTGCATAAATATTCGTTGGGAGCAGTCCTTATTATAATCTGGTGTTCCTACTATTTTTAACTTCTTCATTTTCCATTTGTTGGGAGTAGTCTTAATTAGAGCAATTAAGTGGGCATCGACATATAGACTAGTTTGCCAAGCCAGGTGGATAGCAAATTCGATTTCCAAATTCGATACGAATTTCCAAATTCGATTTCGGGCAGTGGAGAATTGAGAATTGGCTAAACTGGCAAATGAAGTATAAATGAAATATAATGAACCGATCGAAGTTGTGCTGAGACTTGTCTCCATCTGAGTCGAGTGGCTCAAGTTTCCTCAACTGGTATTTTATCTGCAATCCAAATTGAGATTAAGAAATTAAATATTTATATAATTTGGATTAATCTATAAAAAAAACTATTAATTTTATTCTACAATCAATTAAAATTTAGCGGTTTTTTCTGATTTTCAAAATCCATATGTACAAACAAAAATTTTATTTTTCCATTATAACTTCAGTATTATTTCTCCCCTTACTCGATATCGGCAGACAATCCGGACTAAAACTATAGATTCTTTCACTTCACTTCTTATAGTTTGATATTGAGAAAATAATCTAAGTACACTACGGTTATTCGACTTACCAGTGTCATTGTAAAAGTTTTTATTGATTTTGCTTATTAAACCATTCTACCGTCATTCCTCGTCCCTTGTTATAACATATAACATAGTTTTTATAAAGAGGTAGATCTTTATCTATGGTAAACTCTGTCGGATTAATATACGGTTGAGCCACACGGGTGTAAAAGAAGGTGGAGAAGATGTGATTTTGGAAGTGAAAATAGTTGAATTTACAGAACTATTTTATAGCCGTTGTATGGAACTATCCGTTGTCGGCTCAACCTAGGTCAATCGTTTCAGGTTGTAACGACAACGACTACATAATTTATAATTTCGATCATAACTTTTCATCTAGGTTTAATCGAACGACTACTTATGATTTTAACAATAAACTAATTCAATTTTGAATTTTTAATTAAATATAATTTCTTATCAAGAGGAATAAAGAACCCATATTTGGGGGATACTAAAAAAAAAACATTATGAAGTAATTTGAAGAACCCCTTATCCAAATAATTTTGGTAATGGCTAAATTATCCTTGAATATCCCCAAGTGTGTTAAGATTAAATTACCCTTGATTGTAGAGAATCAAACTTTAATCCATGAAAAAAACCCTAAATTAAACCCTAAGTCAAGCTTCAAATGCATTTGATTTTTGCATTTGCAGAGTCACAGTTGGCATTGTTTTAGGATGAAGGAAATACCGACTCTAAGACGTCGACATTGGTGTAAATTGAATCGGCATTGGCTACTAAAGTCAGTATTGGTATAATTTGAATCGACTATGCCGACCCCTAACATGCAAAAATACCAGATAACTTAATTCCAGTAGGTATTGAATTCAACCAACAAACAATACCGATTAAAACAATCGGTGCGTTCATCCACAAAACAATACCGACGCACTCAAACTTAGACCAGTGCCGACTATGACGCTGTAATCCTAATTTTGACCTAATTTTTAATTTAAAACCTAAAAAATTTAATCATAACACTACGAATATTAATGGAAATCACTCACCTTCTCACCAGCGAGAAGATGAAAAGATTAGTGAAATGAAAGGAGATACCAAATCTATGTTTATTAGTTTTTTTTTTAATTTTCTCCTTAGCCAAAATCCAGCCCTATGTAACCGTGAGTATCGGTACCCCCAATTTGTGAGGGTACCCCCCAATCGTGGGTTCGGAATAAACACTCTTAATAATTTGATTGAATTAACTAAAATTATATTAAAACATCAATCTCCATTATATTAATTTAATATATTACGCTCTTTTACAAGATATAAACTAGGGCAGTAAAAACTTAAATTAAATAAACATTTCAGTAAAAATTTCTGATTATCTTGGGCCTCCTGTTTATTTTCATTTGACGGATCTTCCATTTGATGCATTCTTGAGAAGATTTTCCCTTGTTTTTATGACCAGTCGTACAATTAACTTTCAAAATTTCTTTTCATTCGATTTTCTTGCCTTGAACTCTTCTTTTTCTTATAGCTGCAGAGTTGACTTGGTTCACATCTAAAACTTGAAGGCCTCTTTGTTTTTTCTCATTCTCAATTTTCTTATAACCATCACATATCTTACTAGTAACATCTTCAAATATGACTCCAGAAAAATCAAGTTGGATTAGGGGATCAAATTGGATTGCGATTTTTGCCATTTTTTTCTGAATTTTTTTGAACAGAAGTTGAGAACAAAAGTTTGAGATGAAAAGATTAAGATTGAAGTGAAAAAAGAATTTTGAGTGGACAATGTGTGATTTTGGAGTTGAAAATGTTAGAATTTATAGGGAGAGATTGAGAGCCGTTGGATTATAACCGTTGATATTCGACCATTGTCGAATCAATCTGAGCCGCTCGTCCCAAGTTAGGCCGAGGCTCGTCTCAACTTGAGACGAGCCTCGGCCTAGCCTGGACAGAGCGGCTCATCTTGATACAATCGTCTCAAATTGAATCAGTCCACTCAACTTGAGCCTCAATTAACAAACTCTCTGAATGCTAATTTACCAACCCATATTTTAGATTTACCAAAGCTACTATGGGTGTATAATTAACAAATTAATCAATATACCCATCATACAAGAATTGCTCTTATAATCTGGGGAATGTGCACCCCGGTTTCTAGGGATGCACAAAGTTAGATTCTTATTTTTATTTTATTATTTTTTAAAACATAATCTCTTTTTTTTATAGTATTCTTCTTGCTTTTTGTTATTCCGTGCTGTTGAACACTCAAAATGTACCTGTTGCTGCTGCTTTTTGAACTGTGGGTTAGCCGACTATACTTGAATTATCAAATTTTATTTATTTATTTGTTGTGATGGGCACCCTCGTCTGTTTCTGTATCTCCAATATTAATTGATTTATTATCATGGAAAGAGGTGGATTACAAGAAGGGCCCCTACATGTTGTTGAGCTGGTCATTTCTTCTGCCTCCACTAAGTTTCGTGATAAGAGGCTCCAAAGGCTTCACCGAAACTCACTCTTCCAGACGATGCTCATTGATCAGGGGATCACTGCCTAATATGATCTTACACATCTCAGTAGTTGGTTTCCCCGCATCAGGGGCAACTTCATTTGTCTTAGATGTCATAAGCTCCTCGACCCATGGATTTCAATAACCGAAGCCAAGATTATACTTCTTCCTCACACCTACTGCACTCGACTCCTTTCCATCATCAAGCTTGATAGGGAAGGAAGTGCCGGTCTGGGGTTCAATTTGAAATGCAACTACATTATCTTCTTTGTTTGTCATCGATCGTTGGTTATCATAAGTTTTGTAAACTAATTTACGGATCAAATCAAAAACAAAAAAAGGAATTGTAGGATTAGAGTTAAAGAGGTAAAAAAGATAACAAACAGGAGCAGATGTAAAGACGGTGTGGTGGTTAGGTATGGAAGGTGGACAAACAAACATTTCGTTAACGTTATTTACTTGTTGAGCCTACCTTCAAATTCAACAAGAAGAGTCTCACAACTTAATTTGACAGTGTAGTAGAATACATGCTCTTACTGTTGAGTTATTATTACTTGTATTCCAAGTTGTATTGCTTGTAGGTTAAGGAGAATGGTTGGATTCTTGATTCCGATGCTACTAATCACATGACTTTTGATGTGTCCATATTAAGGGACAAAAGCACTTTGAATTGTTCTGGTGTTACGAATGCTAATGGTATGACATACCCTGTTACAGGAAAAGGAAGAGTTGATCTAACTAACTTTTTATCTCTAGAACATACCTTATTAATTCCTTTTCTTTCGAATAACCTTATGTCAGTACCTCAAGTAACTGCTCAATTAAAGTGCTTAGTATTGATATATCCTGATTTCTGTGTTCTTCAGGATCTCAGCAGTGGGGAGATAATTGGCAGGGGTACTAAAAGAGAGGGGTTATATTATATGGATAATGTGTGTGAAGGAAGGTCTTTGACTGTCAAAGGAATACCTCATGCATATACAGATGAAATTTGGTTACTTCATCGAAGACTAGGACATGTTTCTTTTGGATATTTGGAGCATTTATATCCAAAATTATTTACTTCTTGCAAACCACCTGATTTTCAGTGTGAAACTTGCATTTTGGCAGAGAGTCATCGTGCATATCCTAATAGTTTTAATAAAAGATTTGTTACATTTTCCTTGGTTAATTATGATGTTTGGGGTCCTTCAAAGGTTGTTACTACTTCTGGTAATAAATGGTTTGTTATATTATTGATGATTGTACTCGTATGACTTGGCTTTATACAATGAAAAATAAAAATGATGTGCCATACTGTTTCCGTAATTTTCATAAGATAATCCAGACACAATACTCTGGAACTTTAAAAGTTCTACGAAGTGATAGAGGTGGAGAATATATTAACCATACCTTAAAAGGCTATTTTTCTGAGCATGGTCTTGTTCATGAACTAATTTTCCATCTACAAAGCAACAAAATGGAGTTGCATAAAGAAAAAATAGGCAGTTGTTGAAGATTACCAGGGCAAGCTTAATTGGAGCACATACGAAACCAAGTTTTGGGGAAGAAGTTCTTATTAGTGTTGTCTTTCTTCTTAATCGTGTTCCTACACGAGTTCTAAAATTTCAGACACCAGTAGATAAACTGGCTTCATTTGTGACTCTTCCCTCTAATATTACACCTCCACCACGAGTATTTGGTTGTGTAGCTTATGTACATATATAAAAGCATGTACGCTCAAAGCTTGACCCTTATGCTCTTAAATGTGTGTTTATTGGATACAATCAATTTCAGAAGGGCTACACATGCTATCATCCTCCAACTAGAAGAGTGTATGTCACCATGGATGTGACTTTCTATGAACATGAAATATATTTTGCTTCCGCTGAATTCAATGTTTCTCACTTGGGAGAGATTGTGAAAGAAGATTTCAATTGGATAGAGTTGTTTCCAGACAATTGTGAATCAATGATAGAATCTACTGATGAGAGAGAAGTTTTATCTACCAGTAACAATAAAGCTGAAGAAGAACAACAAGTTGTTGAAACAAAAGATTTGTCAATCGACAATATTGTTACAGAAAATATGAATGAAGATAGAGATGAAACTCAAAGCCTTATTGAAGAAGATAATCCCTCTCCTACTACAGTACCCATTTCTGTCAATTCTACTCCTAGTGCTGAGGTAAGTAGCGATACTACTATTACTAATACTAATACTGAGAATTTTAAAGTTGTTGAAGTTGATAGGTATCAACTATCACCAAGGAGAAATATGGAGTACCAACTATCACCTATAAAAAGGGTTAAATATCATATTCCAAATTACATGTCAACTTATAGATAGACAGACTCTTGCAAGGCCTTTTTTAGTCAAATGTCAGATATTTTTTCATACCTACCAGTGTTCAAGAAGCATTATTCGATCCTAAGTGGGCTAAGTATATGTTTGAAGAAATGGAATCACTTATGAAAAATCGGACATGAAGGAAGGTTATACTACCAGAAGGAAAGAAACCAGTTGGCTGCAGATGGATATTCTCTGTGAAGATTAACCTTAATGGTTCTATTGACAGATATAAGGAAAGACTTGTTGCTAAAGGATTTACTCAGACTTATGGTATAGATTACCATGAGACTTTTGCTCCTACAGCAAAAATGAACACCATTCGTGTATTATTGTTTGTAAAAGAAAATTTGGGTTTGCCACTGCAACAATATGATATGAAGAATGCTTTTTTACATGGAGACTTAGAGGAAGAAGTTTACATGTCATTGCCACCAGGATTTGGTGATTCTGATCCTAATATTGTATGTAGATTGGATAAAACTTTGTATGGCTTGAAGCAATCACCATGTGCTTGGTTTGGGAGGTTTCGAAATACAATGACTAAGTATGGGTATAAGCAAAGCAATGTAGATCATACTTTATTCTTAAAGAAGTCTAACAGTAAATTGACAACACTTATTATTTATGTTGATGATATGGTGGTAACTGGTAATGATGCAGATGAGATGCAAAACTTGAAGACATATTTATCTTCAGAGTTTGAGATGAAAGATCTGGAGCTCTCAAATATTTTTTGGGAATTGAAGTTGTACGATCTAATAGAGGTATTTTCTTATCTCAACAAAAGTATGTACTTGATTTACTCAAGGACACAGGTATGCTAGGTTGTCAACCTATTAGTTCTCCTATTGAGAAAAATCATAAAATAGAAGAAATTTATGATCAATTACAAACAGATAAAGAACGATATCAAAGATTGGTAGGACGTTTAATTTATTTTTCTCATACCAGACCTGATATTGCTTATGCAATGAGTGTTGTTAGTAGATTTATGCATAATCCTGGTAAGCAACATATGGATGTTGTCTAAGAATAGTTTTATATTTTTAAATTCTGCACCTGAAAGGGGTTTGATGTTTTCAAGTCATGGTAATCTGGATATTTCTGGGTATACTGAGTCGGATTGGGGTGGAAAAGGAGATAGACTAAGATCAACTACAGGTTATTTCACATTTGTTGGAGGTAAATGTTTGTACCAAAAATTATTTTTGACACAGAACACGATTGATTTTGATGATGATGATGATGATCTCTGTAACCTTTTTCTCCACACGAACAGAGTTGGGGGGTACCTGCAAAAAACCCTTCGATGCCTAAGTTTGTTAGAGTTTTTCACAGGAGATTGTGTAGAAAAGATTGCGTACCTTTAAGGGTTTTGGTTCCCTCTATTTATATATTTCTGTCTTGGGGATCAACCCTAATTTCAAGATAATTCATGAATTGTAATGACTTATCCTCCAAGTCATCTGGAAATATTCCAGAACCTTCCTCGGTGTGCCTTAGCCAGGAAGTATTCCATAAAATTCCAGAACCTTCTTCTAGGGTTATGGTATAAGAGAAATGGTGCAAATGGCCAAGCCCAAGTTGAGGTGCGAACGACCAAGCCCAAATAGAGGGGTGTAAACATCCAAAGAACACCACAGCTGGGTGGAAAAATCCATCCCCAATGAGCTTGACTCGAGGCTTAGCCAGCAGCTCAACTCAACTTGCTGTTTGGCCAGGCTTCACTGCCGAACGTGGCCAAATGCTTGGCCACCGGTCGTGGACGCCGGTTATCAGTCTGGTTGTAGCCAGAAGACAATTTCTCCAATCGCCGTGCATGGACGCCGGTCACCATTCTGGTTGTGACCATAAGACAATTTCTGCGGCCGCCGGTCACCGCCATTCACCAGTATGGCTGCGTCCGAAAGACAATTTCTCCAACCGTCGGTCGTGGCCGCTGGTCACCAGTATGGTTACTGCCAAAAGATAATTTCTCCAACCACCGGTCGTGGCCTGGTTGCGACTGGACGACCTCTCTATCCTGCTGCGGTTATTCTGTAGTCAGCTGACAAGGCAGATAACATGGCATGGATGCTTACGTGGTATATTATAATGCTACATTTAGTCTATATTTGGTGTCAGAATATTATGGTACAAACAATAACCTTGTTACTTGGAGGAGTAAAAAATAGAAAATTATTTCCTTGTCTAGTGTAGAGGCTGAATATATGGCAATGGTTAAAGGAATCTGTGAATTATTATGGCTTAAACAGCTCATGGGGGATCTTGGTTTATTCATTGAATGTCTTATGAAGTTATTTTATGATAATCAGTCAGCAGTTTAGATTGCACAAAATCCTGTTCAACATGATAGAACCAAGCATGTTGAGATTGAACGGAATTTCATCTATGAGAAGTTAGAACATAAAATTGTTGAAGTGCCATTTTGTCTTTCTTCTGAGCAATTGGAAGATGTGTTAACTAAGGCAGTATCAAACACGTTATTTTGTGATTCTATTATCAAGCTGGGCATGTGTGATATCTATGTGCCATCTTGAGGGGGAGTGTTGAGTTATTATTACTTGTATTCCAAGTTGTATAACTTGTAGGTTAAGTATACGTGTGACCAAGAATATTTGTAGGCTAAGTTTGTATAGCTATAAATAGAACATTTAATTGGGGGATACCCCCACAAATTGGGGGATACCATATAAAACAAAATAGGGTAATTTTGAAGTATTTTCAAAAACCCCTTATCCATGATAATTTTATAATCCCTAATCTACCCTTGCTTAATTAGTTGTTACTTGGTTATTAGTTAATTAGTTATCTTAAATAAAACTTAAGATTTTAGTTATAGTTAGTGTGTTATGTTATTATTGTTATTATAAAAAAATAGGTAGAAGAGAAGGAGAAGGAGAAGAAGAATAAGTTTTTTTAAAAAAGTGAGATTTGGGAAGAGTGAATAGAAATGAGTGAATCTAGTCAAGAATTTGATGTTGGAGAACCTTCATATCAACAAGGAGAGTGGGTTTACGTTTCAATCGATAACGAGGGGTGTAAACATCCAAAGTACACCACAGTTGGTTGGAAAAATACATCCCTAATGAGCTTGACTCGCGGCTTAACCATCAGCTCTACTCAACTTGTTGTCTGACGAGGCCTTACTGCCGACCGTGGCCAAATGTTTGGCCGTCGGTTATGGCCGCTGGTCACTAGTATGGCTGTGTCCAGAAGATAATTTCTCCAACCGCCGGTCGTGGCCGCCGGTCACCAGTATGGTTGTGGCCAGAAGACAATTTTTACGGCCGCCGCTCACCAGTCTAGCTGCGGCCATAAGACAATTTCTCCATCCGCCGGTCGTGGCTGCCGGTCACCAGTCTGGATGCATCCACAAGGAAATTTCTCCAACCACCGGTCTTGGCCGCCGTTCATGGCCTGGCTACGGCCAGACGACCTCTCCGTCCTTCTATGGTTATTCTGTGGTACACCAACTGACGAGGCAGATAACGTGGCAGGGATACTGATGTAGCATATTATAATGCTAGACTTAGCCAATATTTGGTGCCAGAATATTATGGTACAAACATCGCCCCCTCTTAATCAATAACTTATTATTGGTTTAAGAAGTTCGATTTTTCTTGTATTCTGCATAAGGTGCTACACAACTCGCCCCCAAGCGTGTTGTTTGGAGTATTCTGCAGCTTGCCATAAGAGTAATGTTTATTTGCGCCGAGGTGTTATGTATCTCTCCCCCAACTGATTGTCGTTGCAGTTGAAGTGATACATAACTCGCCCCCAGCAAATAGAGATTATCATGCTGCTCAATGCTCGCACAAGGGTGCACTTCCTTGATGCATTTCGCTTGCGCATGTGATGAGAATTAGAGGTTTCTGCTATCTCAAATTCGTGTAGGGGGCCAGTCCTACTATTCAAGATGCGCGCAGAGTTTGAAAGTGTGCGTTTTCACATGCCTTGGCATATGAAAATGCTTGTTACATATGTTGACGTCATATATTTGATATTGTGGTAAAAATGCTTGATCCGTCCATATACCTTATCTTCCATATTACTGGAGATTCATGTCTTTTTCGTAACTAGTTGTATCCTCATATAGTATAGCTTTGCCATACCAAACTGATTGCGGAATCGAACCCTCCGTAATAGTTCAGAAAATTAAGCACGAATAATAGAAAAATGGATTACCAAAATATTATTGAATTAAATTTCTGGATAGAAATAATAAAACAAAATACCCACTGCCCGCCAACAACTGCTTCGCTAAAACCTTTATGTGGAAAACCCATTGGGACAAAACCAACACAAAGGAAAAATAGTGCATCACGGTGAGATATTAACGAAACTACTTTTTCGAAAATCTAACTAATAAAAAAACCTCTTCAAGTGGAAAGAGTTCCAAGGTCAAGGTTTGGAGTCTTCAGTCCCATCAAGATTTCTTAGTTAGTAAGATCCACCAGATGTAGCTCTATCTACTATGTATGGACCCTCCCAATTTGCTTCGAGCTTCCCACAATTGGGTTCAATTGTTGTTGCTCGAGCTTTTTTAGTACGTACTCTCCTGGTTTAAATGCTCGTTCCTTGACCTTTTGGTCATAACATAGCTTGACTGCTTGCTGGTATCGTACCAACTGTTGCAGTGCTGCTTCTCTCTTCACTTCAAGTAACTCTTTATCCAAAGCCAGAATCTCTCATTG
Organism: Papaver californicum; assembly: GCA_023531435.1. Classification (NCBI taxonomy): domain Eukaryota; kingdom Viridiplantae; phylum Streptophyta; class Magnoliopsida; order Ranunculales; family Papaveraceae; genus Papaver; species Papaver californicum. The sequence continues at coordinate 1,287,561 of JAJJMC010010016.1, read as the reverse complement.
TTTCCTAACCCGACTGCTCGAGTCTTGGTAGTGCTTAGGTGCATCTCGGTGGGTATGACTTCCTCAGTTCCGTGTGCCAGTGTAAAGGGGGGAAAACCAGTTGATCTTTTTGGAGTCGTTCGGTAAGACTATAAGACTCCTGAAAGTTCCTCTGTCCATTTTCCCTTGGCTTTTCTAGCCTTTTGTTTAGGTTTTCCATGATAACACGATTTTTTGCTTCTTCCTGTCCATTGATTTTAGCGTAATAAGGAGATGAGAATTTTTTTTCAAATACTCAGACTTTCGCAGAAGTCTTTGATCAATCCATAATCGAACTGCTTCCCGTTATCTGACACCAACTCGTGCGGGATATCAAATCTGTAGATAATATTTTCCCAAAGGAATTTCCGTACATCGTGTCTATCCACATGCACTAATGCTACCACTTCAACCTATTTAGTAAAGTAGTCAGTGGTGGCCATTACAAACCTTAACCCTCCTTGATCTCGGTGTAGCGGTCCGACGATATTTAGTACCCACTTAGTGAACGGCCAGGGACTCAAGACAGGATGCAATTCGTTGGCGGGTCTCTTCGAAATTGGAGCATGCTCTTGGCAAGCCACACACTTCTTTGCAAACTCTTTTGTATCATTTTTCATATACAACCAGAAGTACCCTTGGGTAAGCATTCTATGCGCGAGACTGCGCCCGCTAGCGTGGTTGCCACATATTCCTTCATGAGCCTCTACTAATATCGTATTTCCTTCTTCAGTGATATACATCGTAGAAACGGCTCCAAATCCACTGGTTGCGGTATAAATCTCCTTCGATCATCGAGTATTTCCATGCATTTTTAATAACCTTTGAAGCGGGATGCTCATTATCTGGGAGTTCACTGGTTGTCAAGTAACGAACATAGGTTTGACGCCAGTCTGGGTCGCTATTTAAAGGATTGCTTGAATCATCCACTGTTTGACTATCAATATCCATGTTGTCAGTAACTTCTAGTGCTGGTGTAGTTACCATCTCGCCCCCACTAGCTTGTTCGAGTATTAGAATGGAGTGAATCTCGGAGATACTAGGTAACTCCTAGAAATCTACTACGATGAAGCGAATAACTTTTGTGTCAACTGCGGAAGGCAGATACGCCAGAGCATCAGCATGACTGTTCTCCATCCTTGGTCTTTGGTCGATCGAGAATTTTTCGAAACTGTAACCAAATTCTTCATGTAGTCTAGATATGAGATCATTCTTTCATCTTTAGCATTGTAGGAGCACAGGAACTGATTGACTACCAATATAAAGTCAGTTATCAGCTTTACATTATTCTCCCAGTTGCTTGACGGCTTTCAAACCAACAATTGTCGCTTCATATTCAGCTTCATTATTGATGCGCGGAAACCCAGCCTGGTCGTTTTTTCGACCTTCGATCCTTCGGGAGTAGGGAATACATAAAACTCCAGCCTCGCTGAAATTTGAGGAACCATCAGTAAAAACAGTCCATTGTGGTTCAGACATATCGACCTCTATCACAGACTCGTCCCCTTTCATATTAGTGGTTGAATCAGCGGGATTCCTCAATTGTTCATCTTCATCAATAACTGTGTCTATGTCGTCCACATGAAAATCTGCTAACATTGCAGCTAGAGCATGTCCTTTCTCAGCAGTTCTCGATTCGTATCTGATTTCATAAGCTCCCAAAAAATTTGACCATATGGCAAAACGACTTGAATCATCAGCTCGTTCTAAAATTTTCTTCAATGGATATTCAGAGTATACAATGATTTCTCTTCCCTGTAAATAAGGCTTGAGGCAGCGCGATGCGTGAAGTAAAGAAAGTGCTATTTTTTTCAATTTTGGTGTAGTTGATGTGTATTGTAGATGGTGGTAAGAATGGGTTTCAAACTCTCAAACTTGTGAAGATTGATTTTAGATTTAATAAACTAATTTTTAAACTAGAAAATATACACAAAACATGAAAATGATATTCACAAATACTGAGGTTATGGATTTCACCATTGACCAATTAAAGTGATTCAATCTAATCAATATTCATGCAATACTTTACGTTTAAAGTGATTCTAATATGTTGCAAAATTAGATTTTCAAAGTAACAATTGTAAATCGAAAGTATAGAACATCAAAAACCCTAGGCTAAGCACGCTCTATCAAAAGAAATCACAACTTCTTAATAAAAGTCCTTAAATCAATTTCTTAATCAAAGCAAATAATCATAAATGAAATTGTAAAAATCAATTAAAATAAAAATATACCAGTTTTCTTGGAACAATGGCTTCCTCTGTCACCTCAGCAAAGGGGGTTAACTCCTCATATTAATCACTTGCTAAAAATAACGATTCATGGCTCAAAGTGTTTACAAATGATGAAAAAGAGTGAAAATAATGAAACAGGAAATTCGTAACGTTTGATAGGCGTCGTGAACTCACTGTTACGGAGGGAAAAGTGCTTCACTAAAGATAAACGTTGCAAAATGAAGATAAATGTTGCAAAGATTAAAACCTTTTTCAACAAAATCTTCAACTTTTTGTCCATGAAAGCTTCAACCTTTTAGCAACGATTTCTTCATCACGATCATGAACAAATTTTCCGATTTTTTGATTTCTTCGATTCTGGCCAGAGCCATTCCCCACACAAAACCTTTGTATCGATTTTGTATTTATAGTATAACATGAATACCACCCTAAATCTATAAAATATCTCCCTTTTAATTATCCCAGAGAAAGAATATATTCTCGGAATTATTTCTTCTCTCGACGAGAATAATCTCGGATAAACTCGATCTGATCTTCTTTTAAGACAATATCTCTGTGATATTTTTATGTTGCATGGTTATCAAATATTCTTCCAAAGATATAGAAACATGATCAGTTGAAAGAGGAGAGAAATCTCGTACCCTGTTTTGCTAGAATGGTAAGAATTTGACGTGAAAAGATATTCAAGAGATAATGTTGATCTTTTGAGCTCCCCAAACTCGTACAACTCCCACTTATTAGGTAACAAAATTTCTTGCGTCTTAATTCCTCGAAAATCTCCTCTTAAATCTCGTAGCAAACTCGTACAGTTTGAAAAGAAAGCCTCACGCCAAAGTTCATTTGCATTTGAAAATATAGTGGGTGCCTTTATCCAAAATCAGGTTTGCCTTTAACACCTTTTATGGGTGCCTTTATCACTTTTGAGCCATCTTTTCCACAAATGTTTATTCTTCACAAAAGCCTACACACATAATAAATCCACAATATAAGTATGCAAATGAGTTCTAAAAATATATAAATTGGAAACAAATCAGACACAAAAATATGTGTCTATCAAATACCCCAAACTTATATTTTGCTGGTCCTCAAGCAAAACTAAAATGAAAAACTAACCTAAAAATGAAATAAAAATCCTAATTCACTTTCGCAGGCATCACGATTGCACTTAGCGTGTGCAACAAGACTTTAAACCCATAGGCGTCCCTATCAGACGAGATTTAGTCTCGTGAGTGTTTACAAGAGATATACCCACAAAACCTTTTACTCCAAAGCCTAGATACTTGTGAACAATTGAGGGTAAACACTAAATAAGCTATTTAGTTGGCATACTAAATTATTCGTCTATGGGAATCATTACCCTATATGAGTCCAATTGATGTACACGAGTTTGCACTAAGCATACTAAAATTCATATGTAAGAAAACAAAGCTCTACTTAGACAGCCGTTCAACCACGATACTCAGAAACAATCAAAGTTCAATCATATAAATAGATTTAGAAGATGGATATAGAGATGATGAAGTTTGCACATGTTGACTAAGGTGAATGGTGTTTCCCATATCTGTCTGAAGGTCGCCGCCAGGATGAATTCTAATAGATTGAGATACGCTCACACTGGTCTTAATCCTTATACTAATATCGACACAGCTGGTATATACAAGGGTCCCAACGACGATAATAAGTCGATACTAGTGCCCCACCAAATCACTTAGAGAAACACAAAATTTCAAAAATAAAAACAGAAGGTGATATGGTTATGATGATTCCGAGATATGGTGACGACTATCATGTTATTTCTAACACCTAAGCTTTGTCCTTTTACGAATTAACCATTTAGTTGGGTCCACCAATTCCTATAGAAAAATAACTAAGTTTCCATCTACCTAGAATGATTAGTGTCATCCTGAATTATTCACAAGTTTCTAGACTTTGGAGTTTCATATTTCACTAAAAGTTTCTCCCTTATCCGCAAACTTAAATCCAACATTGTCCTCAATGTTCTAAAGATGAATGATTACAAGCATGGACAAGGAAAAATTGCTACTAATTGAAGGAAAGGAGTTAAGGAAAGATATTACCGTGTCGCATGAGCATGGGTTACCTCCCACGAAGTGCTAAGCTTAAAGTCTTCATCTATACTAAGAAAGAATTATTCACTTCATAGAATCATATAGAAATAGTCGGAACAACTGTAGGTTATCTGAATAAAATAATACTATCTAAAATAGAAAGAAACTACAGTAGGCCCAGAAAGTGAACAAACCGAGCACACTCTTATCTAGTTTTTTGTTTAAGACAACTACATCTAGCTGTGGTCCAGGTTCAAGCTCTATGAAAGGGTCTAGATAAATCTCTTTAGGCTGAATTTCCTCATAGGCAGGATCCGGAGGATCAAGTTGTAGAGTCTGGAAAAATTCAAATAATAAATTTAAGGCATATCATAATAACTTGAATAATTATGGATCCTCAAAGTCAATCATATTTGACCCACACAGTTGACTACTATGAAAATGTTGGTCATTCTTAAGCAAATGTATCGATTCTAATTTCCTAAAGTAGTCTCAAAACTTAATAACTGAAAGATTTGAAATTCAAACGTTCCTACAATTGGAATAAAAAAATTTGGTGGGAAATCAAAGTCAATCTTGGTATTATTGCCTAGATAAACCACTTCGACCAGAGGATGGGTATCTAACAGCTGAACTTCTTTCTGGACATCAACATGCTTAGGGAATCTAGTTTGAAGATGATCTTGAAAAATGGTAGAGGTGCAAATGTCAAGCCCCAAGTGAGGGATTTTAAGCATGGATACTTGAAAATCACAAGAATCATCGGTACCCCCAAACTTAGAGTGGACATTACTCTCAGATGGACTAAAAACTGTTGGTTGGATTCTAGGGTCCTTAAGGTCAGAACTACACTCAACTTCCTCTATAGAAGGAAATAAGGTAGACTTATAAACTGGTAGAAGTTAAAACTTAGCTTTCCATATATTATAAGTTTCCATCAAAGGTGCAGAATCTAACAAAGTATTCACCTCATTAATAACACTATCATCGTCAACATCAAAACCAAATTGGGCTAGGAATTTCTCTAATGGATCTTCTAACAAAGTGTTTGGCAAAGATTTCTAAACTGAAGTACTAGATATGTTCACTTTTTCTAAATCATAGATCTCGCAAGAAGGTTGTCTACTCATACTAAAAAGATTCAGTTTAATAGTCATGTTACCAAAAGAAAAATTAATTATTCCATTTCCATAATTGATGACGATATTATATGTAGCTAAAAAGGGACGACCTAAGATCAATGGAATTTGAGCCTCTGGGACCTGAAAAGGTTGGGTGTCTAGGACAACAAAATCCACTAGGGAAACTATTCTATCAACCTGAATATCAAGTCTCAAGTCTGGACTTTATACAACCTTTTTGTATACAACAGAGCCCTCAAATCTCAAGGGAATCTCTGTTTTTTTCAATTGAAGTTTCGGGGGTTTTCTCCACTCCCCTTTTATGTCTTCGATCTCTTTGATTTAAATAGGCTCAACAAACCCTAACAAACTTTCCTAAGTCGATCAGGACTCCAATCTCTATCCAAAACCTATTGAAACACGTGTTAATCCAAAAAAAAGAAGAATTTTCTTTTCCGGCTTCCAACTCGACTTTCACAATGTTTTACCACCAGCAATTCTCAGAATTGACGTGACAAATATATGTTTTGACTATTCCTTCATATATATATAGCTTGAAATCCACTTTTATCCCATAAAACACGCTTTCCCTATAAGCAGAACTCCTTCACGTGTAGAGAATTGGTTTTCCGCTTTTTCCGTATTTGAACTCAAGAAGGAGGGTTCCCCCACTCCAAACGCTGGGTGCCTTTAACAATTCTCCCGGGTGCCTTTAGTAATTTTTTCTCGGTGCCTTTATCAACTTTTTGAGCCAATTTTTCCACAAATATTTATTTTCCAACAATACTACAAACACATAAAATCACACGATAAGTATAAAATTGACCACTAATTATACAGAGAATTAGGAACAAATTATACACAAAAATATGTCTATCAAATACCCCCAAACTTATTATTTGCTATTCCTCGAGAAAATCTAATCTAAAAACAAAATAACAATCCTAACCCACTTTCGCAGGCATCGCAATTGCATTTAGCGTGTGCAACAAGCCTTTAAACAGAAGGTGTCCCTATCAGACGATTTTTGTCTCGTGAGGGTTTATATGAGGTATACCCACAAAACCTTCTACTCCAAACCCTAGCTACCTGTGAACGATTGAGGGTAAACACTAAACAAGCTATTTAGTTGGCATACTAAATTCTTCGGCTATGGGAATCATTGTCCTATATGAGTCCAGTTGTTGTACACGAGTTTGCACTGAGCATACTAAAATTCATATATAAGAAAACAAAGCTCTACTCTGATAGTCGTTCAACCACGATACTAAGAATCTATCAAAGTATAATCACATGAAAATATTTAGAAGATGGATATGGAAATGATGAAGTTTGCTCATGTTGACTAAGGTGAACGGTATTTCACATACCTGTTTGAAGGTCATTTCCAGGATGACTCCTAATGGATTGAGACACGCTCCCACTGGTCTTAATCTGTATACTAATATTCGACTCAGCTGGTATGTACAAGGGTCCCAGCGATCGATTAATTGAAAACTAAACAACTATCTTTATTATTTTCTTAAATGTACTAATAACATGATCGGATCAAACTGAATCCAAGTGCATGCTCCTTATCAGCATCTTACATGATAGTTCTCATGGATCCTGCGTTCCACGCTTGCTTAGGCGACGTAGACAGGGAGAACACACACATATTGCTCATGTTATTTCTAAAACCTGAGTCTGTCCTTTTATGAATAGACCATTTAACTGGGCACACCAATTCCTATAGAAAAAGATCCAAGTTTCCATCTACCTAGAATGGTTAGCGCCATCCTGAATTGTTCACAAGTTTCTAAATTTTGGAGTTTCATATTTCAACTTAAAAGTTTCTCCCTTACCCAAAAACTTAAATCTAACATTGTCCTCAATGTTCTAAAGATAAATGATTAAATACATAAACAAGGAGAAACTGTTAACAATCGAAGGAAAGGAGTTAAGGAAAGATATTACCATGTCGCATGAGCATGGGTTACCTCCCAAGAAGTGCTAAGTTTAAATTCTTTATCCAGACTAAGAAATTCACCTCATAAAATCATATAGCAGTAGCCGGAACAATTGTGGGTCATCTGAATCAAATAGTGCTATCACAAATAAAATGAAACTGCAACAGACCAAGAATATGAACAAACTGATCACATCTTTATCTAGTTTTTTGTTTAAGAAAACTACTTTTAGCTGTGGTTCAGGTTCAGTCTCTATAAAAGGGTCTAAATAAAATATTTTCATGGGTTTGATTTCCTCGTAGGCAGGATCAACAGGATTAGGTTGTAAAATCTGAAGTAACTCAACTAAGAACTTAGAAGCACATAATAATAAACTGAATAATTGTGGATCCTCAAAGTCAATCAGATTTGACCCACATAGTTGACTACAATGAAGGCGGTAGTCATTCTTAAGAAAATGTGTCAATTCTAATTTCCTAAAGTAATTAGGCTTAGTCTCAAAACTTATTAACTGACACATTTGAAATTCATACGTTCCCACATATGGAAGAAAATGTTTTGGTGGGAAAATAAACTCAATCTTGGTATTATTGCCTAGGTAGACAATATCGACCAGAGGATGGGTTTCTAACAACTGAACTTCTTTCTCGATGTTAACAGGCTTAGAGAATCTAGTTTGAAGATGATCTTGAAAAATTGTAGAGGTGCATATGTTAAGTCCCAAGTTATTTGAATGAGTAGAATTTGTCTTGGACTCTTTTTCACTTGTAGAACTCAATTTCCTTGGTCATTTTAGCACTTTGTAACTCTTTTTTGGATGATTCACCTAATATAGACATAAGATAAAAAACAAACGTAATAACAAGTAATATGCCAGAATTAAAGCTAATATTAGTATGGATTTGACGCTAAAAATATGTGAATTATTCACCTATCAAATTCCCCCACACTTAGCTTTTGCTAGTCCACGAGCAAACTACTATATAAACTAAACTACAACAACTCCATTTCGTCGAGGACACGGTTGCACTTAGGATGTGCAACAAGCATTTAAACCCCTAGGTGTACCTAGTGGACGAGTTATAGTCTCGTGAAGGTTTACAAGAGGTATACCCACAGAACCTGCTCGAACTTCAAAGTCACAAACATCCAAAGAGCTATAAGGACATAAAGTTTCTGCACACTAATAATGAGAGGTTAGAAATGCCAAAGAACATTATTCTCATGCTTAACTCTTGATTTAGGGCAAAACCACCATAAGAAAGAATCTAGCTTCACGAGCGATCGAATGTTTCTGCCTCACCAACAAGATTTATGAATTTAACACTCAGAAGATGTACTTTATGGTTCTCATGTGTGCAGGCAGGAATGAAGATAGAAATCTTGCACACGTTGAATGATGGGAAGGAAAGGTAACCTTCCGAATCATATAAAGTTGTTATCCCATAGAACGTGGGACAAAAAAGAACCCCTTTTTGTTTTTCTAGTGACCTCTAAGAAAGGAAATCAACCACTATGTGAGGATGGGAATGTTTACTTACCGTCTCAGCCGATCGACAATCAGCACCACTCTCACAGCATCCAATAGAAACGTCTTCGGTCTTCTACTGTTGATGATGAACTCTTGAACTTTATAGAACTTTGACAATTGTAACTTCTTTCCTCAATTTCTTGTTGTTTGAAACTTCTTTATATATTTTTTCTTCTCTACAACCTTACTGAATGAATACAAAAACAACTATATTAAAGCGATGATAAACATTATTCTTTTTTTTTTCTTTTTTTTTTTAGAAGAAATAAGATACAAACTTGAAAAATAAAATGAAATTACTATGGTCTTGGGATAAGGACTTTACCACTTGATTCTTTATAACTTGTATTGTCTCGTTATCATGAACTTCTCTAACTCACATCTTTTAATATCTTTCACTCTTGTACATAAGTCTTCAACATGTATATATAATTCTGCTCATTGTATTGTTGTTTTCCTTGAATATGAAATTTGCTCTTTCTAGTACCATTGCTTAACCTTGAACGTCGTCACCTTTCCTTCAATTTTATAATGCTCTGCTTGTTGATGATAATGGTATTTCTATGGACCTGTTGTTGTCGAGAGAATGGTGCCAACTGCAAATAAGACTACAAGATAGAGTTAGCAATTCTGATAACACCCTCATGATTGATAGAAATAGCACTAGAGATCAAAAAGTACTGCTGAAATTGGTGCGAAGTTGGGTAGATCATCATTCTACCCGGAATTTGCTCAAATGAAACACTCTAAACGGAAAATTGAAGGTTTGGTGCCTCACTCATGGGTATTGAATGATCAATTTCTCTAATACTGTATTCTCTCTGGACCTAATTTCTCACCGGCGGTTTAAGTCCCTATTTTTCAGGTCTAGCCTCTCAACAACTAAGCAACCCGTTCAATTTTTTGGTGAGAAATCCATATGTAAACATAGCTAAAAATATAGTAAGTGACTCTAAAACATCTAAAAGTTGGAGGTTTTCATGCAAATATGTACAAAAAGTTTAAAAATCCTACCTATAAAAGCAAATACTAAAAATCTATATGCTTGAGCACTCCCCACACTTAAACTTTACATTCTCCTCAATGTAAATTGACTCTTCCAATGTAAAATTAAGATGGGAAATCAAATAATGATATGAAAAACTACTATGAACCAAAAGATAAAGATATAAATACAAAACCAATGTGTTTCCTCCCATTCAACGCTTGGTTTAAAGTCGTCACCCCGACTCTCTACTCGCCCGTATTACTCCTCTAGAGGGAGAAAATCTTGAAGTTCAATTACATGCACATTCTCCATTGGGAAGTTTTCATAATATGGCTCCAACCTATGGCCGTTTACTTTATAAATTGTCTCCTCGTAAGACTAGTGACCTCAACTGCACCATAAGGAAAAACATTAGTAACAACAAATGGTCCACTCCATCGGGACCTTAACTTACCGATAAATAGTTTAAGATGAGAATTAAATAGAATAACTTTTTGTCCCACAAAAAAACTCTTTCGAGAAATCATCTTTTTATGGAAAAACTTAGTCTTCTCCTTGTATATACGGGAACTCCCGTAAACATCATTACGTATCTCCTCTAGCTCATAAATTTGTAGTTTTCTTTGCTTCCCCGCTTTATCATACTCCATGTTGCACATCTTTACCACCCATAAAGCCTTATGTTCAAGTTCAACCGGAAGATGACAAGCTTTGCCATAAACCAACCGATATGGAGACATACCAATCGGTTTCTTGTACGATATTCTATACGCCAATAATACATCTTTGAGCCTCAAGCTCCAATCTTTCCATGTAGTATTGGTGGTTCTCTCTAGAATGGATTTGATTTCACGATTTGAAATTTCAGCTTGCCCACTAGTTTGTGGGTGGTACGACGTACCGACCTTGTGAGTAATGTTGTACTTCTTGAGGAGAGCATGGAAGGATTTTTGAAAGTGTGAACCTCCATCACTAATAACCACATGTGGTGTGCCATGTCCAGTAAACATATTTTCCTTCACAAACTCATAAAGAACTTGAGAATCATTAGTAGGGGTGGCTTTAGCTTCCACCCATTTCGAAACATAATCCACAACAAGAAGTATATAAAATTCTCAATACGAATTAACAAAAGGTCCCATAAAGTTAATTCCCCACAAAGCTAATATTTCTACAGCAAGAGTCGGTGTAAGTGGCATTTGATTTCGAGCACCTAGATTGCCAGTTCGTTGACATCTATCACATGATTTTCAAAAAGCATATGCATCTCAAATAAGGTAGGCCAATAAAAGTCATTCTCAAAAACTTTAAGAGAGGTGCGTTTAGAACCAAAGTGGCCACCACAAGCATAAGAATGACAAAAATTCAGACTGGATTGAAATTCAGAGTTAGGTGCGCACCTGCAGATAATCTGATCAGCATAATATTTCCACAAGTAGGGTTCATCCCACACATACTGCTTTGCTATGTTCTTAAGCTTTAGCTTTTGAAAACTAGACATTGTACTAGGTACTTGCCTTGTAACCAAGTAGTTCAATATATCAGAGTACCAAGGTGTTGAATCTTCTATTGAGAAAAGTTGTTCGTCTGGGAAACGATCTTGTAAGGGAAATTTTTCCTCAGAAACAACAAGTATACTAAGATGGTCTGCAACAGTATTCTCAACACCTTTCGTGTCTCTAATTTCTATGTCAAATTCTTGCAACAACAGAATCCAACGTATAAGTCTTTGCTTAGTTTCTTTCTTCTTGAGTAGGTATCTAAGTACCGCATGATCAGAATATACAACCACTTTTGTTCTCACCAAGTATGATCTAAATTTTTCTAGTGTAAAAACTATATCCAACAACTCTTTCTCCGTAGTAGAGTAGTTGATTTGTGCATCGTTTAGGGTCCTAGATGCATAGTAAATCACATTGGACAATTTGTCCACCTTTTGAACCAAAACAACTTCAACTGCAAAGTCACTCGCATCATACATCAACTCAAACGGTAAACTCCAATCGGTTGACTTAATAATAGGTGCAGTTTTCAACACTGTTTCAATCTGTCAAAATCATCCTTGCACTCCTGGTCGAAGTTGAAGGTAGCCTCTTTTTGCAACAATTTGTATATCGACATTGATATTTTGGAGAAATCCTTGATAAACCTCCAGTAAAAACCTGCATGACCATGAAACGAGTGAATCTCCCTTACCGAAGTGAGGTATTATAAGTTTCTTATTAGGTCTATCTTTGCTTTGTCTACTTCGAGCCCTCAAGAGGACACAATGTGACCGAACATTATACCATGGTTTACCATAAAGTGACATTTCTCCCAATTTAGAACAAGGTTAGTGTCTATGCATATCTTAAGCACAAGTTCAAGATTTTCTAAGCAATTATCAAATGAATCACCATAAACACTAAAATCATCCATAAATACCTCAATGATGTATTCCACGAAGTCAAAAAATATACTAACCATACATCTCTGAAAAGTAGCAGGCGCATTGCAAAGACCAAACGACATCCTTCTATATGCGAATGTACCAAAAGGAAAAGTAAAATTTATCTTGTCTTGATCCTCGGGTGCAATAAAATTCCTATTATAGCTTGAACAACCGTCCAGAAAACAATAATATGAATGTACAGACAACCTCGCTAACATCTGATCAATGAAAAGCAAAGGAAAGTGATCCTTTCGGGTTACAGAATTAAGCTTTCTGTAGTATATGCATACTCTCCATCCTGTTTGAACTCGTGTAGGAACAATTCGTCATCTTGATTTCTGACAACAGTAACACCAGATTTCTTTGGTACCACTTGTACCGGACTAACCCATTTTCTTTCACAAATTGGGGAAATCACCCCCACACTTAGCAATTTAGGATTTATTTCTTCACGACCTCCATCATTGGGGGGTTAAGCCTACGCTGAGCATCACGTACTGGCTTTGCGTCGTCTTCCTTTAGAATTCTATGCATGCACATGGATGGACTAATGCATTTGATATCATCAATTGTCCAATCAATGGACGTTTTCTGCTCTTTCAGAACCCTAATCAAATGTTCTTCTTGTATGGCAGTGAGGTTCTTTGCAATGATCACCGAAAACTCTTCTTTATCACCCAAGTAAACATACTTTAAGTGATCGGGAATAGATTTCAATTTTAGTGTAGGTTCCTGTACAATAGAAGGTAAAGGAATCTCATTAGTTACGAGAAAAAAATATAAGAGATATTACTTGTTTGAGCTTCTTGTAATGCCGTCAAAGCACCACACATCTCCACTAGCTCTTTGGCTAAGTCGACGTCCAAGTTTGGCTGCCCATGAACGTCCAATTCAGTGTCATTACGTAAAACAACTCCAAGTTCATCTTCGTTGTTCAAATCAAACATTTGTTGTGCTAGCGAACCAATAACATCGATAGAGAAAGCGGAGTGAACATCACTAGGATAACGTATTTCTTCAAATATTTTGAAGCGAATAATATCCTTTTCAAACTCCATAATAAGTGTACCACTATCAACATCAATATTCGTCTGTAGTTTTCATCAACGGTCTCCCAAGTAATAACGAAGTAGATGAACTATTTTCTCCATTCTGCATATCCACAATATACAAATCGACCAGAAAGATTAACTCATTTATTTGAACTAACACATCCTTCACGAGTCCCTTAGGATATATGTTAAACTTGTTTTCTAATTGAATGGTAATCCTTGTCTCTTTTAAAGGTCAAAGATTCAAAGAATCATAATTATCGGTTGACATAACACTTATAGAAACTCCCAAATCAAGTAAACCACGATCAAACCTCTTAGTACAAATAGTATTGGCACCGTAAATCCTCCAGGATCCATACACTTTGCAGACATCTTCTTTAACAACATAGTTGTATCACTCTCGCCCACCTTAGTGACTTTATTAGGAATCAACATATCCTTCTTTGTACACAAATCCTTCAAAAACTTGGAATATCTAGGAATATTCTTGATGACTTCGATAAATGGGATGTTGATTTGCACCTTCTTGAATATTTCCATGATCTCCTTATCTTGAGCTTTTTTCTTGGATTTGTCAAAACAACTAGGAAACGGAGGTGATGTGGTAAATGTAGGAACCGTGTCCTTAGGTTGGCCGGTTGAGGTTGACTTTTCCTTTGGCACGGTTTCTTCCTCTACTTCCTTTTCAAAGTCACCGCTAACCTTCTTATGTTGTTGTGGTTCTTCAACTTGCCTTCGACTCCTTAGAGTTACAACGTTGACATGCTCTCTTGGGTTCACAGCAGGTTGTGTTGGAAAGTTTACTGATGCTTGAGCCTTCAGTAGATTCATATCAATTGATATTTTCCCCATTTGAGTCTGAATGTCCTTTATCGCCATATCTTGTCTCTGCAAAATAATATCTTGTTTCTGCATATAAGACTAAGAAAATCTTCAAGGTTAGAACCTTGATTATGAGGTTGTTGAAGATGCTGGAATTGTTGTTATTGTGGTTGAAAACCACCTTGTCGCTTATAAGTTGGCATAGGAGATGCAGCTTGCTTGTTCACATAACTGAAATTTGGGTGATCTTTCAGATGAGATTGTAAGTATTAGAATAAGGATCATACCTCGACCTTTGATTAGGAAATATAGCATTCACCTCAGCATCATCTTCGTATGTAGGAACAACTACAGATGATATCCATTGGAACATCTTCTCTACGTTACCAATTCGTTGTTCTATGTGTGAAGAATAACCCATCTCACTAACTTTTCGATCTATCGATGAATCTCTAGTGTAGAATTGTTGCGTGTTTGGAGCTATGCTCTCAATTAAGCTCGTAGGTTCCTTGATAGTTTTATTTATTAATGCACTACTACTTGCAACATCAATCAAGTGTCTCTCATACGGTACTAACCCCTCATAGAAATGTGTGATGTTAAGTTATGGTGGAATTTGATGGTTTGGGAAACTCGCCAACAATCTCTTGTACCTCTCCCAATACTCATATAAAGATTCTCCAGTAATCTGCAAAATGCCACTGATCTCTTACGAATAGATGTAGCCTTAGTATAACCATGATTCTGCTTTTTCCTCTAGTGAGAACGGAAAAGCTTGTAGGAAAGCTTTATCAGAATCGTCATCACTCTTTCTCAAGCTTCGAACGGTATTCTGAAATTGCTGTAAATGTCGATTGGAATCTTCACCTGGTAGTCCCTTGAACTTAGGAAGCTAATGAAAGAGGTTTGATTTGAGTTCCACTGTGTCAGTTAGAGTAATACACAGTGGTTGAGAATCCAATCATGGGGATGTTAGATCTCTCAACGTCTTTCTGTCTGGAGGTGGTATACGGTATTCACCGTTTACCATCTCTCTGAATGTGAATCTTCTTTTTTGTCCGAATCCGAAAATTCACTTGGTGAAGAACTAGGAGGAAACAGAGTGTTCACTGCTCGAACGAAGTATTTAAGTAAAGTGCCTGATCGAAGACGTATACCAGTGGGACTTGGTTTGCCCTTTTTAAGCATTCACCAAAGAGATTGTACCTGAATTCAAAAGTATCTAGAAAACAAAGTTAAAAACTAAAAATAAACCTAAAGACAAAAATAAACGAAAATATATAACAACTAAAACCAACTTCTCCCTTTCATTGGCGCCAAAATTTGTTGTGTGTCATAGGTGCAATCAAATTAGTGATCTTATTTTCACTCAATTAAAGAATAATATAATGGAAGTCAAGTTCGTTCCCACGAGGAGCGAGGTATTTCAATTGTTTAAAGTGTCACAAAGAGGGGTATTGTTTTAGGTTTTAAAGCAAAGTAAATAAGAAAGCAACTAGAAGTAAAGTTGTAAGCAATGGGGAGAGATATGATCGAGGAATCCTTCTTCGTTACTAAGCAATCATTGAATTAATATACTCATCTATCATTCATTCATCATAGATTATTCCCAACCGTAGGATAGCAGCTAAAGCAGTGTTTTCCTAGAAAGTCCTTCGGTAACTGGGTATAGAAGCGCTCGAATACAAGATTTTAATTCGTCTAAACCACCTAGAAGTAGCGCACCATAAGTGCAATTTGGCCGAATATTTTATATTTTGTGACTTTATAGATTGATCCTAGTAGTTAGACTTTTAGCGCAAGGTCCACTTTTTAGTGTTATCTCTATACGCGATAGCTCCACAAAATCCCTCTGCAAGGTCTCACGTGTTCTACTTATGTAGGAGTTATTCAAAAATTACGGATATCCTAACCCTTACTACCATTATATCAATCAAGAAACCGATTTAGTTGGTCACCTAGCACAATCAATTAATCAATCATTCTTTATAGTAGAAACAAACAATAATCATGTGAAGAAATCAAAATAGATTCATATATTAAATCAAATCATGTTTAGAACTTAGAATTCATCCTCAATCAATTAGGTTTGTAGCTACTCATGGATGTAGAAGCATCCATGATATACATATAAGAAAATAAATAAGAAACCATTACGATAATGGAACCGCTCTGCAACCTTAGCTTTCTCCTCTTTTGGTGTTCTTGATCTCCTCCAAAGCTTGCAAAGTTATGTAAAAGTTGTAAAAAGATGTCTTGTTAATATCTTGGGATTAAGGCTTAAAATCCTTCCGGGACCGGGTTTCCTCCTTTTAGAAGTCAAAAATGTGTCAAAAGGACCCCTTGGGATTTCTACAGTCAACATAGGGAATTCCCCACAACCAATATCGGCTGTTAATAAAACTTTCTGCCACTTTTCTCTCTACATCCAGCATTGGGAATTTCCCACTAGCAATGTCGGCTGTTGGTAAAACTTTCTGCCATCAAAATTGCTACAGCTGACAATCGTTGATTGTTGATGAGCAACGCCGACCATTGGCCCATTTCTCTGCCACTATATTCTCTACAACCGGCACATGTGTGTTGCCTATAAGCAATGCCGACTGTTGAGCTGTAGGTGACCTTTTCTTTGTCTCGACTGTTTTGTCCATTACTTCTTTGTCCGAACTTGGAATGACCTCATTATTTTTATGCTCACTTCGTATTCTCGTTCTATTCAAAATGGTATTAAGAAATCCTGGATTTTAATGAGTAGAATTTGTATTGGATTTTTTTCAATTGTAGAACTCAATTTCCTTAGTCAGTTTAGCACTTTGTAGCTCTTTTTTGGATGATTCACCTAATATAAAACTAGGGCTGCATAAACCCGACCCAACCCGCCAACCCGACCCGTCGATGAACGGGTCGGGTGCGAGCGATATTTTCTTTAACACGTCTTTTGGCGGGTCGGGTGCGGGTGATGTCTCTTCTCACCCGACCCACCCGCCCAACCCGCCAGAGAATCAAAGCTTAAGGAAACAATTCCAGAATCTTCATCTCATTGAACACCCTATGTGCATTCCTTGATATAGGCAGAGATGAGTACTGTGTGAGTTCTTCAAATCCTTATTTCATCTCCTTCCCTGGAAAACATGATTTCAGAGCAACCATCTCAATCACCATTTTACTTCAGTTTGTACGACAACAAGGTTGATTTCTTCCCTTCTTGGCATCAAATCTTAGCTTTCTCTCAATGTTAACTGGAATCCAACATAAACCCATTCTTCAATTCGTTCCCAGCTTCTGAATCAAGCTCTAATTTAATCTACTCTCTGTCACAAAACCAAACCCAATTCTCAAATTACATTCTCATTTCAGCTTCATCACCACAATAGCATCTTAATCCCTAATTTCTATCGGCTTCACTCTATCAAACAGAAAAAAAATGCATACCCATTTCTGTTTCTTATCAACAGTAGCACCACCTTATCCTACCTGATTCACAGCCACATCAAACATCCCTCGAACCCATCTTCCAAATTCAAGTGAACCCCCCAAAATCTATTGCATATATTGAAATCAGTTGGCAGTGTCAATGATCATAAATGTTATCGTCAACGAATGAAATCTTAGGTTTAGATTTTTCCCAACTTTTCGCCATTATTCTATAAATATTTTTTTCTAATTTTTCTTGGTTTTTTCTCTTACCTCTTGGAATTCTTTTAACGGTGACTTGATCATCATTTTCATTTCCTTCTGATATTGCATTTTATTTATCTTCAGACGAAAGGATTTCAGTGGTCGGAGTTTCTGAATTTGAACAGAAACCAAGTAGCGATTTGAGAGTACAAGGATTAGAAACCCTGAAAATTTGTGTGGGATTAGTTCTCCATGAAAGTTTTTTCGTTGCAGACGATGATATGAAACTCATTTTTGTTAGATCTGTATGGAGAAGAGAGATTCACATTAGCTAAACCTAATACAGTTGAAATAATATCTGGGCAGGTGACCCGCACCCGACCCATCTAAATGGCGGGTCAGACCCGACCTGACCCGTCCTACGGCGGGTTGGGTGCTGGTGAAAAATCAAGTCACCCGCCAACTGGCGGGTCGGGTGCGGCCGACCAGAACCACCCGATGTGCAGCCCTATATAAGACATAAGATAGAAAAAAACATAATAACAAGT
This sequence comes from Papaver californicum, assembly GCA_023531435.1. Taxonomy (NCBI): domain Eukaryota; kingdom Viridiplantae; phylum Streptophyta; class Magnoliopsida; order Ranunculales; family Papaveraceae; genus Papaver; species Papaver californicum. The sequence continues at coordinate 1,269,177 of JAJJMC010010016.1, read as the reverse complement.
AATATGCAAGAATTATAACTAATAATAGTATGGATTTAACACTAAAAACATGTGAATTATGCACCTATCAGGCTGTTCGTGTACCAGATGATTTGGGCATACACCCAGGGCACATGCAGTGCCCCTCCGCACCAATGCAAGGATCAATGGTATTGGGATGGTCTATCCTGTACTGGATGCCTTGTATCCTGAAGGAGGGAGAATAGCTGCTACAGCTGCACAGGAGGCTGCACATATGTATTACCAGCAACATCCTCAACCCCAAGCTACTCCTCCTGTAGGAAATTGAGGTATGTCGATTGCTCATCCAAGCCCTCCAATTATCCAACGATTTCAACACATTAGCGGGAGAACAATGTATTGTCGTCCCAACCAGTAGCAGCATCAAAACCAGAGTCCTTGCAATAATTATTGAGTCCAGCCTTGATACCAGCAGGTCAAGAAACACATCAGGTTATTTTTTGCAACATGATAAGTACTCTTTTTTGCATAGGTGGACATAACAAACAATTTGAATGTGTTTTTTTTGGTATAGTTCTTGAAACTTTTGAAATATAAGCACCAAAATGTGATGTCAGGATGAAGTATTTTCCTTTTTTGGTTGAACTTGAAATTTTCCTCTATCAGGAGATAGTAGGAGAACAAAATTATGAATTTGATGTATATGGTATAGGAGAACAAAATTATGAATTTGATGTATATGGTATTATGACGATGGGAACTAGTTTAATTTGATGCTTGTGATTGTAATGATATTGATAAATTAGAATGAATGTGTAGATTAGGTTATAATGATGATTTTGTTGAGATAAAAGTTAACTTAGAATGAAAAATGGGGGTTTTGGGTATTGTTGTTGAGGTTTTTGCCAATCACCTCACAGAAGATAGATAGAGCACAACAAAGAGATGCAATCTCTCTATGTTGGGAAAGTGGAGAGTAGCTTGGATATTTGAGGTGTAGGGGTCTTTTAGGGGTTTATGATTATAGAAAGAGATATGATTGAAGTAGGTCCCCAAGGGAGAAATTCTAGTATTTTTCATATTTACCAGACTTGTAGATGTTTTAAGATTGGGATAAGATAAGAAATTCTTGTAATTCCAGGTAAAAGAGAGGTCTTGGTGGTTTGCCGTTGAGGGGGTTTGAAAATGTTGATGGGGCTAGTGATATTGTTGATTAGCCAATTTATAGATTCCGATAAAAATTCCAATTTATAGGTTTCGATAAAAAGAACTTCATAGATCAATGAAACAAGGACCAAACCCGGCTAGAAAGAGCCTTTATAGGTAAAAAACAAAGACTAACGGTTAGAAATCAGGCATTATGCCAGTGGCACCAACATAATTCAGACAGTACTAACCCCAGGCACCAGCACAAGAAGGTACGTTTAGTAAGCTCAAATCAATGGTGCTTGTTTATTGTAGACTCTGACAGCACTCTTATCATTTAGTTGTTGTGCTCTACGGAGCTGATTTTCCTCTTATTGCACCAAATTACATAATCAAGGTATTTTTCCAAATGGGTGCAAAAACAACGCAAGCTGATTGTGCACAACGAAACTTTTTTTCATGTAACATTCTTTTCTTTACAAACTTCGAATCCTAGACCTGAAAAACATTTGCAACCCATATATCCTTTATAACAATTCTAGCCGGACACAAAAAAAAAAACGATATAAAAACCCCGACTCTTACATGTGTGGACAATATTGGGTTCCTTCTCCTTAGGATTGGTAAAGCCTGTTTTTAGGCCCACCTGGATTCCATCCATGTGCAAATCTGTTTTTACGTCGTTTTTTTATATCCAGCAATCATTTTTGTATTCTTTATTCACGGCTTTTTGGTTGTCAGAAACTTTGCATTTTGAGGTTGCTAGCAGACACCTATATAAGAGATTGTACAGTGCAGCCTAGATTCTATAATCAAGAGACAAAATGTGGGCTGCAGTTGCACCCGTGCATCACCTTGTTAACAGTTCACTTCCGTTTGCTAATACGGCCTTGGATACCGTTATAAAAAATAACAATTCTATACAAACATCAAAATAAACACCTTTAAAACCGATGTTGAAAAAATTTCTCACATTTAAAAGGATCCGCTTCCCAAAAAATTAGCAAGGGTCCACTTATGGTTAGGATGGATCCCATTCATATGAGTGAAAATTCAAAGTCGGTTTTGGAGTTTATTTTGATGTTTGTGAATTATTTTTGTATAAAAAATTGTTAAACAGAGGGCGCAAAATAGACCAGTCATCCAGCCGTAAAACCTTCCCTGGTGTGCAACATAATTTTGGCAAATTACTCGGTTACACAACCTTTTTTTTCCTTTTTTTCTATACAGAAAAACTAGGTATTACCCATGTCTACGGTCCGTGAGTTGAATCTATAGATTAATCGGCGCCTGTGGACCCGGTGTTTTGTTGATCTGGTCAAATTAGCCGGAGAATACGTTCCCGGACGTACCCCTTAAATTCTTTTAGAAACTAATACTTCTTCGTCTTTTTTTATTATACCGTTTTCACAAAGTCAAAATATCAAGGAGACCCAAGGAGTATCCAAATCTACCTCAATTAAATGCTACATATTACTAAAAATAAAAATAAACAAACGTAGTAAATAAGAAAATATATATTCGGTAATTTTATTATTATTGGAAAATGTTTAAAAGGAGATAAAAATAAATATCTTTACATATCTTTACTGTTAGATTTGATCTAATATTTGTGGTTATAAATATTTTTTAAAACAAAATAGAATGAAGATAATTAAGAAAGATATTAAATGGATTATATTAAAAATAATTTTATAATTATAAAAAACTAAAAATACATTTGATAATTTAATGAAAATACCCTATAAATAGAAGATGGCAACTATTTTAAGACAATCGAAAATAGAATAGAAGACTTATAAAAAAGATGGAGGGAGTATTTGGTATTAAGGTTAGCCGTTTTAATTAAGAAAAATTAAGTTAGATTAAGAAATCTAATTATATTAGAAAATTTAGTCATGGAAAACCTAAGGTTAGCCGTATTTAGGATTAATGGTTAGATTAAGATTTATTTTTTCCTGGGCCGCGTCATAATCTCTACCGTAGTACAAACTCGGCTGTTAATTTATTACTAAATAGACGGATGTATACGACATAGATCTATGACTGAACGGATGGGTATATACCTTATAGACCGATCGATTTGTGCTGTAGGATGACGATTTCAACGGCCGGATATATAAGGTTAACAAACACCCTTCTTCCTTATAATATAGATTATAAACTAAAAAATTGGCAAACACATTTGCTAGCTAATGATTCAAGGGGTACAATATATCTCCATGTAACAAACCTTTAATTTTTCTTTAATCCTTTTCTTTTTATGCTTCAAAAGAGAGAAAGAAAAAAAAAGGGTATTGCCTTCCCCTTATATTTTGAGTTTACAGTTTATTTGGCTTTAGAATCTTGAAAATAAAACTAAGGCCAAGCATTATGGTGAGATATTTTTGTTTGGTTATAGTTTAATCATAGCCAAGTAAAAGAAGGGGCTAAAAACTGCACTATGGTAAAAATCCATCGCTTGGCTTATTGAAACGGATACTGAGTATCTGTCCAAATAGTGCTAGACGAATACTAGGTTTTTATTATTATTTAGTATTTTTTATAGATTAAAAACTAATAAAGAGAAATATATTAGATAAATAATATGAAAAAAAAAGAAATTTGAGTAAATAAAATAGTTAAAAATAAATATATTTGAAGAAATATTAGGAAAAAATAATTTAGAGTAAATAAAATAGTTAAAAGAGAAATATTAGGAGTTAATATAGGTAAAAAACTGACTAACTAAGATAGAAAATTGAAGAAATAATAGGAAAAAAAATTTGGAGTAAATAAAATAGTCAAAAGAGAAATATGTTAGAAAAAATAGCAAAAAAAAATTTAGAGTAAACAAAATAGTTAAATATTACGAGTTAATATAGAACCCTCAATTGGAGAATACTCTCACAAATTGGGGGATACTCACGGTTACATAGGGCTGGATTTTAGCTAAGGGGGTATTTTTTAATGATGAAATATCCATATTGCCCTTGCACTAATAAAAATAAAAAGAAACCTAATTTGGTATCCCATCTTTCTTCTTCAACTGCCGGCTTCTCCTCTTCTTCTCCTTTTTTTCCCATCTTCTTCTCTCCTTCTATAACTTCTTCATCTTAAGGTCATTTCTGATTCCAAAATTTCTTCATACGATGCTTATTCTTCTTCATATGTGCAAGAGATTCCAAATGGCTAAACGGCTCTACCAGAAATGGATGTGAATAAACTAATTGATAAAATAAGCAGAATTTTGACCGTAATGTTCTAAAGAAGAAAAATTTTATGGAAAAATAAGAACTTGATTCGTAATTCTGTGAAGGAATCTTAATTTTGGTTTAAGACCATTAGTAAAATGGAAATAAGTACTTATACTGAATAAAAAATATTATAAGGAATGAGTAATATAGAACCCTCAATTGGGGAATACTCTCATAAATTAGGGGATACTAAAAAAAAACATTATGAAGTAATTTGAAGAACCCCTTATCTAAATAATTTTAGTAATGACTAAATTAGCCTTGGTTATCCCACTACTCAACAGTCGGCATAGTTTTTTTTTTTTATTCTGAGCATGCCGAATGTACAGTCGGTATTGCTTTGAATACAGACCAATATGTTCAGTCGGCATTAAAAAAGTGGACCACATACTAGAGCATTACTAAAACCATCAATTCCTATCTCTCAGTTTAATTCTCTATCCCAATTTAGGGTTGTACGTCTCAAGTTATTCTTGCAGGTCTGTCGATATATAACTTTCTAGATTTTTAGTTAGTATATTAGGAACCCTCAATTGGAGAATAGTCTCACTAATTGGGGGATACTCACGGTTATATGGGGATGGATTTTAGCTAAGGGGGTATTTTTTATAATAATAAAATGTTCATACAACTCTTACACTAATAAAAAAAAAAAAAAACCTAATTTGGTATCCTTTTTTTCTTCTTCAACTGCCGACTTATCCTCTTCTTCTCTTTTTTTTTCCATCTTCTTCTCTCCTTTTATAACTTCTTCATCTTATGGTCATTTACGATTCCAAGAATTTCTTCGTACGATGCTTATTCTTCTTCATACGTGCAAGAGATTCTAAATGGCTAAACGACTATACTAGAAATGGTTATTAATAAACTAATTGATGAAATAAACAGAATTTTAAGCTTTATGTTCTAAAGGGGACAACTTTTATGGAAAAATAGGAACTTAATTCGTAAATCTGTGAAGGAATCTTAATTTTGGTTTAAGACCATTAGTAAAATGGAAATAAGAAAACAAGCACTTATACTGAATAAAAAAAATGTTATAGGAAAGGAGTAATATACTAACTAAGAATCTAGAAGGTTATATATCGACAGACTTGCAAGAATGACTTGAGATATATAACCCTAAATTGGGATAGAGAATTAAACTGAGAGATAGGAATTGATGGTTTTAGTAATGCTCTAGCATGTGGTCTACTTTCTCAATTCCGACTGAAACTATTGGTCTGTATTCAAAGCAATACCGACTGTATATTTGGTATGCTTGGAAAAAAAAAGTAACTATGCCGACTGTTGAATAGTCGGATACCCAAGGCTAATTTAGACATTATCAAAATTATTTAGATAAAGGGTTCTTCAAATTACTTCATAATGTTTTATTTTTTTATTTTTTTCCTCGCGTTTTTGAAGGAGACTCAAAAAAAATTTGGAGCGACTTATTTATATCCATCCAATAGATGTGGCTATGGGTGACTCATGGTAGGTAAAAATACTTATATACCCTTTCAATAATAAAAATAGAAAATCGAAATTAATTTCATTTCATTTCTAACTCTTCTTTTTCTCTTCTTTTTTACTACCGATTGTGAGAAAAAAATTTCTCTTCTTCTTCTCTTCCTCTTGACTACCGATTGTGCGAAAAAAAATTCCTCGTAAATTTTTCAAAACCAATTCATCGTATCATCGTTAATCGCCGTACCAAATCATCGTCGATATTTCAATCTAAAGATGGCTCGACAAAAACAAACAAGTCGTCAATCTGATAATAGTAATTGGCCAAATTTTATGGAGAGATTAAGAAACAGAGAGATTGTTGAAGAACATAGTAAAGAAGATGAAGAACACTAAGATGATGATCTAGATACGGAGACTGATTCCGAAAATCATCCTCTCCAGAACTACCTAATGGCTCCAATAAGGTAAGGGTTTACCATTGTTTGGGTTTATATTGCTTGAATTGAATGAAATCGTCACTAGAATTTCTAGGGTTTTCGTTGAATTGGTAAGAATCGGTAATTTTGTATAGGTTTAAACTCCCGATTATGAAAGAATTCATCATTTCTCAAGCACATCGACTATAATCGTAGTTAGATTTAGTCATTAACTACCCATTGTCTTTCTGTACTAAAATTTAGGCTTAATCGGTATTTAATTTTTTTATCTAACTAATGATTATATTAGATGGTTTCGATGTTGAGGAATATAGTTTTGAATCAATCGGTAGTTTCGTATAGGTTTAAACTCCCGATTATGAAAGAATTCATCATTCCTCAAGCACATCGACTATAATCGGTAGTTATATTTAGTCATTAACTACCAATTTTCTTTTTGTACTAAAATTTAGGCTTAATCGATAGTTAATTTTTTTATTTAACTACCGATTATATTAAATGGTTTCAATTGGTAGATATGTAGTAGCTGTTAACTTTCGATTAAAATATTTTGAAATTGAAACAATGTTAGGGCTACATCATAATCGGTAGTTATGTGTGATTATTGTCTCTAGATTATATTTGCCT
>JAJJMC010010016.1:1246911-1262308 GCA_023531435.1 Papaver californicum | reverse complement strand
TAGTTATGTGTGATTATTGTCTCTAGATTATATTTGCCTTAAAACCTTTGATTTCTCTTTACCTAATTGGTAGATAGGTTTTGTATTTGACTTCCAATTGTTTTGTAATCTTTTGTTGTTGTATTTATTTGACTACCAATTATATGTGTGTCCATAGCTTAGAGTTTTTTGGTCCAATTTTTATGCATAATCGGGAAATAATCTAGGACTCGAGCTACTGATTATGAACAATCGGTTGTTAGTTTGTTTATTTGACTACTGATTATATGTCTGTCCATAGCTTAGACTTTTATGACCCAAATTTGTTGCATAATCGGTAGATAATCTAGGAACTGAGCTACCGATTATGAACAATCGGTTGATTTTTATATACTTTTTTCTACCGATTATGTAGTGATTAAACGGTGTCTTAGGAGCTAATTGTTCTTTATTTTATTTTTTTAGGGAAAGGCGAGCTAAGCAATCCCAAGATATAATTTTTTTGGGCCTCGTCGTGAAGGGGGTAAGAAAGTAACAGCTAGTGCAAGAAGAGAAAAGAGCGCTAAAGGAATCTCTATCACCTAAGGAACTCAACCAAGTGTTCCACAAGTTAGAAACCAAGAAGAAGCAGAACCAAGTGCTCCACAAGTTAGAAACCAAGAAGAAGGATAACCAAGTGCTACATAAGGAGAATGACAAGGTATAAAGAATGTAATTAAGAAGAAAGGAGGACACCAAAGCCCCGCCTCTTTGAAGATAAAGGGTATTGAAGCAGGCCAAATCCCTGGGTTACCAAGAGATGGAGGAGATCTGTTATTTGGATACAAAGACTCATCGGACAAAAAAATTTATTCAACTGAGGTAATAATTATAAAATACTATCTTTAAGCTATTGTATTTTTATTCGTAGAAGTGTTAACGGCTATTCTAATTATTTTATAATTCGTCCTGTATATTAGGACCATTCTCGTGCGGTTCGTTTACTCAAACCTATATATGCACAAAGAAAATGAAAGATTGTCCGTTAGATGGTGAATGTCAAAGGTTCAAGCAAATTATTTATCACTCGGGGTTATCTACTGCTGCCGAGAATTCAATATTAGAGCATGACCGAGTGTCGATATCAGCCTTTCTAGAGAGAATGTATCCCGAGACCGAGACCTTCCATATGCCATTTTGAAAGATGACGATCACCCCAGATGATGTGGTGCAGATTCTGTCTCACTGACCATGGTACAGCCGTCAAGTTTGATTACGTAAAGCAGTTAAGCTGGGAAAAAATTTATTTTTACACTCATCAGTACCTTGGTTGGGATCGAGCGACATCCAACATTGAGTTCAACTGGTTCTTTAGTTACAAAACTAGACAATTCAACATGGTCCACTTGATGAATATGTTCAAAGGCACCAAGGATAAAGAAGAAATGAATCCAGAGTTTGCCGACGACGAAGTGAATGCTGCAACCACTGCATATCTCCTTTGTGTTCTGGGATGTGTCATTTTCCCCAATTGTAGTGGCAACCGGGTTGACACCAACCTTCTATAACTATTGCATCCTCTCAATAAAGTTCGTGCTTACTCGTGGGGCACCGCATGCCATGCATTCTTGTTGGAAGAGTTAAGAAAGGCATCGAGAATCAACTATCCAAATTGCCAGGAATGTGAGCTTACTACAAGTATTTTGGTAACTTTATTGATGCTTTGATTGTTATTTATTTTTTTCTCTTTTAAGAATCAATTTTCTCATACTTGGTTTGATATGTACACTAGACATGGATCTATGACCACTTCCTGTTCCTCGATTTGGCCAAACACAACCCGATATGGCAGAAAGGAACACCCAAAGGAACAAAATACATCTTCGACAACAATTGTTCAAGGTCTAAGGAGCAGCAGTTGATTTCATTGAGGAGGAAATTAGACTTGATGACGTCCAAATATGTATGCTTTGATCCATACAAGGAAGACCGAGCTTGTAGATATATAGCGGGAAGGTCTGAGTTGTTGTTTTATTATGGACCCTTGTGGCACCCCACAGGATATGTTATGTACAATGCCTCTAGGGTGATGCATCAACTCGGTTATGTACAAGAAGAACCTTGGAGTCACATGCGTGGCAAGTTCAAATTGGGTATGGAAAATTTTGTATGTGGTAAGAACTCTATCACAGTAGTTAGCTCTGGTAACCCATCCATTGAAGATTGGAACAACAGGATGAAATATTTAATCAGCGATGGGAGACCTGTCAACCGAGGTAATGAAGTACATCCAGGTTATATGGAATGCTACCGGGAGCATTCTCATTTTCATGTGATCCGTGAAGATAAAAGAAATACCACCAAGGTTTCCGATTATACTTGTATCATAAAAGACAAACCTTCTGGTTATGAAAGGATGGTACGTAATGTTCTTTCCTTTTGATTTTAATATTACGACTCAATATTTTAAATAATAATCGTTTGATTGTTATTGTATAAAAACAGAAAAATAGGTTTGCGATTTTCTCCAAGAAGATTGTTGGGTGTATAAAGACGGGAGTGCCTTTATCAATTGAGAAGCTGAAAGAGCATAAAGACCTAATGGATAACATTGATAATGAATCTTATGTAAGTAAGTTTGGGGAGAAAGCTTCAAATAAGCCTAAGAGGCCAGCAGCAAATCCCAGTAAAAGATTTCGTAGTTCATCGAGTGTTGATGGTGAAGCCAATGTCCCTGATGCTGAAAGATATGTCCCTGGTGCTCGTCGTCCTCGTACTAAAACCAAAAAATCTAGAAATTACATTATGGTTGTCTTGTTAAAGAACGTCATTTTCAATTGATTTGCAAGAAACTTGTTTCAGATTATAGTTCTAACATCATTTTCATACTAAATCCAACCTAGTTTTTAAGGGTTTTTTTAGATTATAAGTTCTAACATTATGTTTAATGTTAATAAATGGTTTACTTTATGGATGATGAATGGATTTTAGGTTCTTTTTGTGAATTATCGATTAATTTACAAGAGACTTATTTTTAATAAGTAACTTTGTTAAAATTTTACATTACAATCGGTAAATAAGTGGTATGCATCACCTACCGATTAAGCTTGTTGATCCTAAATCGGGTGATAATTATCTACCGATTACACCTGCTGATCCTAAATCGGGTGATAATTATCTACCGATTACACCTGTTGATCCTAAATCGGGTGATAATTATCTACTGATTACACATGCTGATGGAACTGCTTGGTTTCTTGACACATTTTACATTATAACCGGTAGTAAATAAAGTTTCATAGACTACCGATTATGGAGTATGCAAATGTTGGAAATTTGATAAATTTTTCAATTTTGAATTTGGGGCAACATATACAATTGGTAGTAAATAAATTTTTTTATACTACCGATTATGGAGTATGAATATTTTCAAAATTTGATAAATTTTTCAATTTCGAATTTGGGGCGACATCTATAATCGATAGTTAATAAAGTTTCATAGACTACCGATTATGGAGTATGCAAATGTATGAAATTTGATTAATTTTTTAATTTTTTGAATATGGGGCAACATCTATAATCGGTAGTAAATACATTTTCTTAGACTACCGATTATGGAGTATGAAAACTTTTCAATTTCGAATTTGGGGCAACATCTATAATTGGTAGTTAATAAAGTTTCATAGACTACCGATTATGGAGTATGCAAATGTTGGAAATTTGATAAATTTTTCAAATTTGAATTTTACGCAACATATACAATCGGTAGTAAATAAATTTTCTTGGATTACCGATTATACTTGTTGAGTATAATCGGGTGTTAATTATGTATCGATTAAGATGATGAAACTGACTGGTTTCTGGACACATTTTACATTACAATCGGTAGTAAATATATTTTCTTAGACTACCGATTATGGATTATGAAAAAATTTCAATTTCGAATTTGGGGCAACATCTATATCGTTTAAGGTTCGTCCATACCGCTTAAGGTGAAGGGCATTCTCCAAGACAAAATATGAATCACGGAATAATTGCCTTGGATACATAATCGGTAGTTAGAATATACTATTAGCTATCGATTATAGACTCCGTAGTAACTTTTGAAAATATTATGACGATACAACTCTCTATGTAGGGAAAATGGGTTTCCGTGTTTGATTTTTTAGTATAATCGGAAGTTATTGTTGTCATATATCTACCGATTGTCTCACTTGATTTGAACTTGATTTCCTCTTGACAATATTCAACATAATCGGAATTACAATATATTTATCCACTTCCGATTGTTCAAATTGGAAGATAATGGTAATCACGATACTTCCGATTGTATTCATCAAGGCTTGATCGTTATCTGGTACAATAACCTTGGGAAAATGTTCGCCATTATAAATCGACCTTAATTTTTGCAACATCCAAATGAAACTCATATCGTGCTCATCATCCATTAAACCCCACGCCACCGTAAATGTGCATCTGTCCAAAGTGTGGCAAGCAATGTTCAACAACGGCATATTGTACTTGTTTGTGTTGTAAGTAGCATCTATCAACAAAATTTGATGAAAGCATTGAGCCAATTGGATCATATTCGGATGTGCTAAGAAAATATGAATGATTTTACCATCCATTTCTTCTTTTTTCAACGTGTAATTGTGTTTCTCAGCTAACCACTATGATTGTTGCATAACCATTCGACCATCCCATTCCGTCCTTTTGATCGTTGCTAGCGCCGACTTAATTGTAGACAACAAAGACAAGTTGTTGGGGTCGTCCGCCTTTATCTTAGATAGGATTGCACTAGCTTTCATTACGTTCCTTATAGACTTCACCATCTCCATTTCCTTTGGTTTTAACTTGGCAACCATTACGTGCCCAACAAGACTTTCCGGATCTTCATGGTTGTGACGACCATTAGCAAATCTAAATATTTTCCATACTTTACCTTCCTTATCGTCGGGCTTACTGAAGATAATCTTAAATGGGCATCAAATCTTCTTTGAATTACCTCGATATTTCTTCTCCGTCTTCGTTACGTATTTACGATCCTTTCTCACATGACTCTTTCGATCGCCACCTCTCTCACAAATCATTTCAAATCGATCAACTCTCACGCAATTGTTCTGAACTACAACGCACATCTTCTCTTTTTCCTTGTTGATAAGCCATTCATTTTCCTCCGCCTTACTTCCAAATGTCTTAATGCACATATAACAAAACAAATATCATAAACCTAACCTTGTAACATACATTCTTAGAACAAGACAAGAGTGGGTAGGTAGCATACCAAATCATTTGCATAGTGTAGGGAAGTATCAGGACCCTCATATGAAACATGATTAACCGATTCAACAATCTACATAAAATAGCAGTGAGTTAGACATCAACAGTCGGTAAATAATTATGTTCTCGTACTACCGATTAACGATAATCGGTAGTTAATTATATCCCTGTACTACCGATTAACAGCAATCGGTAGTTAATTATGTTCCCGTACTACGATTATATAAATAAATCAAGACAATTTTTGTACACAAAAATAAGTATAATCGGAGGTTTAATTTGTTAAAAAACAACCGATTACAAGGTGCAAAATTTTTAAGTTTAATTAATTCTGGATACAACCACAATAGGTAGATATGTGATTTTACAAACTACCGATTCTGAATCGATAGATAAAAAATTTCACCCACTACCGATTGTGAAAGATGAAGAGTTAGAAATTTTGTAAGTTTTGAGAAATTCATTTTTGGGGCGACAACTATAATCGGTAGATAACAATTATTCCTAAACCGATTATGAAATCAAAATTCGAACAAAATTCAATTTGGGGAATTTGTTTAATCGATAGTAATCATTCTTCACGAGACTACCGATTATACCATAATTTTGGCACAGACGTGTTTAATCGGTAGATATGGTACTCCATTATCTACCGATTATGGGACGTCCATGGCATTAAATGCATGCAAAAATGAATTTTTTTGTTACTGATCACATACAAACGCATACAAAGTGGATTTTTGAGCTTCTTCACAGAATACCTGATTGTTTGATGCATTATTATCTTCAATTTGACGTGCTTCATAGTTTTCTCTCGTTAAATCGTCGTCTAGGGTTTCTTCCACACCAAAATTTGGATCATCCAAAAAATATCCCAAATCGTCATCTCTAAACGTCATTTGAACCTTCAATATTACGTTCTTCATGATGTTTCTTACCTTCTTCCTCATACTCATCCATGTTTGTTATTAATATTAGGTAAAACCTAGTTTTTGCAAACTTCTTCTTCTTCTTCTCTAACACACTCCCTATTTCTTTTCTAAAACTAAAACTCAAATAATTTTCTAACACTAATTATAACCAAAATTAAGTAACAAATTAATCAATATTAATACTAATTAAACAAGGACAAATTAGTCATTGAAGAAAATATATGAATAAGGGGTGTGCTGATATTACTTCTTAGTGTCCTTTTTTTTTTTATTAGTCACCCCAAATTCTTTTTGTGTCGCCCTCAAAAATACGTTTTTTTTAGTATCTCCTAATTTGTGAGAGTATTCCCTAATTGAGAGTTCTTAATATAAGTAAAAATTTCGAATTTGGTTTTAGTACCATTAAAAATCTGATGGATACTCAGTATCTATAAAGTGTTTTTTCTAAGGGATACCTGATATCCATCTATATAGCTGATCCCAATTATAACCAAGCCAAAATTTTAGATCACATTATAGCTAAATCATACTTTATAATACTTACCTTTTGACTAGATTAAAGCTGTAGTCAAACCATAAACCTCGTTATAGTGCTTGCCGGAAAACTACTGAAATATTGCAGGTTGTATTTGCATTAGAATGATTTGCCAATGCAAAGGCTACCTGATTAGTTTCCTTGCAACAAACATCTACTACGAGTTGTCTGCTCAATCTTTAATTGCTTGAGTTACACAACCTTGATTGCTTATCATGTTCATTTGCGATTGGTGTACATAGTCAGATGACCCACCAAATTACATGATGGTGGGTCCACCTATCTAAAGATTTTGGTGGTGTCGTGTAAAAGAAAGAAAGCAACAGCCACGTTCTTTTGTTTGTACTTTCCGTCCCGGTGCTTCTCCTTTCAATATAGTAATATTTTATTTTCATCAAAATCCGTAACCAAGATCAAATTTATGAATTGGGTTCATATTATTTTGACTAAATGACAATCTAGCTAAGCAAAATTATACTAATACAAATCAAAATTTGATTATAGCCTTAGAATTGGTTGATATTGGATATAGCCCCTTAATTAATGGAAAAGAAACAGCTAGTAAGAAAAGTGTACCTACCAATCCATAAAATAATAGAACCGAAATAACTTTGGATTGAGACTAAATTGAAATATCCGACAGCTCACATCCCTTAATTAGTATTGGTGAATTGTTTTCATGAAATGATGATTTCTTGTGGGACTAAACCATGTTTTTGATTCGATATCACAAAAGAATTTTGTTGTTTAATAATGGTCAATTACATTTGAAATTATTGTCATTATGAACCCTAAAAGTTAAGGTGATTTGAGTACACCTACATTTTAAAACTATATTCTTTTGGTAGTGGTTCAAAAGAATAAAAACCCACATTTTTTAATTAATATCACAAAAAATTCTGTTTCTGACTTCTGATATGAACAAGGAATAAAATTTATACTTGTTTTATATACCAAATTTTAAGTTTTTAAGATGTTCATTTTTTGTACTCTAATTAAGTATTTTTTCTTCTCTTTCAAAGTGATGTTTTGCTAATAAAGTGAATCAAGTAACTTTAAATTTGTGTACTGCTTTATGAGAAGAATAAATCAGTATTTCTCAAAAAAGAAAAAAAAGGGAAAAAAATCAGAAAACAGTTTAAATTAAATTATAGATGTACAACTTGAAAGTTGAAACTACATGTGATAAAACTAGGACAAAACTTGGAGCCTATAAAATGTCAACTTGATGTAGCAGTTCTATCTTCTCTTTGTGAACTTTGTGGTGAAGAGAACAAATCATATCAACATTGAAGTGTTTTTGTGACTAAAAAGGTGGACCACTTGTACACCAAAGGACGTTAATACGGAGTACATTACATTCATCAACTATTTGCACGAAGAAAAGAAAGTTTACAATGAAATTACTTTCTAAGGTTTCGATAAAAAAAAATTCGAAGGTCAAACGTTTTTGTGTGAACGATGAAAAGATTGAATTTTTTTGGAGATAAAATACCATAGCGTTAAAAAAAAAAGAGAAATGCCGCGGGTTTAGTGAGTCACTCCCCATAACAAGATAATAAAATAGAGATTATTGAAATTATCTTATCTAATAACCATTAATTATGTTCACTTTACTGTACAGTTGTATACTTTACTTTACAATCATAGAAGTTTCATATGAGTTAACTAATTGTATCCGTAGAAAATGGAGGAGCAAGTGAAGCCGAAAAGTAATGAATTATATTTCTCTCTAATTTTGTACTCATTAATTATCCTTATGTTTCTCATCACTCGAATACAAGTATCCAAACGGGTATTTATAGTAAATACTAAGAGTGATGATTCATATCACTTAAGATTTATTTGAGTGTTCATAAGACATGTATTAGCATTTGTGTCACAGATATAGAGTAGTAAATGGGACCCATTAAAGGTGAGTCATCCACAATTATGAAGGACATGTCATTTAACAGTCCCCCTTAGATGATCACCGTTTTAAGTTTGTTGTCTCATTAAAACTTTACTAGAAAATTCGATAGGGTAAAAGCTTGCCCAACGAATAGGACTTCTAGCTTTGTTGATCGTTGCGAACATGACCTTAATAAAACTTCGCCAGGAAAAACTTAGCACTGGAAGCTCACAATAATTAACGACGATGCTCATTTTGCTTCTTTAACATCTTGTCAGGAAAAATCTCGTACGGTAAAAAACCTGATCAAAATAATGCATGTGATTATCTGATAACCGCATCTTAAGAAACTCTTATGGATATACACATCTCTTTAGATGATAATTATCGTTCTAAGTTGTTATCCCATTAAAAACCTCGTCAGGAAAACCCATAGGGACAAAACCTGAACTAGGAAAACATGAGTACTCAGAACAATGATTTACCCGCAGATCCTGTCTCGTTAAAACCTTGCCCGGAAAAACACAAAGGGACAAAAACTAGGACGAAGGAAAAATAGTACAATATTTCAAACTGCAGATAGCACTGGATTCGCGTGCCTCATTAAAACCTTGACAAGGAAAACTCAGTGGGAAAAAACCTTGACTAAGGAAAAAGAGTACATGACGTAAAAGTCCAACATGCCCAATATACATAGACTTTTATGGCTTTACTCCCCCTGATGAGTAGCCTTCTCAGTTGATCATTGTGCCCGATAATGCTGCATATAGATCACGAACCATCCTTTAATGTCTTCAGCGGCTTCCTTTAGTTGAGAAAATCGGTCCATTTTCCTTTGTGCATTTTCTTAATGATCTTTTTTATCGTACCAGACTTTTATTCTCAACTAGCTTTGTATGAAAAATCGTGATCGATCGGAGGAATGAAAGGGTATCCTCTACCACCAGACTACGTGCTAACTACAAGGATATTTGGATGCTTTAACAAACCTGCTAAAAATCAAAACTTAAACAGTATGATTGGTTTTTCTCTTTGTGAGACACTGCGATCTTTTATATAAAAGATCAAGCTTAGTGGGACTATGAAGACCCAGAATATTTTTCCGGAGCAATGTCTCAATATTGGGCTAGGTAGAACTAGACTTACATGTTTACCACAAAACCAATATCAGTTATCTATAGCATATTTCAGTTATTGTACCATTTACACATCTTTAGTGTGACATAGACCACAGAGTGATCACATCTCCTTTGTTGATATGTAAACCAATCAATATAAAAAGTAAGAAATCGCACAATTGTAATTGTGCCAATTTTCTACTTAAAAATCACAAAACCCTTAAGGTTGACGAAATTAATGGACCGCTAGATACAATGCTCAATCAACAAATTGAGATCTTTTTTTACAGATATTTTTATCTCGAACTCTTTCTTTAAGTATTTTTTTGCTTTGGAGCTCTTTAGGAGTTCCAATTAAAATGATATTGTATTCATCAAATCTAGCAAATGCAGAGTTCATGGGTACATGAGATGGTACACACATTCCCAGCTTAATGAATATTCGTTTAGACGATTGTACCACATTCTTTTAAATCACTTCAATCCACAAAAGAATCGATTAAGCTTCATATGACATGGTAATTCTGCTAATAACTGAAAAACTTCAGGAATTTTCATGCAGATATTTGTATCTTGTCTTCCATGCAGATGCATAGTAACCACGCCTTTTAGATGGACGTCGAGTCCTTAAAGGACTACCAGACATAATCAAATAATGAAAAGGTATTTGCATCTAATACATGGAATATGCTTCTTTGTAATCCATATCTTGTTTTTGTGAAAAACTTTGTTCTATTAGTTGACTTAGCTTTTCTCACTATACGCAAACATTCACCTGTAGCCATTAGGGGTTACATTATCGGATGTCGGGACTGACAACACCCACCTGTGGCCAAGTGAGACAGACATTATCGAGCGTTCGCTTGCAGCTCCAGAACTTTACGTTTTGCGGGAAACTGTTATTCTGCTTGAATCCCTCATTTCTAATTTAACCAATCATTCCTTTGATGACATTCCCCTATAGAGAGTGGTTTAAAACCAACGTCATCTATGATAGTATCAGTGGATACTTTGACTATGTCACCAATAACCAAATTTCTCATTTTGGAGTACCACAACCTTTGTAGATATGTTCTCTTATTATGAGAACTATACTCAGAGAAATCAGATCTACCTTTGATAGTTTCTTCGAGAGCATTATCGTTCAATGATTGTGATTGGTCCTTTCTTTTTAGGAAGAGAAGAATAGTTTGAATCAACTAATCATCCACGCTTGTGGTGTGTTTTAAATGACACACATACAACTACATTCAAGAAAGCAACTTGATTTGCAATTTCTGAAGATATCAAATCTTTTGCATATCTTTCATTAATGAAAACAACAAGATGAGATACACCCTGGTTTATCTTTGTGCAAACCAGGATACCTCACGTCATTTTTCAAGCGATAGCCATTCCTCCCCCTAATGGTGGGAAGAATTTCTCATAAAATTTACAAATCATGTTATAGTAGCATTCGCAGTGGAGCATCATATAAATTAACATGTTTTCAAATAGAAACATGAAAAGGTTTTATGAGTAATAAGTTCAAAATGCTTTACGAATGATTCAACCAAACCATTCAAATAGTGCAAATGAACAATAAAATTACTCACCATCAATTCCCAGATCATTACCAAAAATGATGCAACATCAATACTTGGCAAACAACACAGTTCTCACCTAGGTGATATGTCGAGTCATTTATGACTACCAGCCTTTACATCTATCAACCTAATTGAGTGTCTGTAGAAACTCGTTGTCAAGGGTGGCGTAATATAACAAGTGACCTTAATTATCTCATCACGCTTCTGATAAGCATCAAATTTTTGGATGATGCTATGACTAAGGTCCTAAAAGCGTATACAAGAGAGAAAACAACTCGATATGGATCGAGATCCATATTTTTCAATCATATAAACTTTTTCGATAATTCCTTTGCAAAGGAGGGATACTTATCCACCATTATTTCAGTATTACTCTGATCATTATCGACTTAACAATCATTTAATAATGATCTTACATCAATCTCTAGAATATGAGGATATTCTAATCCATTGGTACTGAATTTCAATATACGGATATTCTTTTCATGAGATATCAAAGCAAATTTTATGGATTTACTCCTCGTCAGGAAATATCAACTCATAACTCAAAGAGAATATGGACGTTATCTGATTAGATTGGCATATACCTCATATTATAGGTTTTTCGTCTATGCTAGTAAGCATGTTTCTAGACGAAACAATCACTGCGATTCCGTGGCATTCCTTGCAAGGACTTTAAATTATTCTGAATTAATATAGCAAGTGTACTCTTGCTAAATCTAGCAACAAAGTAATCTCCAACACCTTAGGCACTTATTGTGTGAGAATTTAGATGAGACACAATTGGTAATAACCAATATCGCCGACGATTCTACCCCTGATTCTTAGGTGGGAATGTTTCATCAACAGAACTTCATGTTCCGTATTACTTTACCCATTAAGGTAGCAACTGGGTATTGACACAATAACACGTGACCCAGGAGAGATAAATGATCAAGTTTCCTCTCTCGTTTACTGTCTAGCTAGAATATATTTAGGAATTTACATTGCCATGTAAAATCCACATTAAAATGTAAATTTACTTATGTGAACATAGACACTATCTCACTATCAATCCCATTCCTGCCAAGAAGACCGATAGAAATTAAATATTATGAACGGCACTCCAGGTGCACGTACCATGTCTTTTATGTCATAGCGATAGCAGAGCTCTACCAAGCTCGAAGATGGATTGTACAACCAATCACTATGCCACCGTCCCGTATTTTTCCACTTCAAGTGGTACGGTGCTTATCATATCCCTAAACCTGAAAAATTCATTGTGGTTCCCATATTTAAATATGCCTACCACATTTTTCATTTTCCTCATTTGTCGTGCCTATCAATTTGTCAAAAATAAACTTATTTTCATAGACACTGATGCAAATTTATTACACCAAATTTTTGATTTTCGGTAATAGCTTAGGCGACGAGAAGACTAGATATTAACTCTTAATATCATTTAAATAAATGTAGCACTCATTATCGCTTGACGTTATATATATACGAGGCGCAGTTAAATTACGCAGCTCTCGTATTTGTTGTCGCAATATATACAAAGTGCGAATTTACACACTAGCTCCCCAAAGCTCGTTTATGCATATAAGAGACGCATAATGTGCCTACCGCAAAGCTCGCGAAAGCACATAAGGGCGCAAAAATTTGTCGATGTCCTTATTATCCGTCGTAACATTTATACGACACATATATTCTTCTCTAAATTCAAGCCAAACTATTTTTCATAAAATCACTGGTGAAATAACAAAGGAAATTTTATTTTCTACGCCATACAAAAAGGACGTGGAGACATATAAGAGACGCATATTGTACCTGTAAAAAGTAGAGGAGCAAGTGAAGCCGAAAAGTAAAGAATTATATTTCTCTCTAATTTTGTACTCACTAATCATCCTTATATTTCTCATCACTCGAATACAAGTACCCGAACGGATATTTATAGTAAATACTAAGAGTGATGATTTATATCACTTAAGATTTACTTTAGTGTTCATAAGACAAGTATTAGCATTTGTGTCATGGAAATAAAGTAGTAATTGGGACCCATTAAAGGTGAGTCATCCACAATTATAAAGGATACGTCATTTAACAGAGATTAAGTTTTTGGGATTTTAGAGCATAGTGATTTATCAAAGCAGGAGTATGATTTCTTTTCCTGGCATTTTTGGGGCTGAAGAGAACTAATTAGGGGCTACACATAAACAAAATTTTAATATGGAGTAATTTTCCATCACCCCTTATCCACCTATTTTATGTAATGACTAATCTAGCCTTAATTAATTAGTATTAATATTGATTAATTAATTAGTTAATATTGATTATAGATTATATAGTTAATGTGTGTTAGAAAATTATTTGAGTTATTTTTTTAAAAAGAATAGAGAGAGTGTGTTAGAGAAGAAGAAAAAGAAGTTTTGAAAACTAGGTGTTGGTGATTTCAAAAATTAAAATGGATAAGTATGAAGAAGAAGGAGTATCTTCACTTCATGGTATCGGTGACATAGCGATTAGAGATGACAATTTTGGATATTTGTTGGAAGATCCAAAATTTTGTGGAGAAGCCCTAGATGATAATTTAATGAAAGAAAATGAAGAATCACATCATAATAAGGATAAGAATGCATCAGACCAATATGTATTGTGTTAAAAAACTCAAGGATCCACTTTGTATGCGTTTGTATGTGATTGCTGGCAAAACAATCTTCATTTTTGCATGCACTTAATGATGTTGACGTCCCAGAATCGGTAGATAATGTAGTAAGTTATCTACCAATTATACACTCTGAACTGAAATTCATTACAATCGGAAACTTCGATAAGATCATTTACTACTGATTGTAATGAATAAACCCCAAAATGATTTTTCCCCAATCTCCAATTTTATTGTTCTCACATAATCGGTAGTTTAGTGAACATATTTATCTACCTGTTTGTACCTAAAAATTGCTCATAGGCAAAACAATGCACTGTTGAAGTATTTTTTTTAGGTTCGAGGATCAAAATCGTACAAAACAAATCCAAACAAGTAGGATGTCTGTATTTGTTCTTCTACGGTTACAAAGAGAGGAGATGGGTTGATCTTAGGGGATGGAAGCAAAGGAAGTTGAAGGAATTATGTGTAGAATTGTGTGTTGTGGTGGAAAAATAGAAGAGCTTGAGAATGATTTTCTATCTCTTCTCCGTTTTTCTATCTCTTCTCCGTCTGTGGCTTATTTTCTTGTTGTTGTTGTTGTTGTCAGGGCTATAGCCTATATGCCATTATTATTGATATTTTGCTAATGTCGTTAACATAACTTTGGCCTATGGTTTCTCAGTTTTAGGAGATCTAATTGTTAGCATTTATGCTTAACTTTTGTGCAGTGCATACAGAACATATTCAAGCGATTCAGCCGTGGAAGTTTGCAACTTGAGATAATGTTTGATGCAATTCTACAATTAGATGGTCTGATGTATGTAGTAGCACATTTATTCAAGAAAATATAAGATCTCAGAATGACCATTGTGCTTTTCGGCTCAACTTTTTTTTTGTTGGTAAAATGACTATTTTACCCCTGGTCCACATCTTGATGAATATGACTTTTCACATCTAATTATAAAATGACCCTTTTCCCCTTGATATGTAAAATGACTAATTGACCGGCTAAAAAATTATCCAAATTGACTGTTTTACCCTTTGTCAAAAATCCACCATCAACATTAAGTCCACTGCTTAGCGCGGAACGAGTAATGTTGCATGGTAAGCACTAGATGGTGGACCGCCAGATGAAGTAAAATATGTCTTTTATGGCTAAATATTACTAGAAGAGTGTCAGTTGGCCGAGCAATTTTTACATAGTGTTGAGCCAATGTTGCCGTCAGAACACTAAGATGGGCGTTGAGGCATTCCTGTCGTCAAAACACTAAAATGATTGTGGAGGCAGTGATTCTGCCATCAGACACGTAGATGAGTGTTATCCATGAACACTAAGATGAGTGTTAAGGCAGTGGTGCCGTCAGAACATTAAGATGAGTGTGGAGGCAGTGATTCTGTCATCAGATACACAGATGAATGTTAGTCGTGAAAACTAAGATGAGTATTGAGGCAGTGGTACCGTCAGAATACT
>JAJJMC010010016.1:1195702-1246901 GCA_023531435.1 Papaver californicum | reverse complement strand
TAAGATGAGTATTGAGGCAGTGGTACCGTCAGAATACTAAGATGAGTGCGGAAGCATTGATTTTTCCATCAGATACACAGACGAGTGTTAGCCGTGAACACTAAGATGAGTGTTGAGGGATTGCTGTCGTCAGAATACTAAGATGAGTGTGGAGTCAGTGACTCTACCATCAAACACGTAGATGAGTGTTATCCATGAACACTAAGATGAGTGTTGAGGCAGTGTTGTCGTCAGAACACTAAGATAAGTCTAGAGGCAGTGATTCTGCCATCAGACACACATGTGAGTGTTAGCCGTGAACACTAAGATGAGTGTTGAGGCATTGTTTCCGTCAGAACACTAAGATGATTAGAATTTTAGATTTGATATATGTGGAACAAGTTCAAGGAATTCAGCCGTGGAAGTTCTGCGACTTGAAACAAGTTCAATTGTGAAGTGCTTAACTTTTATGGTATGCATCTGATTTAGCGATCTTTATTTAGATATGACATAGCCTCTATTCTGAACATACGCTATTTTTTTATTTTTTATTTAGATGACTTGCATCTAGTTTGCGTTATATTCAAATATGGTCGTAACCTTTATCCTGAATATTCGTTATTTTTTTTAGATGACTTGCATCTAGTTTGGGTTATATTCAGATATGGTCATAGCCTTTATCCTGAATATTCGTTATTTTTTTTAAGATGACTTGCATCTAGTTTGTGTTATATTCAGATATGGTCATGGCCTTTATCCTGAATATTCGTTATTTTGTATACCAGTCGTTCTGTTTTATACAAGTAGTTCACACGGATGCACATGAAATAACGAGGATTTATTTGGGTTTAACTCTGAAATTACTATGGTGCATATATGCACAAAAGAGTTTCAAGGCTAATTTAGCCCGAAGCTGAATATGCATTCTCAATTTTCTTGCAGAATGTAAGATGGGAGTATGTATCCATAATTCTGATACTTGTCATAAAGTATTACATATTTATTTCATGCTTCTTTAGCTAAGAAAAATAAATCAACGAGCTTAGTAGTTGGATTTTACCAGGAATTATAATTAGATGGCGCTCCGAGACCATGGCTTTAAAGAAAATAATCCTTGTTTGACCATCAACGATCACCAGCGCTCTCTTTGAGTTGTGTGGAAGTACTGATGTATAAATGATCTGATGCGAGTGGGGTCTTGCTGCTACTACCATTGTTGATTAAATATTCTGTTTGAAGGAGGTGGATGCATTAAACCTCTGAAACTAAAGAAGCCTTCAGTCCCCAGGTGCAGCTACTTTGGTCTGCTGCTCGACGATTGATTATTCAATAATATCATCATGATTCCATGCCTCTAGGGTCTAATCATGCAAGGGAATCTAGGGAGTTGATATCTCTTATTGTTGTTTTTGTTGTCTTTGCGCGCCATTGATGGAGCTAGAACTTGAATTGAAGTTGGAGTCCTTGTTGGTGCTCGGGCTGTTGAGTCACAAATGGGATATTTTTCACGAGCATTGACTGAATGAAATTGTTTCTTTTCCTGGCCCTTTGGTTTATAAGCTTGTTTTACCCCTTTCTGGATGTGATGATGGAATGCTTGAAATGTTCATATAGGTGAATTTCTCTGAAGATGCCGAGGGTAAAGAGGATGAGCTGAGAGTTTTTCTGTCGCCGACATAGTGCCACGAGTATATTCAAAGACTATATTCCCGGAAAAGTCTCTTAAGCTATCCTTTGAATCCTTGATTATGATAGGGGATGGGCTATGGTGAGCAGTCCCCTGTCATACTCCTTTCTAGTTAGTGAAGTTTTATTTAAGGAGTAGACTTGGGATGCGTCTCAGCCTCGTCCGGAGTTGCAGGCGCCTATCAGATCTAATGATGTAGTCGGAAGAGGTGAAGATTTCTTTGCAACATGTATTTGAAGAGTATAAGGCCTTGTCAAGATAATGACTCTCTGGTTCACCGTCTTTTATAGGATGGAGAGATTCTTGACAGCAAGGGGATCTTGTGAAAATATTCAGTCCCCAAGTGTGGTTCTTCGAATACAGTTTGTTGGAGTTGGTGCTCCGAGCATCATTGCATAAGATACCAATGTAATAAAAATTATATTAATTGAGATGAGCTGACTCTTGGAGGAAGCTGAGACAGCTAAGATTGTTGTCAAAAGGCTTTGTCGTCATATGTGAGCCATTCAGGAGAACTTTAAGGAAGTAGGTGCATCTCCGGCTTACAAGTGATTACCAAGGATAGAGATGATGCTGAAAAACTATTCTGAGAGTTGAGGCTTGCAACTGAAGCCCTTGCACAACTGGAGAGAGCATATGATTATAGCTCTGAAACAGTCTTCAAGGATTTCTTTCTGATCAGTTGGTTTTGAGGGTTTTTATGTGTTTCTGAGATACCCAATATTTTGTTGTTTTACATCGGGATTTTGAGTAGGTAGATTTTGAATGGTTTGCAAAGGATTTTTCTAGATAAAGAAATAATACTTTGTTCATTGAAATCCTAAGCATGAATGTAAGGTGCTACAATTATTTTAGAGGAATTGCAAAAACATGAAAATATTGCTAAGGGGTGGAAAAAAGCTTAAGTCTTTACAACCTTGTCAAAGGGTGCTGGAGTGTTTAAGACTTGACAACTTTAATCCTCGTGCCATGTACGATTAAACCTATTGGCTTATTGGTGTTGACAAGTTTGTAGCATTCACCTAGTATAGTTTTAAGGATCAGATGTGGGTTTTCCCAGGAGAGACAGTAGTGTCTCCGATTTGGAAAGGGTTGGGTTTCGGTATCTCAGGTTGATGACACATTTCAAGGATGATTGGGTTACTGTTTTAAAGTTCTTAGTAGAGATGACTCTATCCATAAACTTTTGAAAAGGTTCATCTTCCTCTTCAAACTGTCAAGTTATGGTGGGGTTGGAACTCGTGTCAAGTCCCCAAGACTTGATGGGACATAGAACAACTAGTTGTAAAGAGAGTTGCTAAACAAGACTTACTTGTAGGCAAAATCCATGGGTTTACAACATCACCTTTCTTCTATGCAGTCTTTTAGTGTTCATGCCCGTTGTTTGGTGATGTTCTGGAGATGAGCAATCTTTAGAGCATGTTGGCTTGTTGATGCCTACCGGAGGGACCATTGGTGACGATTTTTCCAGAGATGCGTCGAGCCTTGCCTTGTTTCCGTGGATTCAAAGACGTCCCTGAACCATGTCGTAATCTGGATCTACAAGGTTGGTGCTGATGAAGTGGTAGCAGACTCTCATGGCTACAAAATGGTAGTGAAAATGGTCTCTCTAGACCTTGAAAAATGACGGAGTTTGATCTTTGTATCCCTGGTTGCTTTACTTGGATGGGGATCTCGTCATCGTGTCGAATGTTGATCCTAAAACGTGCATTTTACTCTACTTAGGGACTTCATTCCTTGTGAGCCTTCTGATGTACGCGGTGATCCTTTGGAGAAAGAATTAGCATCTTGGCCGGATTTGAAAATTACATCTTGAGTGAGGCACGACTTGGTAATCACTTTGACACAAGAATCTCGAATCATCCTTTATTTAATCATAGTTTTTTACTCAGTAATTAAATATTTAATTTGTGCGTTGCAGTCGTGGCTCCCGAATTGCTTCATGTATGATAATGTAGCAAATGCTACTCTTCAATTTGGAACGAAGAGACCGCGGGTACTTATGCCTTGTATTTGATGAATATCTTTGTATAGCCTGGGGCATAACTCGTCAGAGTGACTTGAGTATTCAACCCTTTGAATTTGGTGTCCCGGATGTTCCTGGTGCTTCAGCTGCTTATGTCGCAAGTAAAGCTTCCTTTAGAAATCCCTGAATAACGATTCCATGTCTTGTTGACTTTGGTGGATTCTGATTCTTGTGAATAACTTTTATGTTTATATGACTAGCAACATGAATACTTCGACACTAGAAATCACCATTGTTGTTGGAAACACTAAGGAAGAAGACAAAGATGACTAGGGACCAGATAAATCATCCCATACTGAAGTGCTTGGAGAATCCGGGGCTGAAAACGAAGAACTTGGTGGTGAATCACATTGTGAAGTTCCTTATGCTTCTGATGACATGTTATAGCTGTAAGTAGGTCTTCTCCATTGTTTTATAACTATAATGACATAATTATAACTCTTAGACCCCCAAAACGTGAAGAACCATGCATGATTTCATGTAGAATTTTGGCGATTTTCGTTGTCAGAAAATTTCAGATTCAGGTCTTCCTGCCATAATGGTTGTAGAATCCTTGCACAAAGTCGGAATAAGGTGGTTGACCTGTCATTATTTATATAAGAGGGATATATAACTTCTGCAAAAAGAATTTATAAATTTGGAGTTCATTTCCTAAGTGAAAAATACCTGACACCGAGTATCTAGAACTTTTCCAGGCAGAATTTTGTAGGTTTTCAGCTGTCATGTAGTCGACCGTTTTGTCTTCCCTTATTAGATCACTTCTCCGGTTGGAGAGAACTTTTAGCATGTTGTAGTATACATCCATATGAATCATTTGGTATAAAAATCATCTCTAAATTCCTCACCAATTAGCGCCAGTTTCAGTTCTTCCGGGGGGTTATGTAAAAACGTTTCTGGCGATATTTTTCGCAAAACGACCCACATCTTTTCTAAACCATATTTCATGACCCAAAACACTTTTTAATGAATGTTTAGGTTGATAATGGACATATTTTATGAATTTTATGAACTATGCTTCAATTTCTTGTGTTTAAGCTATTTTGGCTCATTATCTCTACAATATCCTCATTTTTAGGGGGAGTCAGAGAGATGAACTTGTAGGTGAAGGATTGGAGATTACCATGAGACTTGATGTTGGTGATGTGTATTTTCCATCTCAAAATCACGAGCGAGCTCTTTATGATGCGGTTGTTGAAGGAAGCACTCCGAGTGGATTTATTGTACAGAACACTGCTATGATAGAGACTGTTCATGATGTTTTCGGTAACACTGCTAGAGTAGTGTTGGTGTTTTTGGTAAAAAAAATTTTTGAGAAATGGAACACCATAATTAAGAAAGGTTTTTGAACCTGAATTGAGTTTGATGACTGAACTAGATCTAAGATCCACCATTCCTCTTTTGAGATTATTAAATAGTTGAATTTGTATCCGAGAGGTTGATCTCCCGCTGTGGTTGCAAATTTTTTGTATCTAAAAATTGCTCCTAGGCAAAACAATATATTGTTGAAGTACTTTTTTTAGGTTCGAGGATCAAAATCGTACAAAACAAATCCAAACAAGTAGGATGTTTGTATTTTGTCTGCTTCGGTTACAAAGAGAGGAGATGGGTTGATCTTAGGGGAGGGAAGCAAAAGAAGTTAAAGGAATTGTGTGTTATGGTGGAAAAATAGCAGAGCTTGATAATGATTTTCTATTTCTTCTCCGTCGGTGGATTATTTCCTTGTTGTTGTTCTTGTTCTTTGGAATTGGCTAAGCAGCCTATTTATAAACTTTGAGACCACACACTTTTCTTGTAAAGCAGTGGTAGTTGTGCGGAGATGGAGAAGTGGAAGTTGTTGGAATAACCGTCCACCTCGTCCTGGGAAGTTTCTGGAATCTTCGAGATTATTACTCCGCAACTCTACAACCGCTCCAACTTACCTCACACTCTATAACTTCCTTGTCATGGGGTGTTTGCCACGCCCATGTTGTTGTAAACCGCCAGACCAAACCCCATATTTTATCCCCCATGTAATATGATTTTGATATCTCCTAAGAATTGGTGGAGTCGTGGCTTCAAAGCCATGAGTCTTGTTGTAAAATAATATCTTCAGTGAACTTTATGTCAGCTTTGTCGTAGTAATGGCTTAAATAATTATCCTAGCTTGAGCGAGAGAGAAAAAGGGTGCTAGCTTGAGCAAAAAATGTATGGCAGCAGCGTGGCAGTAGCAAGGCACGGAGCTGGGGAGGACGCGACAGTCGCGCGGGCGCTAGCCCTGCTGCTATTGGTGCTGCCAGCCGCGTCTCACTCCCCTTCATTGCTTTGGTTTTGGTAATCCTCCATAGCTTTGTTGTTTTGTGACTTTGGATGATTTCATTGTTTTTGGTTGACTTTGTCTCTTTCATTATTTTTGACGAACTTGTGTCGGAGACATGGCTAGGGATTACTAAAGCATGTGTTTGTTGTTGCCAGGGCTATAACCTATATGCCATTATTACTGATATTTTGCTAATTTCGTATCCATATCTTTGGCCTATGGATTCTCAGTTTTATGAGATTTAATTGTTAGCATTTATGCTTAACTTTTGTGCAATTCATACAAAACATATTCAAGTGATTCAGTCGTGGAAGTTTGCAACTTGAAATAATATTTGATACGATTCTGCAATTAGATGGTATGATGTTTTTAGTAGCCCATTTATTCGAGAATAATATAAGATCTCAGAATGACCATTTTGCCCTTTTTGCTTGACTTTTTTGGTAAAATGATTATTTTACCCTTGGTTTAAATCTTGATGAATATGGATTTTTACCTCTAATTATAGAATAATTATTTTGTCCCTTGTTGTGTAAAATAATATTTTACCCCTTGGCTTAAAAATTACTATAGTTGACTGTTTTACCCTTTTTCAAAAATCCATCATCAACACTACCGCTTATAATATATGCCCCACACTGATTTTTCTACCATGAACTCTTATAATCGGTAGTTTCGGAACATAAACTATCTACTGATTGTATTAGTTGTCCCAAAAATATTGTTTCCTATATTTTGAAAATGTTGAATTTTTCTACTATCACAATCGACAGTTTAGGCGAATCATATAACTACCGATTGTCATAGCATCCCCAAAAATAAATTTTTCCAAGTTTTGAAAATGTAGAAATTTTCTACTATCACAATCAGTAGTTTAAGCGAATCATCTAACTGCCGGTTATCATAGTAGCCTCAAATATAAAATTTTCAAGACTTTGAAAATTTAGAAATTTTTAACCTCCAAAATCGGTTGAAAGAAACATAACTTAGCTACCGATTATACTGAATTGCAAGCCTATAAAACTGGCTATTGTCTTGTTACAATCGGTAGTAAGTGATACATATTAATCTACCGATTTTATAATAATCGGTTGTAATGTAAGAACTTAAACCTCCAATTATATATTTTTTTTATCCAGAAATCATAGTCTAGAATTCTATGTGTATTCGGTAGTTGCATGTTATGATTATCAACCGATTGTATCATAGTCGGTGGATAAGTATAACCATGAACCACCGATTATATTAGGCTAACTAGTTGCTATTATTATGTAGATCGTTGCAACGGTTGATCCTCTGACATATGAGGGGACCGATACTTCCATACACTATGCTAACGACTTGGTATGCTACCTGTCCACTTTTTTCTTGTTCTAATAATTTATGTTACTTGCTTTGGCTTATAAGTTTTATAATGTTATGTAGGCATTTAGACATTTTAAACTAAGGAAGAGGCAAAAGAATGGCTTATGAACAAGGCTATAGAGAAGATGTGTGTAGTTGTTCAAAACAATCAAGTAAAGAAGGATCGATTTGAAATGGTTTGCAAGAGAAGTGGGTTTCGAAAGAGTCATTGGCAAAGGGATCGTAAGTACGTAAAGAATACTGAGAGGAACTATAGGGTTAATACAAAGAAGATTGGATGCCCATTTAAGATTGTCTTTAAATTGTTCGACGGTAAAGTGTGGAAAATGCTTAGAGTTGCTAATGGTCGTCATAACCATGAGGATCCTAAAAGTCTTATTGGGTACGTAATGGTTGCTGAGTTGAAACCACATCAAATGGATATGGTAAGCTCTATGAGGTTAAGTAAAGCGAGTGCAATCCTAAGAAAGATAAAGGTGGACGACCCCAAAAACTTGTCTGTGTTCCAATCAACCCTAGCTACAATCAAAAGGATGCAATGGAAAGGTAGACAAGTTATGCAACAATGTGAATGGTTAGCCGAGCAACACAACTACACGTTGAGAACCAAAAAAAGGGATGACAAAGTGGTCGGTATATTCTTGGCGCATCCGTTGATGATCCAATTGTCTCAATGCTTCCATCAAATCTTGTCGATAAATGCTACTTATAAGACAAACAAGTAGAACATGCTGTTGTTGAACATTACTTGCCACACTTTGGACAAATGCACATTTACGGTAGCGTGGGGTTTAATGGATCACGAGAATGATATGAGTTTCATTTGGATGTTGCAAACAATAAGGTCCCATGTCCGATTGAAGAAGATATTGGTCGGTATTCAAAATGGGATTGTGACGGTCCAGGAAGCTATCCATGAATACACCAATCGTGATCACACCAAGATAAATGGCGCAATGGAAAAAAGTCGTCATAGATTCCCATTGGCGCATGAAAAACATAAAGACATTCTCAGAGGTATAATTTACAAAGTTTTTGGTGGGAAATAGACTACATGATGGTACAATTGCAGTTGTATAGAGACCACGATACAGAGAGTTCGGTTTTGCAATTGCAAGACGATGACTGGTATTAGACTCTCGTGTCGTCATATGCTCAGTAGATATGCTCAAGTGATTAAAATTAATGATATTCATCCTTGTTGGAAGCAATTGTCTTTCACTCCAAACACCATACAAGTTGATTGTATAGCTTTTTTCGGGAGACAGATATGCATCGACAAATAACCGAGTGTTACTCTAAGTCAAATGAGGCACAAAATAATATATTGATGTACCACTTGGAGGAATCCCTTCACCCTTGTTTAAGGATCGTTGAAAAACCAATGAAGAGAAAGCCGATGGGTAGGACGAATACCAAAACACCAAGGTTACAGCAAAGAAAATATTACAATGCATGGTATTCTAATCAAAAAGACCCTTCCAAGCACGAGTATACCGAAGCTAAGAGGTCCCGGGTCCAAAGTAAAAGGGTCGTCCGAGGAAGGATCAAGCTGGACCAAGTGTATGACAAGTCAAACCAAGGGTCTTTACGTCTCTTTCTCAAGAAAGTCAAGCCGAATGAATAGAAGATGTTGTTTTGGTGGATTCCCAAGCAAGTTTTGGAATTGTTGAGCAAGTGGGCGCCTATTATCAAATCCAACCTATGAATGGTGACTATAAAAGAGAAGAACGGTACTATTCGTGCCCCTAGACATGTAGAAGGAAGACCAAATCGAGGTGCGTATACCATATACGATGAGTATTTGGAACGACTCTGATGGGGATGGCAATTGTGGTTTTTACATTGCGACAGAACAAATAAGACACTTTAGCGAGGTGGTTACCGAGAATATCACCCAATGGAAATATGTAGGAAATAAGATGGTTGCCCAACTATTGAAGGATAAGGAATTATATATTGAAATGATGAGATAAGGAGATAGATATGCTAGAGAAAAAAAGTTCAAAGAGTTATATACTCGTGTAAAATGCCAAAAGGGATTGAAAACAATCGGGCCCAAATATTGGATGGTAATACCGAAATGTGGGTATTTTCCAGCGGATGTTTTGAACTGCGTGGTACATTATTTGTGTCCTCTTTCTTTAGGATTGAGTGTTACGTTTACACCCACAAGGACGATTTGTGATGAGTTGGTCAAGGATAGACGAATAGTAATGGCATGGGTTAATAACAATCATTTTGTCGTTTTAAGTTTGTAGATGGTGAGTTTTTAACAAGGGTCGGAATTGTAAAATCGTCATTCCTCCTAGTGGCAGGAACCTATAAATACTCGTATGTATTTATGTGCATATTTCTAAAACAACATAAAAATGTGAAACACTATACTTCTACGTATTTCACAAGAGATTAAGAATACAGTCTCTACAAATAACTACAGGTATTCTACACTGATCCTATAGTCTATAATCTCTACATAATAAGTCTTAATCTCCTAAATGGATTGCCCAATAGTATAGAGCAACTTGAGTCTTCTCTAGTGCTATTACTAGATCTTAATGTCTTCTCTAGTGCTATTCATAGAGCCGCCTCAATATTCACAATACTCATGCCATTATCATTTTTGCTAAGTAGATAGTGCTAGCCTTGCTATCTAATTCCTTCATAAATATGCCCTTATTTGGCCTAACACCAAATCTTATATGGTTTTCTAATAAGTTTTCTTGCTTAAGAGGCTCTTCGAAATCTTGGCTTCAAATACCTTTCGGACTTATGTTAACTCACTTCTGAGCTAATACTTAGCCATCCAATATGCCATGTTACTCCTAAGCTAGTGTATGATCACTAAACTCACCAGACTCGATACTAATCAATCTGATTCTCAATTAAGTGAGTTGTGCAACTTGCCTCACTGACTTAGCAAGTCATTTTACTTGACTTGACTTGAATTAATCAAAACAATAGTGGTTCACGACTCCATTATTTCCATGAGATATCAAATACAACACATGAGGGGATTCTCATTGGGGTATTGGTCTGGCGTTTTACGATAATCATGCGTTGTGGCAACACATCCACTAACAAGAAGGTAATAAGTAGTGGGAACGTTATAGAGAAGTTGAGAGGATGAGGAGTAATGGTCAGACAGGTCTTCCTTACTTTCTGGACACGACCCCACTACAATCTTCACAATCATCAATTATCCACATCTTCCTGACTTCCACCATTTACGGGAAATAAGTGTGTCTTCTTTGAACTATAAATAGATGATTATCATTTATTCGAAACAAGACAGAAGAAACTAAGATATACAGAATTAGCGATTCATTTCAGATATAATCCTTTCTTCTTCACATACTACTTATCACACTGAATTTCTCAACTTTCTTTGCTTCCCTCCCCCTAAGATCTACCCAATCTTCTCCACCTTTGTAGTTAAAGTAGGACTTGAACGAACATTTCTTAGTTTAACGGACCTTCTGAAAGTACTCATTTGCAGTACATTTGTTTTCACCCTAAAACAAGGTTAACAGAAGATTGTCCATTACCTCCATTGAGTAGGTGGTCGGATTACTTCCCAACTAACTATTGTAAGGATTAGGTGAAGCAATACGAGTCCAACATGGAGCGTTGGGATCGTTTAACAAACTTGCCCAAGGGCCCAATTGAATTGATCGAGGATGGTGGGTAGTTTAGTTGATCATATTATTTTGAACATTGGGTATAGACAAATATTAATGCAATATTTTGGTGTTATCGTCGTTGTTGGTTCTATATTATCTTCCTATTATAATTGATTTGAATTGTTGGTGCTATAATCGATAGTCACGAGTTTACAGTATCTAAGGATTAAAATTGATTTGAATTGTTGGTGCTATAATCGGTAGTTATGGGTTTACATTATATACCGACTATAATTGTATTTCCTCCATAAGGATGAGTAAAATAAAGCAAGTACAACCGGTAGTATCTAGATAGGCCTTATCTATCGATTATAATATGAAACCATTCATAATCTATAAAGAAACCCATTGATATGTTCTAAAGATAACCATTCATGAGTCATAAAGATGATGTAAGAACTTAAAATCCCAAATAACCATTCAAAACAAAATAATCCGAAAGATAATGCAAAGCAATGTCTACCAAAAACATGTAATTGTAAGGGATTAAACAACTATCCTCGGCCTCGTTTACCACGACCACAACCACGACCAGCATTGCCATCACCAACACTATCACCACCTTCGGGATTAGGGATATTCTCTTCATTAGTCGCGCTTGTTGAACCCCGAGATCTTTTTGAAGCCTTCGTTGTTGGCCTGTTAGGCTTACGATAGCTTTTTCCCCAAAGTGGGTGGAATAAGCTTCATTATCAATGTTATCAATATAGGTATTGTGCTCCTTTTGCTTCTCAATTGACAAAGGCTCTCCCGACTTGATACATGCCGCCATCTTCTTTCCAAAAAACACAAACCGGTTTTTCTATTTTTATACCACAAAATCAAATAATGAATACTTGCAACAGTGAGACGTAATATTTAAATCAAGAGATAGGTGTAATACGTATCAGTCTTTCATAATTTGATGGTTTGTCTTCGATGATAAAAGTATAATCGGAAGTTTTACCCTTTTCTTTATCTTCTCGGATCACACGAAGATGAGAAAATTTTCGGTACCATTTCATATACCCCGGAGATACTTCATCACCCCGGGTCACAAGTCTCCCAACGTTGAGAATTAATGTACGCATATCGTTTCCAATGCTGAACCGATAGCCTATAAGTGTGACCTACCTTGAGAGAGTCGTTAGTAGACTCCCACACGTCTTTATCCACGAAAAACTGGTGAAAAATATGACGCTTTGGTTCGTCTTGCACATAACCGTGTTGTTGCATCACCCTTGATCCATTGTACATGATATATCTTGCGAGGTGCCACAGCGCTCCAAAGTACAATGACAGCTCGGATCTGTAAGAAATATATCCTTCAACACGGTCTTTCTTGTATGGATCAAAGCATACATCTGCGGGATTCATCGAGTCTAGCTGCTTCCTCACGGAAATCAATTCATGTTCCTTACTCCTACAACGGTTCTTCTCAAAGAGGTATTTGGTTCCTCTCGGTGTACCTCTTTCGCATCCTTTATTTTCAACGACCAAGTCCAATGTTGGGAAGTGGTCATAGATCTATGTCTATATAAATAACAAAATAAATATAAGAACATTGATCCTTAAAAGATAAAAAAAAACATGAAAATCAAAGCATCTATGAAAGTTAACATGTTACCAGTAGTAGGCTCACATTCCTGTAAATCTGGCTAGTTAGTTGCCTCGATGCCTTTCTCAACTCTTCCGTCAAATACGCGAGGCAAGCGGTACCCCACACATAATTACAAACTTTTTTAAGATGATGTGATTGAGTTCCATCATCAATAGATATTCCGGGAGCGATCTTCTTTCTTCGTGCACTAGCCATTAGTTTTTGACCCCTAGGACAACGAGGTTGTGCAACAACATCTTTATCTTTGCCTTTCTTAGCTCGCATTTCCCTAATAAGCAAAACAAAGAAAAATCAAGGAAAGTAAAGTTAGTTTTTGAAAACAATTGAATGAAAGTTTTGAGTTGTCTACACATTATAATCGGTAGAAATTATAAGACAATAACTAACGATTATACATAATCGGTAGTTCGGGTTTTATACTATCATTCGATTAAACCTAATCGGTACTAAATGGTCCAATATTAACTACCGATTATAATTCATTTTTGACCAGAAAACACATGGTTTTTAGGCTAAGGAAATCGGTAGTTAAATAAAAAGTCTTTACTACTGATTATAATGTAGCCCCCATTTTTTTTCATTTTCGAACATTATAATCGGTAGTAAGTGTGAGTACTTATCTACCGATTGGGTGAATTCTTTGTTCTTCTAGAGCCCTAAACATCTAAAATAATCGGAGGATAAAAATTAAAATTATCTACCGATTGAAACTTCAAAATATCCAGAAAAAACACTAGCAGTTTTAATCGGTTGATAAATATTACTAATTATCTATCGATTATGGTCAATGTTCTTGATGTATGAAGAACACGACCATAATTGGTAGATAAAACACATAACGAAACTACCGATTATGTATAATAACCGAAAACCTTAGAAATTCTAGTGGCTATTTCATTCAATTGAAGCAAATTAAACTCAAATAATAGTAAACCCTTACCTTACTGGGGCCATTATATACTGCTAGAGAGGCTGATTTTCTGAATCAGTGGATGAATCTAGATCATCATCTTCTTGTTTTTCATGTTCTTCACTTTCTTCTTCAATAATCTTTTTATGTTTTAATCTATCCCCAAAATTTGAATTGTTACTACTATCATATTGACGACTTTTTTGTTCCGATCGAGTGATTTGGTACGGCGATTACGACGATACGATTAACTGGTTTCGAAAAAAAATTAACGAGGGAAATTTTTATCTCAATTGGTAGATAGACAGAGAATATGAAAAGAATAATAGAAATCATAGAATAGAATAAGAATGAATTTGAAGAGTTTAAATTAGGCTTTGTATTAGTTAAAGGGTATGTAGGGTATTTACTCACAACTAGGACAACCCATAGCTACTAAGGAAGGATAGGCATAAATAAGTAATCCCAAATTAGTTTTTTGCCCCAAAAATACCAGGTTTCTTTTTTGTGGCATATATAGGATTTCTATCGTAAGAGAATACCATCAGTATAATTATCCTTGAAAATATATGAATTCAAACACCATAAGATAATACACATTGTATTCTTGACTACAGAATAAAATCCCTCTCCGGTTTCAGCTTTTTCCCGATAACTTTGTTATTTTCCTTCCAAATGATGTATTCTTGTCCTTCAATTTATTTTGGCGCCACACCATGAAATAAGGTCATCAACAAAGGCTACTGGAATAAATTAGTAGTGATGAAATTATGAAGGTACGACACTTATCGAGAATCTAAGGTACGACACTTGCCTAAAGTTGGCTCAAACCACATTCCTTTACTTTTTGATTCTAACCCAAATTTTTTTATTTATCAAAACCGTTCAGATGCCTCAGATCCTGGCTCTCTCACTTATTTTTAACTTCAGTACTCTTAGCACTTTGGAACCTACATTCAAATCCAGCATCACTATTGAACCTCCCCTCGAAATTCCATAAGATTTCCTCGGACCTTGCCCATTGGAACTTTAATGTTCTTGGAAATATCCATAAAAATATTAAAACTCTTAATGATAAAGTTGAAATTTTTAATAAATATGATAATTATTCTACTACTTTAGATAAACTAAAAAATCTTTAAGAGGAACTGGGAAAACGGTACCAAATTAGAAATGATTATTACCACCAATTATCTCGTGACAGATTATTCAAGGAATTCGATCAAAATACAAAATACTTATATGCATCTGCTTTTAATAGAAAATGAATTAATGCCATTCATTTCCTCCGCAAGCCTTCTGGTATGTGACTATCTGACTGAGACTAGATCAATTCTTTTCTAATCAATCATTTTTCGCAAATAGGCACTTCCCAAATTCCAGAGTACAAATTTCCTTGCGTGCCCTTTATCTCCTCTTCGTGTTCTCTGTGCTTCTCAAATTCCTGAACCAGATCACCACCTTTTCTTGGACTACTCATTCACCCTGAGCAATCGAGTTTTCCTTTTCGTTATCTACAATAATATCGGACCTCTCTTCCCCTTCGTTCGAGATTAGGTTTCATCGTTGCTTGAGTCGTCTAATTTCGCTCTCATATCCAATGACATTGCTACTATCCTATGATTTATTTGAAAACACAGATACAATGTTCATTTAAAAAAAGTTTAACCTTTCTCCCTACATATTGATTGAGAATATAAAAAAAAACACTTCCATTCCATTGAAAACACCTCCTCTATTTCTCCGCGTACCACCGAAAAATTACTTAAACCCCATTCTCTAAAAGACATCTTCGCCTCAGACTGGAATTTATTCTTTGATACTTCACTTAAAGAAAAGAAGCACTCAAGGGGATATGCTTTTCTCCTCTACTCGGTTGATCAAAACATTTGTACATCTTGCAGCTAGATCAGAATGGGCATCTTCAGCTCTTCGTGCATAAGCACACTCACTTCTTTATCTTATAACTTGGCTGGCTGATAACCCGACATGCACAGTGAGCATAGCCACTGATTGCAAACAACTGTCATGCATCATAAACAAGGAAGATACGAATCATTGGAGAACACAATTCGCTAATGCAAGTCAATATTTAAAAATTACCCCCTAATATAGTATCAACATATCAACAAGAGACACAACTGAACTAATAGATCACACTAATCTTACACTCAGTTTACATCTCATTTGTAATAAACAGACTGAAGTGTGCGAGTCACACATGCTAGAATTGTGTATGTTAGCCATTAAGGCTAGTGTACGTTAAAGTTAGGACTGAAGTTAGAACTCTTGTATAAGTATCAAGTTCTGTATCAGATTCATTTTCAATGAATGATGAATCAATTCTGCTCCATCAATAATATCTGAATACAAACCCATTCTTGATCTTTAATCAAGAATCATAATATTCTACCATGGTATCAGAGCTAGCAAGCTCCTAATTGTTCTTCAAATCAATTTCTTCTTTTCTTTCTTCTGACAAATGATCTGTGATTTTTCCCAATCAATGGAAAATCCAACATCAAATACAATCTGTAAAGTACCACTGAATCAATTAACAAGTTTTGTTCCTCTCAAATTGAAGGAAGACAACTATCTTACCTGGAAGAATTTGATGTTGCCAGTAATCAGAAAATACAAGCTCATGAAGTACCTTGATGGATCTCATCAATGTCCTGAACAATACACAAATACAAGAAATCAAAGCAATAATGTAGAAAATCCAAACTATTTGGACTGGGTAGATGAAGATTCAACAATTATGTTATGGATAAACAGCACAATATCTGAATCTGTGATACCCTACTTTGCAGCTTCTACTACTTCTCACAAATTATGGAACAACATTGAAGAAAGGTTTGCAAGATCCTCATCAACTCACTCCATTCATTTGCGCACAAAGTTACCTTCTGTTAAACAAGGTAACAAATCAATTTCTGCTCTTATGGATGAAATCAAAACACTATCTGATCAGCTTGCAGCAACTGGAGAACTAGTTTCTGACAAAGACTTGGTTGTTATTAGCCTATCTGCTTTGCACAATGATTACATTCCATTCTCAACATCCATGAGACACAGATACCCTCCAATAACCTTCATAGAACTTCACAATAATCTACTCAATGAGGAATCTGTAATAGCTCAAAGAAACACAGAAATTCTATCAAATACTACAAGTCAGGCATTCAGTGCACAATTCAATTTTACAAGAAATCAGTCAAGAGACGACAATTACAGGTCCAGAGACTACAACAATATTAGAAGTCACACAATGTATCCACAACAGAATGAAAGATTCAGTAATAACTCTTATCAGAAAAGATTCCAAAACTTTATAAGTAGAGGCTCAAATTCAAGAAACATGCACAATGGACCAAGATACTCACAAGAATCAAGAAATCAATTGTATCAAAATGTTGTATGTCAGATTTGTGAGAAATCTGGACATAGTGCCATAGATTGCAGAAATAGATTAAATTTTACACAAAACAGTGCAACAACACCAGCAAGAATGTCTGCAATGCTTGCCTCTGCAAACATCATGGGGGAAAATCCCTGGTATGCTGACAGTGGTGCAACAAGCCATATTACTCCAGATAAATCTGAGCTGCAGGCTTCAACAAGTTATCTTGGATCTGATAAAGTTAAGACTGCCAATGGTGAAGGTATGTCTATCACTCACTTTGGCTCATCACTCAAATATACACCAGGACACATTCTTAAGATGCACAATATTCTTTTGGTACCACAAACAACACAAAATCTTCTCTCTGTTCACAAGTTCACAGAAGATAACAAATGCTCTATAACATTCAATTCATCTGGTTATTCTGTGAAGGACTTACTCACTGGGAAGACATTATTGGAAGGTCCATACAGTAATGGACTATATCCAATCTACCTACAAGGATCACCAAG
Organism: Papaver californicum; assembly: GCA_023531435.1. Taxonomy (NCBI): domain Eukaryota; kingdom Viridiplantae; phylum Streptophyta; class Magnoliopsida; order Ranunculales; family Papaveraceae; genus Papaver; species Papaver californicum. Next base: position 1,229,437 of record JAJJMC010010016.1, on the reverse strand, counting down.
GAACCTAGCTAACTCTGCAGTAACATCATCTTTAACATCTGAAGTGTGGCACAAGAGACTGGCACACTCTTCTTATGCAACAATGCAACATGTTGCAAAGTGTATTTCATTACCAAATCTTGCAAATAAGCATACATCTTGTAGTGCATGTTCTGTTGGTAGATCACATAAACTACCTTTTAAACTCTCATTTAGTGGCAGCACAAAACCACTGGAATTACTGCATATGGACTTATGGGGTCCAAGTCCTGTAATTTCTAAACAAGGTTATAAATACTATGTTGTCATCATTGATGATTTTTCAAGATTCTGTTGGTTATTTCATATGAATGACAAATCTGAGTTCAGAAGAATATTCAATCAATTCAAAATATTCATTGAAAATCAATTACCATACAACATCAAAGTCATCAGATCAGATGGTGGTGGTGAATTTCTACATAATCAACTGGTTGAATTACTGGAAATGCATGGAATAAAACAAGAATTCAGCTGTCCACACACTCCAGAACAAAATGGAGTAGCAGAATCAAAACACAAGCACATAGTTGAAGTAGGAAGGACTTTTCTAATACAATCAAAGTTGGATGACTCCTTCTGGTCAGATGCTTTCTCAACAGCAAACTACACCATCAACAGGCTGCCAACCAAAGCAATTGGGTACAAATCACCCTATGAGGTACTTTACAATAAACCACCTGACTTTCATTCTTTAAGAACTTTTGGCTCTCTTTGCTATCCATGGTTAAAACCATATGCACAACACAAACTAGCTCCAAGAAGTGTGCCATGTGTATTTATAGGATACAGTTCAAAGCACAAAGGGTACAGATGCTTGGAACCCAAAACTGACAGAACATACATATCTAGACATGTGGTTTTCAGAGAAACAGTTTTTCCATATAAAGAACTTATCAGTTCAACAAACACAATCTTCAAGAACTATGAAACACCCACATTGCCAGAAAAAGATATTATACAACCAACTCAATTAGTCAAACAATCTCCAAAACAAATACAGGTTAAACCAACTGTCAATTCTCACATTATGAAAACAAGAGGAAAATCAGGAATTTCAACACCAAAAGTATATTATACAAAACATGCTTACTCAACAGATATTCTTGCTCAAGTCCCACCAGTTACACCAACCTGCTACACAGAAGCAAGTAAAAATCCAAAGTGGAGACAGGCATTAGTTGAAGAATACAATGCATTACAAGAAGCAAAAACATGGACAATGGTACCTCATCTACCAACTATGAATCTGATAGGATGCAAATGGGTATTCAAGTTAAAATATCAACCAGATGGTTCAATTGCAAGACACAAGGCCAGACTTGTAGCCAAAGGTTTTCACCAGAAAGAAGGACTAGACTACACAGATACATTCAGTCCAGTTGCAAAATCTACAACAATAAGAGTTCTCTTATCCATGGCTGTTAACTCTAATTGGAACATTACACAGCTTGATGTCAGTAATGCATTTCTTCATGGAGACCTTCAAGAGGACATCTATATGCAACAACCACAAGGTTTTGTTGACTCAGACAATCCAACTCATGTTTGCAAGCTAAACAAGTCTCTCTATGGGCTAAAACAAGCCCCAAGAGCTTGGTATGCAAAGCTGCATAACATCCTAATTCAACATAACTTCAAATCCTCCACTGCAGACACCTCTCTGTTCATCCAGAAGCAAGGCACAAGGCTCACATTCATTTTAGTATATGTGGATGATATTCTTGTTACAGGTACTTCACTTACTCACTGCACAGAATTCATTTCTACTCTCCAGACATATTTTCCAGTTAAAAATCTAGGAGAACTACATTACTTCCTGGGTCTTGAAATCAAAAGAAATGCAAGTGGCCTATTCATTTCCCAAACAAAATATGCTTTAGATCTACTAGACAAACATAATATGTCAGGTGCCAAGCCTAGCTCAACTCCAATACAAGCACATGATGCTTTAAAATCAGAAGAAGGAGAAATCCTGACAGATCCAACAGAATATAGATCTTTAGTTGGTGGTTTGCAATATCTCACATGGTCTAGACCAGAAATCTGTTATGCAGTCAATAAAGTATGCCAAAATATGCAACAGCCAAGGTCATCACATATGACAGCAGCAAAGAAAATATTAAGGTACATCAAAGGTTCTGTAAACTTTGGTATTTACTTTACCAGAGGATTACAAACACTACAGGGATATAGTGATGCTGATTGGGCAGGAGATTATGACACAAGGAGGAGCACAAGTGGCTATTGCATCTTCTTAGGTACAAATCCAATTTCATGGTCCAGCAAAAGACAAAATACAGTTGCAAGGTCATCAACAGAAGCAGAATTCAAGGGTTTGGCAAATGCAACAACTGAAATACAATGGGTGGTCAAGTTACTAACAGAAATGTTTTTAACAATACAAGGAAAACCACTTATTTTATGTGACAGTGTCAGTGCAATTTCATACTCTACAAACCCAGTTAATCACAGCAAGATGAAACACCTAGCTACCGACTACAACTTTGTGAGAGAACTCATACAAGAAAACAAGCTAAGGGTATCCTTTGTATCAACAGTGGACCAAGCAGCAGATGTATTTACTAAAGGATTTTCAGGGCCAAGATTCAAATTTCTAAGAGACAAACTGAGTGTCTTAGCCTTGCCAACCACACAGTTTTAGGGGGGTAATAGATCACACTAATCTTACACTCAGTTTACATCTCATTTGTAATAAACAGACTGAAGTGTGCGAGTCACACATGCTAGAATTGTGTATGTTAGCCATTGAGGCTAGTGTACGTTAGAGTTAGGACTGAAGTTAGAACTCTTGTATAAGTATCAAGTTCTGTATCAGATTCATTTTCAATGAATGATGAATCAATTCTGCTCCATCAATAATATCTGAATACAAACCCATTCTTGATCTTTAATCAAGAATCATAATATTCTACCATGAACGTCAGACTCAAGGAAGCTAGAATTCGATGCTTGGAGCATATGTGTTGTATAATGTATTTACCGATCAAGAAATTACCAACATGTTCTACTACATTTTTAGTTAATAAAAATTTTCTTTCCATAAAAAAAATAATTAATTGTTTTACAAAAACTAGACGTACTATATGGACAATAATAAACTCAAAAATTACAATGATGTCATTGTCACATGAGAATAATCCCACAAAAATTACCCTAACACAGAAAATATTTTCAAAATCCGTTTGTGCAATGTTTGTTTGATTATCTCTATTTAGACATTTTGAAACTAAATTAAGCTTAGCATTTTGGCGTTTCCAAATTCTGCTGACCGAGTGTATTATCATTAGTATCATATATCCGAGAATAGAGGTCGTTGTGTATTTTATAGCCAAAAAAAAAGAGGAATAGGTGTTTACACAAATAAGATTTTTCAAAATAATATTTACCCAATAATCTTTTTAAAACAGAAGTTTATCCACTATTTAAAATATCTAGTCCGTTCCACAAACTTAAGTATATAAAGAAACAAAATTGTTTAGCAATTTATTAATACTGTCTTTTATAAAAAGTTAAAATTAAAATTAAATTACTTAATATTATATTGTATAAGCTATTTTTTAGGATTATTAGTTTCACTAAGAAAAATTGATCGAGATTGTTATGGGAGGTTTGAAAAAATGCTGAATAAATTAACTAAAATATAGGTGAAACGAGAAAGATATTTGTTACATTGTTTATGCAAAACCCGATTTCTTCATTTGGTATTTACTATACATCCTCTCTAATCTATTTTCGAGTAAAAATGAATTTGTTTTTGTTTTTTGATTCCGTTTTTACCTTTTAGTCAGGAACCGAAGATCAAGTTGAAAGATATAGGTTGATGCGAAATAAATCATGTTTCTTCGTACGATTAAACAAGTAAGTTTTCAACAGTATATTAATGCAAAGACGGATTCGTTTTTGGATGGGAAAATCAAATGGGAAACTTTCTAATGGGAAAAGTTGCATGGGAAATCAAAGTGAAAACCTTTTTCAGTGAAGACCACTCAGTGATCTCTGAGATCTTTGAAGAAAGGTCAGAGAAGATGCTCTATACATTTTTATACGATTTTGAATATGCGGTTTTATGGTTATCCTATCGAGGATGCCCTAACTCAAGCTTTTATGAAAAATATATAGCTTTTAAAGACGCTTTGCTAATGGAATTACGGTGACTGTCTAGACATTCCTGATTAAGAGGCCTAAGCCTTCAACCAATAACAGAGGGAACTCGCTTCTCTTAGCTTAGAGACCAACTCTTGTAACCACTAACTAATGGATCTCATGAATTACGATATAGAAAGATTAAAATCTAATATTTGCAAAGGTATCTCCTCTATCTTGAAGCTGGTTTCCTCCTCTTGGACTAGATTGAAATCTGGGGTAAGCTCTTGTTTTCTTCGTTCCCGAGGCCTGATAATCATTGGCCACTTCCGGATGCCTATTTAAGGAGTGGCTTCTTGGCGAGAGTATAATAAGAAGAAGCGGTGGAGCACCTTGTTTCGTATCTCAAGTGAAGTAGAAGTAACGCCTAGACTACTACCCTTTTACTCTGCAAGATCTGTCGCGCGTATGAACCGATTACTTCCAATAGGATCTTCTTACTTCTTAATAGAGGACTGGTCCTAACCGTGTGTTTCTTCAGTGAGCAAAGGCAGCCAAAACAGCTATATACATAAGGGGCGAGCAAAGTCATGGGCAGCTAAATAAGCCTCTTTATACTCGTAGTTAACAACAAGCTCCTTTAGAGAGGCGGAGTGTAAAGTCCTTTTTTGAGCCTTGGGAGTGAGCCCAGTTAAACCCAGCGGTAAGGTCTCTTTTAGGCCACATGAGCGCCCCTTCTAAGTAAGTTGAGACCCTTCGATTTAAATGATGTGGGAGCTTCACAACTTGAAGAATGGAATTGGTGATTGCCCTTAAACACAAGGAGGATTTGAGGCGCAAGTCATAAAAATAAAACGCGTTGAAAGGGATTTATAATAGGTCCGAGTACTGGTAGGCACCTCTTTATTATGTAGTAAACCCTTTAAAGCATAGGTGTCGAAGTCAGTAAAGAAGGTAGTTTCCAAGAAAGAGTATAAGAATAAAAAGCTCCGTTAGATGAATATTGGTGAAGAGCTCCTTCCTTTAGTAGCACAAGGGCAAGTTAATCTCAATATAAAGCTGGCCTCCTGACGAAGCATCCCTGAATGGGCGCCTTTTTACTATCAGAAGACGAGAATTTGACTCTTGGCTTTAGCCACTCCATAATCATAAAAAGCAGCTACGGTTTATAAGTAAGCCTCCTCCCCGAAGGCCCTAATTTGTTTAATCAAAAAATCTTCCCTTTTAGTAGTCTTATTTTTAATGCAGTTGTTTACTACGTTGTCTTTTGGTTTGTTTTGTGCGTAGATGTTTCAATAGGGAATGGTGTTATTTAGTTTTTTGGGTAGTTGGGAGATCAACAACAAGATGGAATTTATTGAAGAATAGATTGGTAGAAGCATGTCCACCTTGTTTATCAGCTTCTAAGATTTACTATTATAAGGCTGAATCCTTTCAACAACCTATACCTCCTGAGGTTTTTTAATTGAAATTATGTTATAATGATAAAAGTGGTCGTTTGCGTGATAATATCTCCTTTTTTTTACCTACTTTGGAATTCAATTTGTATTTGTGTTTTGTGCCTTTCTCTTGTATTTCAGAATTCGGGTTTTCAAATCATCAGTTAGTTTAGGGTTTTGGAGCATTTCCCTGCTTTTCCCTTCATAGTAATGCAATCTTAACATGAGTATGCCATAGATTTTGAATAATGGTTTACTGGTGAAGTCAAAAAAATTTGGAACTTGGGTGTTAATTTTGGATTTTTGGAAGATGTTACAATGATTCTATGTGAGATTAAACTTGTTATGAAGAGAGTGAAGATATCGACAACTTCGGATGAGAGCGTGATGGATTTTTCCTTTATAACGGACACAAGGTTTGACATTTAACTTCCCAATTTTGTCAGACATTTCAAAGTACTAGTGTGTTTGAATCACTTTCATTCGTCTTGTTGAGTCTCAATTGCACTAGTTGGATTAATTTTCATGTTTTGTGATAGAATTCTAATTAGAATGTTCATATTGCTTTTATCTAGTCAAGAACACTCGTTTCATACCTTATTCATAAGTTTAAATGATAAATGAATGAAAACAAAGGAAGAAAAGAAATGTTCGATACGCAGGTTGTGATTACCAAACAATTTGCATTTCTTTGGATCACAATCATCATAGTTTGCAAGACAATAAAATCAGATATCTTAAATGAAATGAATACATATTAATACTTAGAACATTTTAGCAAATAAATACAAGAAATTGTAACATGAATTCAACACAAGTATTTAACGTGGTTCAACAATCAAATTGTCTACATCCACGGATGGTAAAGATTTGTATCATTTTTTATTAATCCTTATATGTTACAGAAAGAAATTATGCTATATGATTAAAATCCAATTAATCAAAGTACAACTATACTATGAAATTTACATAAGTCTGATACCTAAACTCTTTGTTCTTATCCTATGCATTATGTCCACCCAATTTTTTCCAGTCCCTATTCCTATTTGAAAGCTTGGTATTTATAGCAAATTTTCATGGGTCCCTCCAATCTAACTTTCCACCTATTTGTTCTTATCCAATCTTTGGAGCGTAGTGTATCCCGCAAGGCATATTCATGTTTTCCGCAAGACTTCTTTGTGCTTTCCGCAAGATTTTGTATGCGTATTTCCCATTTCCTTTAGCATATCGCTTGATGTCCCGCAACTCTTCTGCCGATTTTTACTCAAGTTGTTGTTTTGGATTTGGATGAACTTTGCGGCCTTATTAGAATCATGGCATGTCTGACATGTGGACATTGAAAGTGATTTATGATGTTTTAGTTTATTTTGTTCCGCAGCCTGTACAGTTGAAACGTGTCTTTCATGCATCGATGTTTGTCAGTTTCCTTTACTGTGTCATGCTTTTCCGTAACTTATGTGTCAGTGAAGCAACAAAGCTATTTGTTTTGAGCAGTGTGCCATACTTTCCCGCAGCCCACGCGTCGATCATGCAACGAAGTTGTCTATTTCAGTACTTCTTATAAGCTTTGTTTCAGTGTTTCTCGTCTTATTGTAATCTGATGCTCCTTCCGTAGTATTGGACCACGTGTAGTTTGGGATTTTATACCCTCACAATTTGCCCCTTTTTTCTTTTGAATTTTATCATATGCTAAAAAATTTAAAAAGGAAAAATAATTATTACCCTTTCGTCTTTCACGCTTGCAATAACTTCTCTTCCCACGTTTTACTTTACTTTTTCCCGACTTTTGCGCTAGCAGTAACTTCTCTCCCTTCGGTTCTGTCAGTTGAAGGTTTTGAGGAAATCAAATCTCTAATAAAGTTTATCTCTCTTTCAGTTTTCGACGGTTCGTCAGTTTCAGTCTTCTCTTATTTAATGTTAGTCACACTCCTCATCTCATTTTTTATATCCTTTGTCTTATTTTTCTTAAATTTTTATGCTTTTCATTCCTCTGAACTTTTCAAAGATTCCTCTGTGCCATTTTATTCTCCTAAACTTTTGTGAATAAGGATTTTTGCATCGGGATCAAGTTTTATGTTCATCCAATCATCATATTTTCTTCTGTCTTTTACTTCGTTACAGGTAATCCTCTTAAATTTTTCCTTAATGTATTTGTTTGTTTATCAATTTCTTTATTTGAATCATTTTGGAGTAATCATTGATGATGATGATGTTGATGATGTTCTTGTTTATCTGTTTACTGTTTGTTGGAATGAATGGTGATAATGGTGATGATGATACTTTTATTTTGATGTCTGGTTGTTTTATCATGATTTTTTTCTTTCCTTGATCAGAAAATTGTTTACTGGCCTGTATATTGATTCAGCGAACGCCTTGTTGTTCTTCTGTTGTGTAGCATTTCTGCTTTGTTCTTACTTGTAATGTACTTATCTTCTTTTATTTTCGTATTAAGATAAAGATTTATCATGACTGGAAAGAATGACAACAAGGTTGCTGGTGGTGCTTCTCACCAGGATGATCACCCTTTAGATAGGAAATCATCCTGTTATGCTACAATGAAGAAGAAGGGAATAGATGAATCAGGTGGCTCAAGAGTCCAATCTTCCAACTTAAAAAAGTCCGCAAATGTATCTGTTGCGGCCAGCAAACCAGCTCCTAAGAGTAAGCGGTCACAAGAAAACTTTAGTTTTAGGTCGATGAATCTTGAGGAATTCAAAAGGAAGCACAATCTTCAACAGTTCAAAGTTTCATTTTACGATCATGCGGAAGGAAATGAAATTCCATTGGAGATGATGGAGGAGTTCAAGTACACCAACATCAGGTTGTTAATACCTGCAGGAGCATTGGATGCGGGCTTGGAGCTTCCTCTTTACCAGAGCGAGAATTCTTTCCAACATGAGGTTCTCGTAAGTCGTAGCAAGTCCCCGCACGGTTTAGCCTGATCCATCACTCAATATAACGGGAATTGTTGGCGCGTGTTGGATGAGTGTAGCATGCGCAACCAAGGAATGACCAACTTCGCCTGTTACCTTCCCAATCCTGCTGATCGTAAATATTGTACAGTCGAAAATTTCCATGCTACGTATGCGGACAACATAACGCAAAGAATTATAAGAAGTGGAGTGTTGGTCCGGGCCGCAAAGGTGGTGATGGATTTCGTTTGCTGTGGGAGATTGATAACTGCAAGTTGAAGTTTATTCCTGGGACGCAGGTTCCTTTAAAGGAAAAAATCCGTGATGATCACGATTTTAAGTGGTACCGCACTCCTTTGGTTATTGAAGGTCCATGGGTTTTCGGGTTCGTCCCAGAAAGCGTGGTCTACAACCTTTTAACGCGTTTTGATAATTACTGCGCTTGGCGGTTGAACTTCAAAGGCTTCGCTTTTCCGTTTCCAATGTGGTATGTAAATTCCCTCTTCCTTTTCATATCACGCTTTGAACATTGTTTAATTATGTTTTTTTTCTTTTTTAAAGCCGCAAACCTTAGTGGGCGCAACAGGTGAGGGTTAAACGCAAAGCCGCAACTCCTGCAGAAAAATTATTGATTTACCCAAATGAGTTCTAGTAATCCTTATGAATTTTATTTAATGAATTCTTGCGGTTTATTGATAGGGTCGGAAGAAATCTAAGGGTACACCCCGTGCTTTCACTGACAGGGAGGAAAGAGAAATTTGAGAGTCTCCCCTTCATCACCCAATTTTGAGAGTTGAGGGTAGCTCTGCTCCAGAGAGACATGAAGAAGAGCATATCATGCCACTTCAAATAACAAATTTTGAGTCTGCGGAACAAGTTGGTGCTGTGGTGGAAACTTCAGATACTGCGGTCAATTTTTCGCACCAAACTGTCGTTCCTGATTCTTCTTTTCTTTTTCAAATCTCTCCATTATTTGTTGATGAACTGCTCGAACCTGCAACAAGTGAAGATGGTTCGTCCAACAAGGAGGATTTTCCCCTTCAGGGTGACTCGGAAAATATTGCAGTTGGAGAAGGCGAGCAGGTTAACGCTGCGGCAGCAGATGATCCAGCCAGTACTAGAGCAGTAGAAGGTGAACCATCAAGCATTATGGTAGAAACTACTCCTACCGTAGATAATGTTGCAAGCGTGACTATCGCTGAGACAACGCGGAAAAAGGAAGAAATCCCGTAAAAGAATAAAGGCAAAGGAATTGCGGGAGAATCAAATTTTATGAACGGGGAGGAGGAAGCCTTTCGATGGTTTTTGTAAAAGGAGTTGTTATCTATTCCATGTGGTTCTCCGCCGGTGGAATCATATAGTCCTAGGGTCGCTAACTTGCGGGACTACATGCGGTCCGCACTGTATGAAACAGTCAAAGATGCCTGGCTCAAAGGCCAAGGTCAACCCGTCGACCCCACCTTCTACATAAATCAGCCTTCTTCTCTCGCGGAGGCAGTTGCGTTTGCAGATGGTGAAGTGTATTATTTCCCGCAACAAGCTCTCTTGCAGGTTTTTTATTATTTTAATAACCTTAAATTTCAATTTATTTTCATCTATTTATAACTTCAATCCTGTAAATTGCAGCTTGCCTGAGGTCAACGTGTTGCACATTAGACTTATAAATTTTACAAAGCACGATCCATGAAAATGAAGACCCAATTTTGGTCTGTAGAAGAAGATGCTGCGGGTTTGAAGCGGAAAAACGATGCACTTCGTCAACAATTGCTTGATCTTCATAATCAAGGTTTAATTCTTTCCATCTCGTCAATTTTACTTAAATTATTTACTTGGTTTCTGAATTACTTCATGGGATCATCGGGGGATTCAAGCCTTGTGATTAGGCTGCAACATAGAGTTAGTCGCTTGACAGATCATGTTGTAAAAGTCAATAATAAAAACGTGGAGGTGAAGACAAGATTTAACAACCTCCTCGATAAAAATAATCTGGCCGTATTGAAGTACAACGAATTAGAATCGCAGCACCGGATCTTATATGGAGAGAAAATCCGCAAGAAAGATGAATTTAATGCTACTTTATTATGGACTAAAGATTGCGTTCTTGAAGCACGGGCACGATCTGAGAGATTGGAAGAAGAGAATCGCAAACTCTGCATGGAACGTCAGAATATCCTTGCGGGAATTTCTCGTTCCGTATCGCATCACAATTCTCAGTTTTCCTTGTACATTGCGCAACTCATTAAGGACAGAGATGACTCAGCTTCAGAGGCTCATGCTAAAGGGAAAGCACTTGCGGATGCTCAAATTACAATCTGCAACCTATCTGACACCATTCTTATGCATGAAAGTGATATCTTCCGCTTACATAAAGAGGTTGAAAAATGTACAAACAAATCTAATAAGTTGTAGGAATTGAAGCAAGCGGAATTAGATCAATGTCATTTAGATCTTCAGCAACTTAAGGAGAATTATCAGAAACAATCAAATGAATATGACTTCCTTGATGTTACTAAAGAAGCAATGGCTCGTGAATTAGCAGATTTTCAATCCCCCGCAAGAGGTATCCTATTTTATTACATATTTAAAATTGAATATTATTTCCATATTATTTAACATGTTATCTTTGTTACAGATTTTGAAAGAAAATACAAAGATGCGGCCGCAAGGGGATGCGAAGGCTGAAGGTGGGCTTGGTACTGCCAATGCTAAGGTGGAGGAACTCAACAAGCAACTGGAGCTGGCTTCTATCAAGGATAATGATGCGCAAACTCAGCTAGAGCTTTTATCCTCTAAAACCAAAGAGGCTGAGGACAAATTGACGCATGAAACTCTGAAGAATGAAAGCTTAGTTCGGGATTTAGCTTCGGAGAGAGGGAAAATAACTTTTTGGAAAACGACTGTCAAAAATTCTACAGCTGAAGTAAATCAGTACAAGAAGGAGCTTGAAACCACAAAAGCCTATATTGTTTGGTTGAGGGTCGAAACTCGTGCTGGAATTGCAAAAGCGGTCAACAACACTCTTGATAGAGTAAAAGCCGATGGATTTTCCAAAGTCTATAAGCGCAAAGATGTCCCTCATAATCCTCCTTTTGAAGAAAATCTTCCCGCACCTTAGTTTTTTCCTTTGCTTTACTGTTGCATAGTTTTTCCTTGCTTCTAAATTGTATTTGCACTTTCATTTTGCCTTATATTTTTGTCTCTGCAAATTTTTATATATATATATATATATATAGATTTTTAGTGCATTGAATGAGTGTGAATTAACTAACCGAAAGGAAATTTTGTACCTTGAGTTACTTTGAGGGTTGTAGCGCATGTCTAACTTCTCTCTGGACATGAGGAAATTAGGATGCAGTCCCTAGAGCATATCCTGAAACGGAAAGTACCTGATACAATAATTAATGTCATGTTAGGAATCTCTGTAGCGAAAGATCCAATAGTCATACACTCATAAGCATTTACATGGACTTTCTAGAGAGATTACATTTGTTCTGCTTTACCTGGTATGAAGCCAAATTATTGTATGATTGCATTGTTGGTTGTGAGCACCTCTTGAAGTGGAGAATACCTGATATAATGATTAATGTCATGTTATGCATCTCTGTGACGAAAAATCCAATAGTCTTAGACATTTATATGGACTTTCTAGAGAGATTGCATTTGATCTGCTTTACCTATTATGAGCGCAAATTATTGTACGATTGCATTGTTGGTCATGGGTAATATGGTTTGAGATATTGTGCGTTCCAAGGATGCCGTAAGATTTCTATATTCATATTCCGCAAATGGTATGATCCTTGTCCGTAATATCTTGTATAACATAAGGTCCTCCCCATGTAGGTGCAAATTTTCCTGCTCTTTTATCCCTTTGGTATTCCGGAATTTGCCGTAGAACGTATTGCCCTTCCACAAAGTTCCGCAACTTGACTTTCTTGTTGTATTCTCTTGCCAGTTTTTTTTTTTATAATTCTCTATTATTTGGAGCGTAACCTCTTTTTTTTTCTTCTAAATCATCCAATTTTTCAAGCATGAGGTCTGTATTCAAATTCTTTTCCCGCGCTTTTGTCCTTGTTGTGGGTAAAATAATTTTTGTCGGTATGATTGCTTCCGCTCCATAAGTAAGAAGAAATAGTGATTATCCAGTGGCTTCTTTTCTTGTTGTACGACATACCTATAAAGTATTATGAAGTTGTTCGCACCATCGTTTATGATGTCCATCTAGAGTCTTTTTCAAATTCATGGTAATAGTTTTATTCGTTGCTTCAGCCTGTCCATTGCTTTGAGGGTAAAATGGAGTGGACTTGTTCTTTTGAATATTAAATGCTTCGAAAAGCATATCAATATTTTTCCCTTGTAATTGTTGTCCATTGTTTGAGACTACGGCAACCGGAATTCCAAATCTGCAAATTTTATTTTCGAACAAAAACTTGAAAACATATGTATCTCTAATGTGTGCAAGAGCTTTGGCTTCAACCCATTTAGTGAAATAATTTGTTGCTACAATCAAGTATTTTCTCTTTCATGTTCCTTCCACTAAAGACCCAAAAATATATATTCCCCATTTTGCAAATGGCCAGGGGATGAGTATGGAATTGAGTTCCGTTGCAGGTGATTTAATCCTTTTTGCAAAGCGTTGACATTCTTCGCACCTTTTTACCAGATTCTCCGCATCTTTATGCATAAATGGCCAATAATATCCTTGGTTTTTTCCCGCATCTCCATAATGTATATCTTTGATAATTCGCTGCCCTTCTACTTGTGATAAACATCGAAATAACGGTCCCAAAAAAGACCTACGGTACAAAATTTTATCCCGCAACTGATAATTCACAGATTTTGATTGCACCTTCCTTGCCTCTTTAGTGTTTACGGGCAATATCCCATCTTGCAAGTATTGATGTATTGAAATCCTCCAATCTTCTCTAATAGTTTATTTTCTGATTTTTGTGGAAAATTTGTCATCTTTAACGGCTGCATCTTCAATATCTTCCCCAACTTCTTCTTCCATGTTTTCGACTGCCCACAACTTAATTGACGGGTCATAAATGCACCCAATTTCGACTGCTGAAGTATTCTGATCTTTTATCATTGAATAAATAAATGCTAATGCATCGGCATGGCGATTCTTTTCTCTGGATAAATGTCGAAAAATTATATTTGGAATTTGAGACGCCAACTTTTGCACAAGATTCTTGTATTCTATCAAATCTTCATCAAGCGCTTGATATTTTAATTCAACCTGTCGAATTATCAATTGTAAATCACTTGTGAGTCGCACATCGTATATTCCCAATTCAATGATGAGCCGAAGAGCATGAACCACAGCCTTATATTCCAATATATTATTTATATGTTCGCCAAACTCAAGACGAAATGCATGTACCATTCGGTCTCCTGTAGGAGTTGTAATCACAATTCCAATTCCCGCACCTTCTTTATTTCGTGCCCCATCAACAAATACTTCCCATCTGCGGGAATTTACAGAACTTAGAATATCTTGGGAATCATCATCTTCTATTCCGGGAAAACCTTGGATTTCAAAATCATCATCTAGTGGTAAATCCGCAAGGATATCTGCTAGGACTTGCGACTTTTATGCAGTTTTTATTTCAAATAAGATGTAGAATTGTTCCAGTTGCGCATTCCATTTTGCTATTCTCCCTACTTTTCCCGCATTCTTCAGTACGGACTCTAGCGGAGCTTTGCTTGGTACCCGCACATAATGTGTTATAAAATACGTGCGTAATTTCTGGGTAGCAAAAACCAGTGCTAATATTAATTGTTCAATTTTGGTATAGTTCCTTTCTGCAAGGTTAATAGTTTTACTGATGCAATACACTGCTTTCTCTACTTTGTCATTTGTCCGCACCAATACCGCACTTACAACATCTTCTGTTGCGGCTATGTACAAGGCGAGCACTTCTTTAGGTTTTGGCTTTTATAGTGCGGGTAATGTGGCAAGATAAACTTTGATATTTTGGAAGGCTTGCTCACAATTATTATTCCGTACAAATTTACTTTTCTTTTTCAATGTGTCAAAGAAGGGATTACATATGTCCGATGACCTGGCAATGAATCTGCTGAGTGCGGCCAAACAACCATTTAACTTTTGTACTTCTTTAACATTCCTTGGAGATGTCATATCAACAATTTCTTGGATTTTTGCCGGATCAACTTCAATCCCTTTTTTGGTGACCAAATTTCCCAAAATATTTCCTGACGTAACCCCAAAAATGCATTTGTATGGATTGACTTTCATTTTATATTTTCGTAAGGCTTCAAATATTTCTCTCAAGTCTTGTAAATGATCCTTTGAAAATTTACTCTTTATCATCATGTCATCTACATAGACTTCGAGGGTGCGGCCTATCCATGGTTTAAAAATTGCGTCTACCAACCGCTGATAAGTTTCTCCTACATTTCTTAGCCCAAATGGCATTCTGGTGTAGCAGTATAAACCATGTGGAGTGAAAAATACAGTGTGTTCTTGATCTTCTTCAGCTAAAGCAATCTGATTATACCCTGAATGTCCGTCCATGAAGGATAAAGCTTCATGTCCTTCAACAACGTCCACCAACTGATCAATGCTGGGAAGCGGATAACTATCTTTTGGGCATGCCTTGTTTAAGTTGGTGAAGTCTATGCAAATTTTTACTCCCCCATTCTTTTGGTACAATCACCATGTTTGAAATCCAAGTTGGGTATCGCACCTCTCGAATAAACCCTGCATCCATGAGCTTTTTTAACTCCTTTTCAATTGACAGATGATATTCGGGTGTTGCTTTGCGTATGCGTTTCCGAAAAGGTGTAGTACCCGGATGTATATGCAACTCATGTCGAACAATACTCAGATCAATGCCTAGCATATCCTCCATCTTCCATGCAAAAATATCCACATAATCTCTAAGTAGAGTGACCAAATCAAGTTCCCTTTTTGCTTCCATCAGTGTTCCGATCTTAATCATTCTTGGGAATTCTTCTGTTCCTATGTTGATATTCTTGGTTTCTTCAATTGCTGTAAAAGTAGATTTGGGAGCTCCTAAAAGTGTGGGAGCCCCCTTTAATTGCTATGCTGGAAGACCGCCCTCGTCAATTTTTGGTATGCTTTCCTTCAATGAAGTATTTTCATTTGTTTCAGTTACTGCCTCACTTCCCGCAGTCTTAATCAAATATTGGCTTAGGGCTTTTTCTTTTGCCTTTATCTTTCATTATTTTTTCCTATTTTGTTGCTGATGTACTCGTTCCTCATTCATGCGGATTTCTGCGAGGATACAAGATTTTGCTACATTCTGATCTCCTTTTATCTCCATCTCCCCTTGCGGCGTCGGGAATCGCAAGTATTTGTGATATATTGAAGTTACTCATTTCAATTGGTGGACCCAATGTCTACCAATGATGGCATTATATGGAGATGGAGCCTCCACTACACTGAATTTAGTCAAAATACATACGGGTCCGGCCATAACATCAAGTAAAATTTCCCCTCTGGTTTTGAAGCTATCCCATAAACCCATAGATAGTGTAGTAAGAAGGCGTAAGCTTTCATCTTTTAATCCTATTTTTTGGAAAGTATCATAAAATAATACATTAAGGGAGCTACCCCCATCCATGAAAATCTTTTTGACATTCCATCCAGATACTGGTAAAGTAAGCACCAACGGATCATTGTGTGTTTCTATTTCCTGATCAACCTCATCTGCTGAAAAAGTTAAGGGAGAAGCCATCCATCCTTCCCATGTTTCCGTAACTCTTCCCGCAACTTTGAATACTTCATGACTGTGAACCCTCTTATACATCTTCTTGTTGATAACTATGTTCATAGATGATTGACCCGACTCGGTATAGGAAATCATATTAATAGTTCGGTCATTTTGTGAGATATTTACAGTTTTTCCCATATTGAGCCTTGGTGGAGGATTGGGAAAATAAAGAAATTCCTTCAACTCTCCCATATCAATCAATTTTTGAACTTGCATCTTCAAATTCCTGCATCTGCTTGTGGAATGGCCCTAATAGCAATGGTATTCACAATAATCCTTTGAATTATGTGTGTGTGATGGTTGCTTCCCTTTGGTCCATGGCCAATGAAAATCTTGCATATTCTTAATTGCATTTAGAATTTGTGGGTAAGGGGTGTTGAGTTTAGTGAAAACTCGATCCTCAATTGGCGGTTGAATTTTCTTTCATCATCTGTCTTACCTCGTTTGGATTCAATATCAGGATTTTCTCCCGCAACCCTCTTTCCGGAACTTGTTGATGGTTCTACAAAATTTGCCATGTTGGCAACCCTTTGATGTTGGGAGATTATTCTCGGATGCTGCTTTTGAATATCCTTCAACTTTGCACATTTTTCAATAATCTCCCTAAGATCCCCTTCGGTTTTTGGATTTTTCCATGAATATCAACAAAGAGTGGGCTCGCTCGGTTGGTTATCCCCCATTTGTAGCAGTTAATAGCAATTTCTGGAGTTACATCCCCTGTTGCTTGACATATCGTCTGCCATCGATCTGTGTAGTCTCGGATGGTCTCCTATGTCCAAGATGCAAGGGAAAATAACTTGTCCATCCCAGTGTCTGCGGGTTTATTATACATGTATGTCTCTAGAAACTTACGAGTCCATTGTGCGTAAGAATGTACTGACCCTTCTAGAAGATTATCATACCATGTTAAAGTTGTCCCTTTCAAACTTGACGGAAAATACCGACACATAATAACATCATCTTGTTCCCATCTAGTCATGTTGCGGTTATAATATTTTAGGTGTGTCGCCGGATCTTTTGTCCCATCTTAACATTCAAAGGTGTGGATATTGCACTTTTGCGGTATAGACGCATATGCAAGGTGTGGTGCCAACAGTGTTCTTCTGGCTTCTTTTATCACTTCTTCAAGTCGTCCTCCCTCTTTATTTTTTAAAATTTTGATTTCTTCTCGCATTTGTTCCATGTCCTCAAAATATTTTTGCCATTTGTTGTTTTGCAACTCTGAATCATCAAAATCTAATCTAACAGGTTCATACCGCTGATGTGCGGGTTCTACTACCATCACTCTTTGATCTTTATTGATTTTTTCTTTACTTCTTGCGGATCTATTTGAGCTTGCTTCTTGCCCCTGTATTCTTGTTATAGATGCTTCCGCATCCTGCTGGGCCTTTTGTTTGAGCATTTGGTTTTCTTGGGTCAAAAGTGTAATTTTTTATGCACAAGTCTGTTGTACATTGAGCATTTCATTCATTTTTTCTATTAATTGATGAATGGGGTCAACCCTATTTTGAGATACTTCTTCATGTGATTGATTAGCTATCTGATTATCTGGATTGTTTACTTGATCATCCAACAGTTGTGGTCCTTGGGATTCTTCTGCTACTTCTCTTTCTCGAGGAATCTCTATTGCCGGACTTCCCATTTCCAATATTAACATCTTTCTCTTGCATGGTTCTATTTGCCACTGTTTCCATTTATGTAATCTTTAAGATATTGTGATATCTTCTTGGCTCAATCTTATGTTGTTGTAGAAGTTTCTTTATCAATATTCTAAAAAGAGTTTATGTGTTTCATAACATTCTAACATCTAAAATAAGTATATAAAGCAATTTGATTGATAGAATTTAGCATATCACACATAAGCTAGATAATTTTCTAATTTAACTCAGGTTTTATAAGTTCAAGAAATCATTTTTTTGCAGACAAATCAGAATTAAGTTCGGAAATTCAACTCAAAACTTATTTTATTGTTTTGACAAGAATCAAAAACTAGTTAGACGTAACACAATTTTAATCTATACAATCAGCTAAATTCGAGACATATAAACTTAATGATTTCAGAGCAAATTCTTTTGCAAAATTGTTATAAACATATTTTTGGTGAAAATTTATGAGCTAAGTTTTTAAAACCCATGGTTAAAAGAACATCTAAGGTAATTTAACATAGATGAGAGGTATGAAATAAAGAAGTATTGTGTATGAACATAACAATTAAATCTATATAAATACAAGAAATTGTAACATGAATTCAACACAACTATTCAACGTGGTTCGACAATCAAATTGTCTACATCCACGGATGGTAAAAATTTGTATCATTTTTTATTAATCTTTATATGTTACATAAAGAAATTATGCTATATGATTAAAATCCAATTAATCAAAGTACAACTATACTATGAAATTTACATAAGTCTCATACCTAAACTCTTTGTTATATCCTATGCATTATGTCCAATTCTAACCCAATTTTTTCCAGTCCCTATTCCTGTTTGAAAGCTTGGTATTTATAGAAAATTTTCATGGGTCCCTCCAATCTAACTTTCCAACTATTTGTTCTTATCCAGTCTTCAGAGCGTAGTGTATCCTGCAAGGCATATTCGTGTTTTACGCAAGACTTCTTTGTGCTTTCCGCAAGATTTTGTATGCGTATTTCTCATTTCCTTTAGCTTCTCACTTGATGTCCCGTAACTCTTCTGCCGATTTTTACTCAAGTTTTTTTTTTTGGATTTGGATGAACTTTGTGGCCTTATTAGAATCATGGAATGTGTGACATGTGGCCATTGAAAGTGATTTATCATGCTTTAGTTTCTTTTGTTCTGCATCCTGTACAGTTGAAACGTGTCTCTCATGCATTGATGTTTGTCAGTTTCCTTAACTGTGTCATGCTTTCCCGCAACTTACGTGTCAGTGAAGCAACAAAGCTATTTGTTTTGAGCAGTGTGCCATAATTTCCCGCAACCCACATGTCAATCATGCAACAAAGCTGTCTGTTTCAGTACTTCATATAAACTTTGTTTCAGTGTTTCTCGTTTTATTGTAATCTGATGCTCCTTCCGTAGTATTGAACCACGTGTAGTTTGGGATTTTATACCCTCACACAGGCTCTGCTATTTCGCACATTATGGTGTACCATGTGTTACTCACTTTTGAGTTTTGACTGTGCTTACTCTAGTTGAGTTAGGATATTCTTTTTTTTTATAATGCATTTGATTCTCGTTTGTGGGTTTGTAATTAGGGAACTTCTACATACAAAGGGCGGACAAAAGGATGCATACATCCGTCTAAAAGTTGTTTTAGGGGATGTAATAATAAGTTGTGAACTTGTGATATAGAATTAATCGTTAAGTAGATGCCAACTTCTTCGCAAGGGAACACTTTTCTTCCTCCTGATCTTGCAGAAGAGATGTTTAGCTTAGAGATGCCAAAAGAACCCACAAGTGGATCCGATCAGAAAAATATATCTTTCATTATGGATAACTACCTCATCCTAGCTCATACTCTCATCCAAATTAAATGTGAGGACCACAAAGGACTACTCTACAACATTATGATAACTCTAGAGGATTGCAACATTCAGGTTGGTAAAACTTGAAAACCCCACAAGTAAAGTCACTAACTTAGGGTTTTCAAATCATCAATTAGTTTAGGATTTTACGGCATTTTACTGCTTTGACCTTACTAGTAATGCAATCTTGACATGGGTATGCCATAGATTTTGAATCAAGGGTTTACTGGTGAAGTAAAAAAAAAATGGAGCTTGGGTGTTAATTTTGGATTTTTGGCAGATGTTACAATGGTTTTATGTGAGCTTGAGCTTGTTACAAAGAGAGTGAAGATATTGGCCATTTCATATGGGAGCGTGATGGATTTGTTCTTTATAACTGACACAAGGTTTGACATTTAACTTCCAATTTTTTCAGACATTTTAAAGTAGTAGTGTGTTTGAATTACTTTCATTCGTCTTGTTGAGTCTCCGTTTCACTAGTTGGATTAATTTTCATGTTTTGTGATAGAAAGCAATTACAAGTCTAATTAGAATGTTGAGATTGCTTTTATCTAGTCAAAAACACTCATTTCATATCCTATTCAGAATTTAAAATGATAAATGAATGAAAACGAAGGAAGAAAGGAAATGTTCGGTACGCGGGTTCTGCTGTTTCACACATTATGTTGTATCATGTGTTACTTGTTGGATAAAATGGGCTTAATTGTTTTTTTGTTGGTCTTGGATTAATTTGAACTTAGGAACAAAGGATCACTAAGGAAACTAGCTCATTTTCACTATTTGTGAATAAAATCTTTAGTCCCACATAAGAGAAACTAAAGATGTTACCTCTCTATATTACTTAGAAATTTGCATCTAAGGGAGGCCCCTTATGGGTTAACACACTTTTGTGTATGGGAGAGGACTTAGGATATGGGCTAGTTGGTGAAACAACACATTTCACGCACGCCGCAGCCGTCCGTCCGTTCGGTCGGTCGATCGGGCCGGGTTTGGGTGCGGGTGCGGGTTTGGTAAAATTAAAGTGCTTGTTATGTTTGTGGATCTCCTGGCCATATGAAAATACACTGTAGAAAACGTAAGGACTTTAATAATAAGAAAAACAATGTTAATTTGGTTGAAAATCCATGGAGAATAATCAAGAAAACAAGTAAAGCAAACCTAGTTATCGTGATGATCAATTGCAACTCCCAACCCTAGATTCTTGTTCTTCTTGTGTTTCAAGTGTAAGAGGTATATTTTTAATGTCTTGGATGTCTCCTTATATAGTATCCACGAAATCTCGGTTTTGAATCCTTCCGGGACCATGTTTTCCATGTTTTAAAATCCCACACACGTGCCAAACTCTCCAGTTACGGTTGGGTTTGAGCCAATAAACCCAACCGATTTTCTGACACAAAAATCTCAGCCAAAATCCCCATATTTACGGTTGGGTCTGAGCCAATAAACCCAACCGATTTTTTGACACAAAAATCTCACTCAAAATCCCCAGATTTACGGTTGGGTCCGAGCCAATAAACCCAACCGTAATCTTCATGGACACTTTTTTGTATTTCACTGTTTTGATCATTACTCCCTCATCTGATGTCTGATTGACCTCATTCTTTTTGTGTTGACTTCGTATTTGAATTCTATATAAGATGGCAATGACAAAATCTTCATATCTCTTCAACTAATTTTACGGTTGGGTTTGAGAGTCTAGATCCAACTGTAAATCTTCCTGGAATTTGCCTTCAAACCAACTTCTTTTACGGTTGGGTTTTGAGGTACTTTTCCAACCGTAAATCTTATTGGAACTCTTGTTTCAAAGTCGTGTTTCCATACTTTAACCTCTTCTTTGGTTGAATAAAATTCAGAACTCCTAAGAAACTCATAAACAAACAAAATCAAAGCATAATTATATGAAAACTAACAAGAAATCAATGAATTAGAGTATCCAAATAGTGCAAATAATGCACCTATCACATAGGGGGGCGTCTGACCAGGCGGAATATATTTTACTTACTAAAAATTTTTGCTGGCAGTAAAGGTTGAATTGAATTGATTTAAATTTGCCCGTTTTAATTCTGTTTCAAAATTTATGTTCGTCTCCATACACGGAATTGATTCTCATTCAATTGGCATTACATCTATTCTCTTATCTCTGCCTATAAAAGAAAAATGACTTCTTCATTTCAACTTACACCAGAAGCAGCTACTCTCCTTCCTTCTTTTCCCCTCTTCCTGCTTTGTTTTTTGCTTTGCATGTTTACTTCCCTTCTGCAATTGCTGTTGAGTTCGTTTGAGTGGGTGACTAGTATTGTGCTTATACTAGTCATAACGGGCAGTTCTATCCTGGACACATCTTCGTTGTGGGGGTATAGCATCTCTCATTCTTAAGGAGTAACCGCGGACTATTGTGTTAAGGATAATTTTCTGAGCAGGTGGCTCTGTCCTTTGTGTGCAAATCAATTTAGAGATTTTATTAACGTTAACATCTTCTGGTTTAGTATTTTTTATTGTTGCAGATTCAACAATCTTAACACAATAGCACTACTTCTGTAACAATGGGTAAAAATGATGTTGACATACCAGAAAAATTCAGTGGGAAGGATTTCAAAAGATGGCAATCAAAGATGTTATTTTTTCCGAGTTTTCATATGTTATATGAACTTGTTCTGAAATCTTTTGATGAGGGTTTGAATGATGCTGGAAATGAAAGGGATTTGGAAAGTTGGGTTAGGCAGAATTATATGGCTAAAAATCACATTTTGAATTGTCTAGAAGATGCACTGTACGATTTTTACAATGCAAAAGAGAACTTTTCTGCTTTTGATTTGTGGGCTGCTTTAGAGGAAAAATACCAAGCTGAAACTGCTGGAAGTAAGAAATTCTTGGTAGCTAGGTTCTTGGAATATAAAATGTCGAATGACAAATCCGTGGTTGATCAATTCCTTGAACTTCAGCGTATTACCAATGAAATTCTTGCTGAAGGCATGGTGATATATGGAACTTTTCAAGTGTCTGCTGTGATTGAGAAATTACCATCTTCCTAGTCTGAATGTAAACGTAGATTGGGACATGAAACTGGTGAAGTCAGTATGGTTGATTTGGGTAAGAAGATTCAAGTGGAAGAGTTATTGTGCTCTAAAAACAAGAATGTATCTTCTGCAAGGGACATGTCCAACAAGTCTCATGTAATTGAACACAAGTCCTCCAATATTGAAAAGGGCGAGAGTAGCAAACGCAACCCTAAGCCTAGACATTACAAGAAAGGTATATTTCAGAAACCCAAATATGGCATTGGTAAAATTAAAGGTTCTTGTTATGTTTGTGGAACTCCTGTCCATATGAAAATACACTGTAGAAAACATAAGGACTTTAATAATAAGAAAAACAATGTTAATTTGGTTGAAAACAACAAGAACGAGTTTTCTGGTACGGTGTCTGAAGTTAATTTGGTAACCAATATGAGAGACTGGTGGGTAGACTCTGGTGCTACCAAGAAGGTCTGTGGAAACAGAGATATGTTCACCTCCTATCAGAAGGTAGGGGAAAGGGAGAAACTCTACATGGGTAATTCATCTACGTCACAGGTTGCAGGAAAAGGAAAAGTTGGGATAAAGCTCACTTCTAGCAAGACTCTCACATTGAATGAAGTTCTTCATGTTCCGGACATCTGCAAAAATCTTGTTTCTTGTGGTGTTTTAGATGATAAGGGTTTTAAACTTGTTTTTGAATCTGGGAAAACTGTTGTCACTAAGGGTAAGGGTTATGCAGGTAAGGGTTATAAGACTGAGGGTCTCTATAAACTTAATGTAACCTGTGATGAAATGAATAAAATTGACTCTCCTGCTTATGTTTGTGTGTCATTAAATGTTTAGCATGGTAGACTTGGACATGTAAACTATAAGTCAATGCATAAACTGGCTAGCATAGGATGCATACCCAAATTTAGTTTAGATAATGAACATAAATATGGAGTATGTGTAGAATCAAAATATGCTAAAAAAACCTTTTAGAAAAAATATTCAAAGAAATTCTAAACCCTTAGAATTAATTCATTCAGACCTAGTTGACATGAAATTAGTTCAATCTGAAGGGGTTAGAAATGGTTTGTCACTTTTATAGATGACTGTACGAGGTACTGTCACATATATTCGCTTAAAGGTAAGGATGATGCCTTAGAAGCCTTTAAGATGTATAAAGTAGAAGTTGAAAACCAAATGAGTAATACCATTAAAAATGTTAGGTCTGACCGTGGTGGTGAGTATGTAATTCCTATAAGATATTTTTGCGTAGAACACGACATTATACACGAAGTAACCCCTCCTTATTCACCAAAATCTAATGGTGTGGCTGAATGGAAGAACCGAACCCTTAAGGAGATGATGAATGTCATGTTAATTAGTTCAGGATTACCTGCAAACTTGTGGGGGGATGTCGTCCTCTCAGCTTGCTATGTCTTGAACAGAGTACCCTTTAAAGGATCAGACAAAACTCCATATGAGTTATGGAAAGGTAGACAACCTTCTTATGCATACTTTAAAGTGTGGGAGTGTTTGACTAAGGTTTCAATTCTTCCACCTAAGAGAACCAAGATAGGACCCAAATTTGTTGACTGTGTCTTCATAGGGTATCCTGAGCATACTACTGCATATAGATTTATGGTTGTAAGTTCTGAAATTTCTAAAATTGGTGTGAATACTATTATGGAATCTAGGGATGTTGTGTTTTTCGAAAATATTTTTACATTAAAATCTGATTCTCGCATGATATGTGTTGATCCCCTAGATGTCCCTTCGACAAATCAGACATTACCTTTAGAGGAAGATGAAGTTGAACTTGAGCCTAAAAGAGGTAAAAGGATTAGAGCTGAAAAATCTTTTGGGCCAGACTTCATAACATGCTTAGCTGAGACTGATCCACAGACTTATAGAGAAGCCATGACTTTTTCTGAAGCTCCATGGTGGAAAGAATCTGTCATTAGTGAAATGGATTCCATTATACATAATGGTACGTGGGAGATTGTAGATTTACCTCTAGGGTGTAAACCTATAGGTTGTAAATGGATCTTCAAAAGGAAACATAAGGTAGATGGAACTGTGGAAAAATACAAAGCTAGATTAGTAGCTAAAGGCTCTAAACATAAAGAAGGTGTAGATTTTTTTGATACTTATTCACCTGTTACGAGAATTACATCCATTAGGATGTTAATTGATATTGCTGCCATTCATAACTTAGAGATATATCAAATGGATGTAAAGAAAAATTTTCTAAATGGTGAATTAGATGAAGAAATTTATATGGACCAACCTGAGGGATTTGTAGTAAAAGGTTGTGAAAACAAAGTTTGTAAACTAAAAAATTCTTTGTATGGTTTGAAACAAGCACCTAAACAGTGGCATGAAAAATTTGATCATGTAACGATTTCTAGTGGTTTTAAAATCAATGAATCTGACAAGTGTGTTTATACTAAACTTGTGAATGATGCATGTGGGATTGTATGCTTGTATGTTGATGATATGATTATACTTGGTACAAACATGGATGTAATTAATTATACAAAGAACATGCTAAATGAGAACTTTGACATGAAAGACTTAGGCCCCGCTGATGTGATCTTAGGGATGAAGAGTAAAAGAAATTATAATGGATTTAGTCTTAGTCAATCTCATTATGTTGAATTTGTACTTAAAAAATATAATCAGTTTGATTGTAAACCTGCTTGTACTCCATATGATCCTTGTTGTAGACTCAAAAAGAATAAGGGTGATGGAGTTTCACAACTTGAATACTCACGTGTTATAGGAAGTCTGATGTATTTGATGAATTTTACGAGACCGGACATTGCTTATGCTGTGAGTAGGATGAGTAGGTATACCTGTAATCCGGGGCAGGAGCATTGGGATGCACCTATTAGAGTGTTGAGGTACTTGAAGTGCACTTTGAACTTTTGTTTAAATTATGAGAGATACCCTACAGTCCTTGAAGGATTTTGTGATGCAAACTGGATATCAGACTCATAGGAGTCTAAGTCTACGAGTGAATATGTTTTCACTCTAGCAGGTGGGTCTGTATCTTGGAAGAGTTCCAAAGAGACAGGTATAGCTCGATCCACTATGGAATCAGAGTTTATTGCGTTAGATAAAGCAGGAGAGAAGCCGCTTGGCTAAGATGCTTTTTAGAAGACATTCCTCTCTGGCATAGGCCTGTGCCAGCTATATCTATACATTGTGGTAGTCAAGCTGCAATATCTAATGCTTAAAACAACAACTATAATGGGAAGTCTATACATATTCGTAGAAGACATAATTCCCTGAAACAACTAATCTCAACTGACGTTATTTATGTTGACTTTGTGAGGTCTAAGGAGAATATCACGGACCCTTTGACGAAAGGTTTGTCCAAAGAGATAATTAGTAATGCATCGATGGGGATGGAGCTTAAGCTCATTAAATAAACTTGCCATGAAGGATACTCAACCTTGCTGACTGGAGATCCCAAGATCAAGGTTTTGAATGAGACAACTAATTTGTGGTGGGTTAAAGGAAACACTATCAAAGAATTTCATTCTTTGTCACTTCCCTATGGTGTAGACGTGATATTGTGACTGCATGTGAAGGATGAATTTTTATTAAGTCTTAATGAGTTTTATAATTTCAATTTAAGATTGAAGTGGGGTGTAGCAGTAAACACTCTTGATGGAACTCACCTATCTGAATGTGGAAGTGGGGCACTTCCTGTGAGAATTAAGATGATTCTCTAAAGCATTCTGAGAAACGGGATACGTCCAGGGCCAAAATGGACACAACGACACGAACTTGACAACACCTTGAGTGATATCACGCGTGGAAGTTATTGATGAACTACACCAAACGATGGTAGTTCAAGACATCGCGTTCACTGTCCGTCAAGTAGTTCCAATAATTTCTCACTAAGCAAAGGTTCAAGATCTTATGGACACCTATTCCCTATAGTGGTATTTCTCGGTTTCTGATTTCTGATTTTCATCGGGTTTTCATTCATGTGGGGTATTGTTGGAGAAAATGGGCTTAATTGTTTTGTTGTTGGTCTTGGATTAATTGGAACTTAGGACCAAGGGATCAGTAAGGAAACTAGCTCATTTTCACTATTTGTGAATGAAACCTTTAGTCCCATATAGGAGAAACTAAAGATGTTACCTCTCCATATTACTTAGAAATTTGCATCTAAGGGAGGCCCCTTAGGGGTTAACACCCTTTTGTGTATGGGAGATGACTTAGGCTATGGACTAATTGGTGCAACCACACATTTCACACACGCGCGGTGCTTCGCATCGAAGCACGTACGCTGCCGTCGTCCGTCCATTCGCGCGGTCGTGCGGGATCGGTTTCGAGTGCGGGTGTGGGTGTGGGTCAACCAAGACTTATCTTTTTGGACAAAATATTTTTGAATTATTTTCTTAAATAATTTAAAATTAAATTAAATTTTGGTTTTAATATGGGGGGGCGTCTGACCCAGCTGAATATATTTTACTTCCTAAAAAAAATTGCTGGCAGTAAAGATTGAATTGAATTAATTTAAATTTTCCCGTTTTAATTCTGTTTTAAAATTTATGTCCGTGCTCCATGCACGGAATTGATTCTCATTCAATTGTCATTACATCTATTCTCTTCTCTCTGCCTATAAAAGAAAAATGACTTCTTCATTTCAACTTACACCAGAAGCAACTACTATCCTGCCTTCTTTTCCCCTCTTCCTTCTTTGTTCTGCGCTTTTGCATGTTGACTTCCCTTCTGCAATTGTTGTTTAGTACGTATGAGTGGGTGACTAGTATTGTGCTTATACTAGTCATAACGGGAAGTTCTATCCTGGACACATCTCCGTTGTGGGGGTATATCATCTCTCATTTTTGAGGAGTACCCGCGGACTATTGTGTTAAGGACAATTTGCTGAGCAGGTTGCTCTGTCCTTTGTGTACAAATCAATTCAGTGATATTATTAATGTTAACATCTTCTAGTTTAGTATTTTTATTATTGCAGATTCAACATTACTCACTTTTGAGTTTTAACTGTGCTTACTCTAGTTGAGTTAGGATATTCCTTTTTTTGTACTGCATTTTGAATCTCGTTTGTGGGTTTGTAATTTGGGAACTTCTACATACAAATAGCGGACAAGAGGATGCATACATCCATCTAAAGTTGTTTTAAGGGATGTAATGATAAGATGTGGTATAGAATTAGTTGTTAAGAGCATCCACAATCACACGATTATACCCAAAGATCAAAGATTAAATTTTTTGATCTTTGGTCTGGGACAAAAACAGCGGTGAATGATCAAGCGAGGCCGTAGAGTACCGTTTGTAGGTAAGCGAAAGAGCACGATATCGCTTGTAAAGACGGACGAAATACTAATACTTCGCCTGGTACAAGCGGGATAGTGGCTTTCCGCCTGAGAAACAACATACAGGCGAAATCTCAACACCCCGCCCACTCCCCAAGCGAAATTTTAGTATCCCGCTTGTATAAGCGAAGTACCAGAATAGCGCCTGTGAATTGTGCGAAGTAAGCGTGCGAAAAAAAAACTGGGCGAGATGCTGTAGTAACGCTTGAACTCAAGCGAGATGCTGGAGTTGCGCCGTCTTCAGCGTGCGAATTAGGTGTATGGGGAAAAGGCCGGGCGAGCTACTGGAGTCCCGCTTGGATTTAGGCGAGACTCCAAGATCTCGCCTGTCCCCTTCCCCCATTTATAACCGTAAACTCTCTATTTCTTTTTTCCATCTTCACCTCCTGTCCATTTCCCCCATTCGAAACCTAGCCGCTCGCCTCCCACACCCCTATTTTTCCAACACTTCCATCCTTTGACGAGAACCCAAAGCTTCGTTTCTCATTTTGTTACTTCGGTCAAACATATTCCAAGCGAAATCAAGGTATATCTTCTACAAACTAAAATTGAATTTACTTGTTTTAAATTGCATATTTACTTGTTTTGATTTGATATGCAATTTAGATGATGTTGTGGTTAAATTAGTTGTATATGTTGTTTAATTACCATATTATAAACCCATTATTGAATTATAAATTTGTGTTCTAATAATAAAATTTGGATTTTAATTAGGGTTTTTGTGCATGTTATCAATTAGGTTTAAAAATTTGTTTATATTTGTTAAATTGAACATATAATAGAAATTCTTGTTGTTTAATTTTAGTGGGTTTATGTTTAATTTTAGGTTGAATGTAGTATGTTGTGTAGAAATTAAAGGAATTAATTTTGATTTAATTTTAAAATAATGTGTATGGATATATTTGAAATTGTGTATTTTGTCATAGGGTTTATGATAAATATTATAAATTGGGTATACTATTATTGATGATTATTTGTTGTTGCATGTATATAATTTATTAATTGGTTGTTTAAATTTAATTGGTTGTGGTTAAATTGTCGATATGTATCGAATTGCTATTTTATGTAGATTCTGAAGATGAATTTCGATGATATGTATCGAATAGTTAGAGTGCCAGGACATCCACATGGGTTGAGTCAGCTCATCAGGATAGAACCTGAAGATGGTGGAGTAGTTGATCCAACAAGGGGGATTGAAACGGGGGAAAGGGTAGTTCAACCATCAGTGGTTGACAATCGAATGTTAGCGATAAAGGATAGAACCGATTTGTTGGTTAGGAGACTGACTCGTTCGATTGAGTCTAGGGAGGTGATGAGCATAGAAGAACAACAAAGAGTTCGAATAGTGCTACAAGAGATAACAACCCTTTGTTCAGGTGAAAATTAAGATTGCTAGAACAAACTAAATTTGCTAGTTATGGTTTTGAACTTTATGGTGTGTCCCTTTATCTTTCAAAGTGTTGAACTTTATGGTGTTGAACCTTTTTAGTTCTTTTAATTTACTTCTGTGGTTAAACTTGTACGGATACCAAATGTAGTTGGCAAGTTATTTATCAATTCATCTTAATTTATTTTGAATTATTATGTAGTCATTCTATTATCATTTCATCGCAATGCCTTGTCAAGGGAAAGCAAAATATCTCTGACCAAGTTAAATATTATTAATATTATTTAGTTAGTCTATTTTTATTTCATCTAATGTTATAAATTGCTAGACATCTCATGTTTAATTTTAGTGGGTGGGTTTATGTTTAATTTATGGTTGAATGTAGTATGTTGTGTACAAATGAAAGGAATTAATTTTGATTTAATTTAAAAACAAATGTGTATGGTAATATTTGCAATTGGGTAGTTTGAATGAGATTGGTTATAATTGGTGACATTGTTGTATTTTGATAATGGTATATGTATTTTTCGAATGTCTGATGTATAATTGTTGGTACAAATGTGTATGGAAATAGACAATTACATTCAAATTTAGTTAGTGTTAAATTAATTATAATTGTTTAAGCATTGTGGTGAATTATAATTAATATTGACAATGTTCTATTATTTATTTGGACAGATGTCTAGCAATGTTGTTTCGAGATGGGTAGGTAGAAAGAAGAAAAGCAAACAAGCTAAAATCGCAACTGATTCTGAACCTGAATCCATGGTCCCCGAGTCGGTAGATGTCCCGGGGTTGGAACACTATAACGTTGTTGAAGATACGGAGGAACACGTTTCGACAAATATTACATATTCCTCCGACGCCAACTTCAGGTTTGACCATCGTGGCTCTCTCAAATCAGTTATACAGATGTACAAGAAAATCACTAAAGAGTGTAATAGAGTCCAATATATAATAGAAAGGGGAGGTTGGGGCAGATTACTATCCCTACCTTTAGTAGATTCATCCCACGCTCTTATTGATTATATTGTCGAGCGGTTTTGGGATACAACAAACACATTTCACTTTTGTTTTGGAGAGCTTGGGTTCACTCCCCTCGATTGGGTTATGTTGACCGGGCTTAGTATCGGTGTCGGGAGATCTGTTCCTTATGACCCAGCTAAGTACAAATTTGAGTATGTTCGTGACAATATCTTTCCTGAACTGAAAGATAATGCGGTATGCAAAAGAAAAGGTGTTCCCCAACAGTGGGTTTCGGATGCCATCACTCTCAAGTTTTTGACCACCTATTTTGATAAAGATACATTGCACGCGGCGAACGATGTAGTGTTCTTGCTGATAGAGTAGCGAGGGCGTTCTATATGTATGTTCTGGGGAATTTCTTTTTCCCAAATGCAAAAACTTACATTGATGCAGGATGGTTGGCTGCCTTTGATAATCTAAATGAAGTTGATCAATACGACTGGGGTGGTCCTGCATTATCAAAATTATATTCGGGTCTTGCCACGGCTTCAAGGGGACAAAAATCAGTATCCGGGCCGTTCCAAATTTTGGAGGTAATTTAATTAACCTTATTCAAAATTTTATAGTCGAAATATTTAATTGTTATGTTGTTAAATCATTTTAAAAAAAAAATTATTGTAGTTTTGGGGCTACGAATATCTGGGGATATGTCGTCCAAATAACCCTTCGGCTGAAAGTGAACATGAATGGCCTAGATGTCGTAGGTGGGTTGCCTCCCGGAAGAAGGGTGTTGACATAGTGAAGACAAGGACTAAACTGAACCAGTTATCCGTAGACGGGTTGGAGGCAGAACAACCCAACTTGGGGTATTCCTGCAAACCCCCCTGCTTGCATCTCCAACTTTGTAGACGACGAGATTGAGGACATGACATCAATTTCTTGCGTCAATGCAAGTGAATACGTACGTGTCGTGGAGTACGATGTTTATTATGAATATTGGAGACATGTTACCAACCTCTACAAATATGTCGTGCAAGTTGATTGGGAGGTTGAAACGTATGGCTATGCAGGTGACCGTATCAAACACAACATCCCACGGCCTCGTGATCATGTGCCCATTCCTCCCCCCCAACAACTACCATATGTAAGTTATTAACAAAGTTTTGAAAAATTGAATACAGATTACACATTTAAGCTTCTGTGGTTATTCTAAATTATTATCATCGCAGGTGGCGGCTTATGATTTGGTGCAACAGTTTGCAGATTTTACGCAAGAGTTGCGGGATTTTACATTAGCTGAAACCAAAGATCGGATGGACTACATGATTCGCAAAGAAGTGGAGTTCCACCATTTTCGGAATCAATCAGCCGCTCAAATGAGCCTCCTACAAGATCAAAATACGTTGCTGACCAGACAGCTTACCCAGTTTCAAAGTGCAGAACAACCTCTTGGATTCGCCTCATATGCTATGACCACACCTCTGGGACCTTCATCAACAGTTCTACCAACGCAGAACGTCAGACCATCTTTCCCGCCATTTATTCCACCAGATCAAACTCCGGTTAAACAATAAATTAAAATTTCAAATGACGATGTATTGTACGTGTTCGGTTATTTTTATTGTTGATTTACGGTTATATTAAATGTTACTTTTTTAGTATTCCGTTTATGTAGTATGATAATTTGACAGCTCATTACGAAATTTAAATGCCTGTTTTATTACCGTTATGCTACCCTTATGTTACCGTTATGTTACCGTTTTATTACCGTTTTTTTGTCCTTGCATAACGGCTATTTTTTTTGGGTTTATACTACTATAAATAACATTCAATAGCTACACAACTCATTTCATTATTCCCACATTTTATTTTTTCAATGTCTGGTTACGAAAATTTTACCCTTAATGCAACCAATTTTACTTTAGATGAAGATTTATCCATATGTCGAAACATAGTGTTATATTATCCAGCAAGGGGTCAACAACGTGATATCAATGGTTGTATGACCATGGAATGGTTGGAACACACACATGCTAACTTTTGCGATGAAACCGGTAATCCCAACAACCGGAACAGAGCAGGCCTTTTTTGTCGATATGTGGAAATTACTAAGGAAGTATTAGAATTTTCTTCTTTAACTGCTAGGGTCAATGAATTTCGTCTTAGGAATGAAACTGATGATGAAGTTGCTGCTCGATCACTACAGGAATGGACAAGATGGAAACGATGTGATTTCCGGTACAAACCTCATTTTGAGATATTAAGGGTAATGGAAGAATTCAACCCTTTTGTGTTGATCTTTGTACCTAGTAGGGCAGCACTTCGTCAACGTCGTCCGACAAGCCAATCCTTTCGGTTTCACTAAAAGGTTTATTTGTTAAAATATTCCTCTGTATCGGGAGTTTATTTTTCTTTCCCTTTCATGTATTTTTTTTCTGATTTAATAAAAGTATTGTATTACCTTAAGTTATTGTTCATTTAACGACGATTCAGGGGATATTATGAGGTCATTAGCATTTTAAAAATTGAAACTCTAAAAATAAATAACCGTTGAACTTTAACTTCAATTGATAATTTTAGGAGTTACTTGCGATTACATTTTGGATTTCATGAACTCATAGCTTGCTACAAATATGAATTCTTCCCCCTTTTCCTGAAAGTAGTGCATTTTAGCAATTTCCTCCTACACAAGGGAAGAAACAGTTATATAATTTGTTATTTGTAATTGTTGTTAATGAAAGAATACACAACTTTTGTAATGGTATGGATACTTACAAATTGTTGGATCGATAATCCTAAATGGGTGTCGTTAAAGATGCGTTGTTGTATAGATACATAATCATCTATTCCCTTTCGAATAACTTGGTATCTATCATAAATCTGTACAATAGATCTTTGGTTTGAATTTCCATATTCCTCACCAAAATGTCTGTAGATCCTCCCCCATACAGTTTCTGGATGAACAATTCCTACTATAACATCTTCACGTAAGGTTTCGTAATACCATGATTTTGTTATAGCCAAGTCTTCGTCTGAATGAAATGTTGACATGGGTGTACGTAAGTTATGAAGTTAACAAAGAAGGTGTTGGGATTAAATACAGAAAAATAATATTTTTAATTACATTGGCTTGTCAAGTTATATTAAATGTGTCTGACAAATCTGAAAAATAATCCTTTAATTGAAATGAGGTCGGTATATTGTCAATTCATGTCATTGGCTTGTCAACTTATATAAAATATCTCTGACATATCTGAAATTTTAGTCTTTTAATTG
>JAJJMC010010016.1:1081012-1185008 GCA_023531435.1 Papaver californicum | reverse complement strand
AAACAAGATGAGCTACAGCCACATCCATCAAAAGAGCAACTACCTAATATTGCCTACTGTATAACTAGTCCTCCTCCATGGCGTGAGTGATTTTATTGCCATTTTTCTCATATCTGTTTATAGATAAATGTGCATTAAACTGGGTAAAAAACTACTTGTTCTTTATCTGGTAATCATTTGGAACTCATGTTTAAGCTTTTTTCAGTTCTACACGGTGTTCTATTTTTGCTCGGATTCACCTGATCTAGATTTTTGTTCGTGTTAGATGGTTTTCTTATGGGTGGTCGTGAAATCTTATCTAAGTTTGTTTCTTACTATAATCTTAGTTTTTGAGGTTCTCTCTACCTTTTGTTTATAACTTTAGTTACACATGGGTAAAATTTCCTGTTTTTTCACTGTTAATGTTATGGAGTTTGTGAAATTATAAGCATACCTTTTTTTGTCTGTTTATAAGCATCGTATTGGGGAATATAGTATTGTTCTTCATTGTTTCTTGATTTGTATTTGTATTCGTTTTCAATTGATATAGTTATGACTTATTGTATCTAAAACATTTGATTGTATCAGCGGAGGCTATACTTCTGGGTTTCCAGCACTACTTAGTTATGCTCGGTACCACTGTCATCATCCCTACTGCACTTGTACCTCAGATGGGAGGAGATAATGTAAGACTTGGAAAGAATGTTGTGAAACCATAGAAATGGTGTTTATCAGTTTATGTCTATCGATTGTCCTTGTTTTCAGTGACGGTGTTATCTTCCTTGTAATGTAAGTCGCGTTTGTTATTCTTAGGAGGAGAAAGCAAAGGTCATCCAGACATTACTATTTGTTGCTGGTTTGAACACTTTGGCCCAAACAATGTTTGGAACTCGGTTACCTGCTGTAATTGGAGGCTCTTATACGTTTGTGGCACCTACAATTTCAATAATTTTAGCTGGTCGATACAACTCTATTGTGGATCCTCATGAGGTCTTGCTCTGAATCTTTCTTCCTAAGATCACGTCTACTTGGTAGTCTGTTTGGTTTTTAACCGTGACCTCTTGTGCAGAAATTTGAGCGGACTATGCGAGCAATTCAAGGGGCCTTAATCGTCGCTTCAACTCTTCAGATTGTACTTGGCTTTAGTGGTCTTTGGCGTAATGTGACAAGGTCGGTTTTGGGAACAATCTGGAATTACAACATTGTATCTGTTACTATCAATTGATGTTCCTTAAAGTAATTGCTAACTAAGTATATGAAATAGAGAACCTGCATAGGTACTTGAAATTGCTTCAGTGTCGCCTTTTGAATTGAGCTCCCCCTGTTTATTAAGCTACCCCACTTTCCATGAGTTCGATTCATGACTTACCTCACCCTTGGTCTAAAAGAGTCGATTTCCAAAATGTGGTTTTAGATCTTAATTTTGGCATGTGATGTCACTGAAATCTCTGTAACATGAATGGCTGACTGCATTCTATGTATTCCTCTGTGCTTAGCAGGTTCCTAAGTCCACTCTCAGCCGTTCCTTTGGTGGCTCTAGCTGGGTTCGGGCTTTATGAGCTGGGTTTTCCTGGAGTAAGATATTGCAAATTGCTTTTTATAAACTAAAACTCTAGAAGTATCAGTCAAAACTTTTAGAT
Source organism: Papaver californicum (assembly GCA_023531435.1). Lineage (NCBI taxonomy): Eukaryota > Viridiplantae > Streptophyta > Magnoliopsida > Ranunculales > Papaveraceae > Papaver > Papaver californicum. The sequence goes on along the minus strand of JAJJMC010010016.1, from coordinate 1,183,389 downwards.
TACGGTTACTTCCGTAGCTTTTGTTTGTTGAAGCGTCATTGCTCAACTGTGGTGCAGTTGAGAACTATAGCTTTGAAATGAATATCATCTTTTCTGACAAGCTTCTTTCTCTGGGTATCTAGGTTGCAAAATGTATAGAAATTGGACTACCTCAGCTAATATTGTTAATAATATTCTCACAGGTACTTTTAGTGTGGCCGTTTGTTTGTTTTCTGATTGAGAAACTGATGTTATTGTCTTCTATCATGAACTGATATGGAATTTACTGCTAATGCTTGTAACAGTATTTACCCCATCTAATACACGCGAAAGATGTGTTTGACCGGTTTGCTGTTCTATTTTCGGTGGTTATCGTATGGATTTATGCCCACCTTCTAACCGTTGGTGGTGCCTATAAGAATTCGCCTCAGAAAACTCAATTTAGTTGTCGTACAGATCGTGGTGGACTTGTAGGCGCTGCTCCATGGTAAGGCTTTAGGAATTTCATCAAATTAAGTTATTGGGCTTAATGTGGACTGCTTTTGATTTGGTTTTCTTTGTTGGGACGTCATTATTATAGTTTTATACTGATCCTAATCATGTTCATCTTTATGCTCAGGATAAGAGTTCCATATCCGTTCCAATGGGGTGCTCCTACATTTGACGCAGGAGAAGTCTTTGCAATGATGATGGCTTCATTTGTAGCTCTTGTAGAGGTCAGACATCTTTTCACTTGATTCATTCCAAAAGAACTTCATTATACTAGACAATATTTTATATGCTTTTTCTTTGTGACCCCTCTTTTGATCCCCACTTCTATATCAGATTTTACTACAGAGACCAGCCAATACTTTTTCTTTCACATTTGCCTTATTAATTCTTGCTCTTTCATGAGGCACTTCGTTAGCAACATTTATTTCTGCACTCCCTGTGTACATCAGTAGTTGCATTTAAATTGTTCATAATGACGGCTTGATATTTTTTATTATGACTGATACAATATGTCATTATCTTTGCAGTCTACAGGTGTCTACATTGCACTGGCAAGGTATGCAAGTGCCACTCCCTTACCACCTTCTATTCTCAGCCGCGGTGTTGGTTGGCAGGTAAATATAATCGCAAGGTCTTGTACTGTTGCCCATCTTTTCCGTTTGCAACTAATGTAAACATGATAAAATTAAAATAAAAACAAAATATATTGTATAAAAACTAGTCTGGAGTCTGGACTTCTTTGCTTGTCTTGGATGCTATCCTCTGTGCATGCGTGTAGGCCACTTGGCAAGTGAGCTGCTTTTTTTTTTGTTTTGTAACAGTGTATATATTATAGTTAACCATATCGTTGAAAGAGTCACCATGTTATGCCGGTTAAAATTGCAAAGTAGGTTCTTTTGAGGTCCTACTTTTAATTCAGAGGCGAGCAAGACAATGTAAAAGGGCTCTATAAATTTGAACCGAAGTTGAAATTTTACCTCATTATGTAAAGTTGCTTTGTTCTGATTTCAGGGAATTGCAATTCTGCTCTCTGGGTTGTTTGGAACTGTAACTGGATCCACAGTATCTCCGTAAGTTCCTTAGAAAAAAATGATATATACTGCTGGTGATGTCCTTTCATTCCAAGTAAACACAATTGCTATCTCCTATTGATCATTGCGCTGTTGAATTGCAGCGAAAATACTGGTCTGCTAGCATTAACTCGTGTTGGTAGTCGAAGAGTTGTGCAAATTTCAGCTGGTTTCATGCTGTTCTTTTCTGTTCTAGGTAAGTATTTAACCCTGATATGTGCTGTCTATGGAAGTATTCAACGTGAGACATAACTAAACATTTCATGGCCCATCCAGGAAAATTTGGATCAATCTTTGCATCCATCCCCGCTCCAATTATTGCTGCCTTTTACTGCCTATTCTTCGCTTACGTTGGTATGTACAAGCAACAGTATCATCCACCTATCTTCCTCTATTCTTTCTTCTTTTAATTTTATTTAATGTTTTATGTCCACTTTTAGTTAATCTTATCATTTTATTGTAATTAACAGGTTCAGCGGGTGTCAGCTTCCTTCAGTTCTGCAATCTAAACAGTTTTAGAACAAAGTTCATTTTAGGTTTCTCATTTTTCTTAGGTTTATCGATACCACAGTACTTTAACGAGTACACTGTGGTCAATGGTTATGGTCCTGTTCATACAACTGCAAGATGGGTACATACTCTAGAGCTTGACCTCTAATTTCCTTCAGTTCAGTTGTTAAATCACCAGATGCTGTGAGTTTGTCCAACCTGACTCAAGTTCTAACTCCTGATCTTGTTTGTGCAGTTTAATGATATGATCAATGTCCCTTTCCAGTCAGAAGCTTTTGTTGCTGGACTTATTGCATTTTTCCTAGACATTACTATGCATAGAAAGGACAACTCGATTAGGAAAGACAGAGGTATGCATTGGTGGGCCAAGTTCCGGTCGTTTAAGGGTGACACTAGAAGTGAGGAATTCTACTCCCTGCCTTTTAATCTTAACAAGTTCTTCCCATCTGTGTAATTCTACACCCCGACTCGTTGATCCAAAAATTAATGGCTGCGATTAAGTGTTCTACCACACCCAAAAGCTCTTTGGAATTAGTACTTTGTACACCTTATAGTGTAATCTGTTTTTTTAGCTTAGTTTAAATGGATGATAAGCAGTAGATGTGTAAGTTAATTTGCCTTTATTTACAGAATTGTCCATGTTTCCTTAATATCTCTACATATTGTCCGGTACTCTTCTTTGTACAATGTCATTCCCACATTTCTTTCTGGTGAAAAAATCCCAACATGGCACTTCCTGCTCATAATCCCTGTCACCAAGGACACTTTGTACGCACATATGAAGAGACAATACAGCTTCCAAAAGTAGTCAACCGGATGCTCCCAGAATCCAACTGCTAGATAAATTAAGCTCAATTTTATTGTCTAAACTGTACCAGAACTTGAATGATGTCACTTTTGAGAAAGCAATTGCTGGGAAATCTTATAGAATTGAAAATCTAATCAATATTGCAATTTCTTTTTTTCTTTTTCTTTTTTATTTTGGGATATTGCATTCAGTTGTAAGTTGTAACTTGTAATACAGCTGATTTTTTATACAGTATTTTTCTTCTTCGATTTAATTAGGGCTTGTGAAATTAATAGGGGTTTTAGGAAAAGATAAAATAGGATTATCCAAAAATAATTTTTATTTAATTAGGGCTTGTGAAATTAATAGGGGTTTTAGGAAAAGATAAAATAGGATTATCCAAAAATAATTTTTAGAATCTTTTAGTCATATATTTTTATAAATAGTTAAACTATCCCTATCTAATTAACCATAACGACTCCAATCTGCTATTATTTGGATGAGTTGGAATTATTATAGTCGATACCAATAGACAATGACAACCCAATTAGACTAGGGTTGCACAAAGGTCGGTTCGGCTCGGTTATTGGCAGAGCCGAATACTTGTACCTCCCTACGGTCGGTTCTCTATCTGTGTACATGTATTTGTACCTGTATTATTCGGTTCTCTGGAGCTGTACCTGTCGGGTCAGTTCGATATTGGTCCTGTACCTGTTCAAAGTTCCCTGTTTTTTTTTGTTGATGATAGTGATGAAGATAATGATGAAGCAGAAAAGGATGTTGATTTTTCTAGACTAAAACCTTCAAACTGAGATGGGTTGGATACGAATTCACTAACAAACTCTCAAATTCCATAGAATTTAGCTTCACAAATCAAATCTTGCAAGTCAAAAAGTTTAGCTTTTGAAGGTAGATTTCCTGTTCTAAAAAGTGATAATAAAATTGAAAAAATCTCAAGGTCTCTATCAATAAAAGGAATTGTAACTTGATTATAAACAGAACATGTTAACTTTTGAAATATTACCTAACCCCTCTGTACACAATCTCTTGCATCTTCCTGGTTCAGGCAATTTCGCAAACACTTACGTGCATGATGTTGTTTATTCAGACATGGAATTGATGGTGAGTTCTAACACCAATAATCTCTTTCCCTGTAAGACTTCATCATTCAACATAAACCATTCAATCATACATTCAACAGCAACTCTTCCTACAATAGCATCACCCATGGCAGCACACAGTTTCTCGGCAACAGACAGTTAGTCCCAAATCCTGTACAACACCAACTCGTTATACTTCTTCTCCTGATTCTTTATTCAACTGAATTCTCGATTGAGAGTTCGAATTCAGCAAAACCCATTCATCCTAACCCAACGACAGACTCGAATCTCTTCTTAGTCTTCTCCATTCGTTAAGAAACACATACCAAATGACAGACTCGTATAGAAGACAACTGTGTAAGAGTCTCTGAAACCTGAGAGGTGAGGGAGGAGAACAAGAACAAAATAACCTAGAAATAAACGGCTAGGATTCTAACTTATAATCAACGGCCTAGGATAGCCGGTTTTTTTAGGTCGGTTCGGTTCTACTCAAGAACCAATACTTGTACCTGGCCTGAGCCGGTTCTGACTTTGAATATTTGTACCTGTCCCGAGCAGGTCGGTTCCAATTTGGTTCTATCTCGGTTCCTTCGGTTCCGGTCGGTTCCTGTGCAGCCCTAAATTAGACTATGAGGTCGTTATGGTTTATCAAAAGATCGTCACAAATTATATAAATAGGGTCGTCATGGTTTTAGGTAAAAACCGATGCGACCCTAAATAGACTCTTCGTCTTCAGGAAAATAACCAGTAAGGGTCGTTATGGTCGAAAATCAAAAACCATGACGATTTTTCATAATTTTAACATGCATTGATTTACAAAAAAAAAAAGAGGAATAAAGGTCGTTATGGAGAGGAGAAGAGGAGTGGGTGACTGATTTTAGGTTTTGATTTTAGAATAGTAAGGGGTTGATGGGTTTAAAGGTATTAGGATTTTATGTTTAATAATTAGGGGAAGGGTAAAATAGTATTTCCACCACAATTTGGTCCCCTCCTATAATTTATGGTGTGTGAATAAATTTGGCATAACCCCTATTAATTCCACGAGCCCCCAATTAAGCCAGGGTTTTTATGTCGGTCAAAATTACACAACATTCAGTGCATTCAGTTGTATTTCAAAGTTGAGCGCAATTGTAATAAGCTGAAATGACTTTTTTTTTACCGCAATGTGGGTTATAAACCCAAACATGTCACTATTCAACAACAAAAAACCCAACAAAACAAAATGTTCACAAAAACCTCATTTGAAATCAATTGTCTAAACTACCGTTCCCTAATTTCTGAGAGAGAAAATAACCGCTCTCATTTATTTCTTCTCATTCAATTGGTAACGGCATTTTTTCCCCTTCAACCACTTTCCCAATTTCACCCAATTCCGATAAATCAAAATCATCATAACTATCTCCTGAATCTATATCATCTTCATTTCCATCCATATCATCCTCCTCCTCTTCATCGTCATCATCCTCGTCATCATCAACAACATCACCACCAGTACCTTCAGAATCAAAATCAAAATCTGAATTTCTATTATGAAGTTGTTGTTCATCAGCATCAGTAGCTTTACTCCCTTTCCCACCTCCTCCTCCTACTATTAACTCAGATCTGTATATTCTATTCTCATATCTGATTTCAGTTTTTGTAACAATTTCAACCTAACCTAAAATCGAAACAAATCACTGAACAAAATTAAAAATGGTGAAGAAACAAGAGAAAAGTAAAGATGAAAAGATCGACAAAAAACTTAAGAAAACAGTGAAGAAACAAGATTCTCTAAAAGGTAAATCGAAGTTTCATTGTTCTTCAGTGATTATTTATGGTTGAAAATCAACATGCATCAATGATTTTTGGTTTCGTAATTTTTGTTTCATCAATGAATTTGCGTAATTAGGTTTTATTTCTTATAATCTGTTTGTATCATAAATTAGGTTTGGGTTTCATCTGTTTCGAAATCACTGGTTTCATAATTAGGTTTCAATTTTCACCTTATTTATTCACGATTTAATTATGTTCAGTTTTGGTTTCATCATTTTCACTGTATGGTTCAAACCAACTCTATTGGTGTTTGTTTACTTAATGGCTATTTTGATGGAACCGAAATTGGTTTCATCATTTTCACTGTATGGTTGAAACCAACTATGTTAGTGTTTTTTTACTTAATGGCTATTTTGATGGAACCGAAATTGGTTTCATCATTTTCGCTGTATGGTTGAAAACCAACTCTGTTGGTGTTTTTTTTTACTTAATGGTTATTTTGATGAAACCGAAAATGATTTCATCATTTTCGCTGTATGGTTGAAACCAACTCTGTTGGTGCTTATGGTTTGCTTCTGGTTTAACAACAGGGAAAAAAATAGGACCGTATAGGTGCTCGTTGCATCATTTTTGTGCGGAGGCACCTGCCATAAAAGCTTTGATACAAAAAAAGGAACAAAACATGAAGGCCCTTGTTGCTTGTCCATTTTGGCGTTTCTTCAAACCGTTCTACGAAGGTACACTACAAGAAGAAAAATTGAATAAAAGGACGAAAGCAATTCAGATGATCTTAGGTTCATATTATAAAAGTGTGAAGCGTGTGAAACCAGATTGTGTTAAGTTAATCAGAGCAAAGAACATGATATTGCAGACCACACCAGAACAATTCGCTGTGATTTTTGGTCTACAAATGATGAAGGATGTAAATATAGCCAAAGATGATGAGCTGAAGAAAAAGGTAAACATGTTTGCGGTTGAGTACTTTAAGGGAGATAAGAAGATGAGGAAAACTGATATTCTGAGAGATATGATGGAAACAACAGCGGATGAAACCAAAGATGAAGACTTCATCAAGTTATTCGTCCTCTATCTCTTAGTTTCAATATTTGTCCCAAACAAAGGTGGGCAGAATCTGCCTTCAAAATACTTATACCAAATATTTGAGATGAATAAGGTGTTTTTGCCAGATGTTTTCTGTGAGATCCTATACCTTTGTTCGGGTTAACTAAACCCATTAGTCAAATTATGAGCTCAGAGAACCTAAAATTCTAAAACTCAAGTGCCTTTAATACACTTAGGTTATCCCTTAGTATTATTAATGTGTATGATTAGTAGATGGAAATACTAGACATTTTCATCATGCTTGACACTTGTTCAATAGAGAGGTTCAAAAGATTAACAAGAAAAGAAACAAAAGCTTTTCTTCTGGGGAAAACAGTAACCATTGGGGTATGAATAAAAAACTTGGAGAAGAAAGAAATCTGTACGTGAAGCTTGCTGCTGCGTAAGGATTGGATTAAGCGTGCTAAGTGAGATTTTTGAGTTATAGTTACCGAAAACTGTTGATAGTGGAATTAATAATGATGAGGTTAATTTGATGATTCCACCATAAAAGCCTGTCTGGAAATGATATACACAAAAAGGAAGAAATTTACAAGGTTATAAATTCTTCTTTGGTGACTGCAACTACTACTACAACGGAATGGTGATCTCTAACCTTCCTATTTTATTTTTATTGATGATGAATGCATGTTGTATCAACTCAATTTGTGAATACATTCAAATGTTAGTACTCTTGAAGTGAAAATGAATATGATTATGAGGTTATTATGATCTTCTTCCTATCTTGTGTTTTTGGAAAAAATGTGAAATGGGTTGTGTTATAGATTAATTTCTTTTAATGCATGCCTTAGTTTCAAGTTCAAATCTACTTGACAAAATGGAATTAATCTAGGGCTCATGATTAGAAATTTGGTGTTTGTATCCAAACTCATATTTTTGTTGCAAATTGATGAAATGGGTTTTTAGTATACATCATGAATACATGTTTCCCCTATAACTGAAATTGTTTATGGTGGTATTAAATCCTTTCATAATGATCCATGGTTTTGCATATATTGGTTTGTGTTTTAAATATATATCTTGGTCTTATATATATGTGTAGATAGTTAATAATTGAATAAATTCTCAAATGAAATTCCTAATTTGTTTATGGAGGTAACATGTTTGATAGAATGTCTGAACCAATTTTCATAATGACTGCACGAACAATGTTTTTGGAGGCTAGTTTCAGTGTGTTTTGTGGGGTTTTGGCTAATGGTTTCCTCATGGGAAAGGTTTGTCGTGGTGTCTTCTATATCTTTTCAAAAGGGCATGTTGCTTGGACTTTTAGTTTAGAAGTTACAGCTTAAAATTTACATGTAGTCGCATCTGATTTTCTGAAGACAGCACCTGATAGGGTTTTCTCTTGTGATTTTGAACCATTTACACTTTGAATGAGGTATGGGTTTCTTATAAGAACTTTTAGAGGGTTGAGAGATATTCCGGAAAAGATATAACATGCTTGATTTAGTTCATTAATTTGGGAGATATCGCACTGCAAAGACAGCATGCTGGTGCTGAATTTCTGGAAATAAAACGGGTTCCGTTGAAATAAGTTTGATTGGTTGCTCAATTTGATTGAGTGTTTTTTCTTTTATAAATACATTAAATTAACTGATTCATTGGTAATACCTGGATGGATAGTGTTAAGACATAAACGACCAGTTCAGGTTAAGATTTAAAGGAAACAAATATTTTAGTTTTTAAGAATCCAAATTTAGATAGTGGCAAAGAACAGTAACAACTGCTAACAATATATTGGCTAGAGTCACTAGACTTGAAGAAGATCAGAAATTAACAAGAATAAAGAGCGCAGATTAGCGCTTTGCCAAATCAAACTCAATGTAGGCAAGTTAGTGTCCAACTTCTGTTTGGCAAGAATATGCCAAAAATAACAATCTCAACACTGCACCAAAACTGGCAACTTTGACTTTAGGTAGTGTATTTAATTTTAGACTCAACAATTTTAGAAATCAACAATTTAAGACAGGATGGGCACGACATGTACGCAAGGTTCTCTACATGGAACCTAGATGGAATATGCAAGGCATTAGTGAATAATTTCGATGATCTTAGCAAAAAATCAGAAATTTTTTCAAAGGTAAAAACAACAATAGTTCTTGTTTGTTTATACTTTTTAATTTCTGAGACTTAAAAATTTCTATCATTTATTTGGTTCTAGCTTATTCCAGATGAAAAAAAATGATGGAACCAAAAAAGGTTCCATCCTTTATTTAATTCCACCTTATCCCAGATGAAAAAAAAATGATGAAATCAAAAAAACTTCCATCATTTTTCTTGTGTTCTGCAGATGAATGTGGGTCACCGTCAGGGATCGTTCTTGCTTCCATATAATGAACAAGAAATACGCTTAGTCCAGCGCATAGAGGAAGAAGATATTCCTGTTGAAGAGTATATTGATCGTGAACTGCAGGTTGGTAATGGAAATGACAAGCGTATTTCATGTGAACTGCAGGTTGGTGATGGCAATGACGAGCGTACTTCAAGTGAAGAGAATGTTGGTGCTAGTAACGAAGAGCCTGCGCAAAATGAAGAAAATGTTGGAACTGGAAATGAAGATAACCCTTACAAGGATATATCAGTGGGCGAGATTTTTGATTGAAAAGCTTAGAACCGTTGGTAACAATGGGCTTTCTGAAGAAGATCAATCAATATTGGCCAAATATGATGCTGATGAGAGGTTACAACCAGTGAAGGAGAATTACTTGAGACAGAAACGTAAAAGAGAAGAAACAAAAACGGTTTTGAACCGTGAAGAAACGGTACCTGAAACGGTTTCGAACCGTGAAGAACAAGTGAATGTGATATGTTAAATCTCAGATGTGTTAAATATGATCTTGTTTATTTGTGTGTGTTGGGTTAATAATAGTTCTATTTGAATAGATTGGTATGAATTTCTTTTTTAATGAAACCAGAAAAGTTTCATTTGAGAATTATATTAAGTTAGATATGTTAATATTGCAGGATATGATAAGCAAAGCTATAATGATTGTGGATGACATGATAGAAAAAAAAAGGGTTTTGCGGCAAGAAAAAACACAACAAGATGCTGGCGATGTTGTGATTGAACCAGAAAAAGATTTATTGGTTGAAGATGGTGAACAAAAGAAAAAGTCTGACAATGTTGTTTTCGAAGATAATCCTGACAAAGTTCTTCGTCAAATCCAGAGATCGAGATTAAGTGTCAATTCAGGGTTCAATTGATGAAAGTGTTCTTCAGAAAATGAAAGATGAATATACAAAGAAGGGTTCTACATCTAAGCCAGAAAGTCAAGGCATGTGCTACTACTCAGTTATACACATGGCAAAAGATGTAATTGATTTAGAAGATGATATTCCTCATTTCAGTTTGGGATTGACGCTAAGTGACAGTGACAGTGACAAAGAAGATAGTGAGCATGAAGACGTCACTCCCGAAAAAAAGTGAGTAACATAATATCAAGAATGAGGAAAAACAAAAGGAATATGCAAGCACATGTTAAGATGCATAATTATATACCTGGGGAAGTTAATAAGAAAAAAAGAAACAAGAGTCGTTGTGTTAGCAGAAAACACTCTAAAAAGTCGGAGAAGAAACAAACGAAAAAAAAAAGGTGAAGTTGAAAGCAGTTGACAACTTCAAGATTATACAGGTACTCGATTCAAATCAGAAACCGCTCGTGTGTAAATATTTTAAAATGCATAATGAAAGGTCATACTCTTCAGTTTTTTGGTTTCATAATTTCAGTGTTGAAACCAAAATGAGAATATATTTCTTTCAGTTTCTTTTCTTCTTTTTTAATCATTAATTTGTTTTTCAACAATTTAACAACAGTGACATGGCATGGGAAAAAAAGAGCTTGGATTGCACATAACGGGAAGGAATATGAATAACTTGATAAGAAAGGGTGACGTCGCTGGAGATATGATTGAATTCTACATGCTGAAATTGCAAAAGAACATATCAAAGAAAGAGTTGAAACAGATGGTACTCTTAAGTACAAAAGAGCATTTTTTTCTAAGCACATATGTCTATGTAAGTTTCCTCTAAATTCTCTTATACAAGTGTTTTTTTGAAACCAAATTAGAACTTGGTTTTTGATTTGTTACTGAATTTCAGACATTATACTCAATCGGGCAAAATTGTCGCTGCAATTGAAGTTTTCATCGACAACATGGATTACAGTCCAGAATTTATATTTGTTCTATTGCTCATAAAACTTGGTGAAAAGTTGTACCACTGGACATTGCTAGCTTTTGATAATTGGACTGGACAATTCTCTCACTACAACTCCATAGCTGAAAATGAAGACGAATGCAGCAAAAGTGCTGAAAGCATGAAAGAAAGAATGGCGTCAGCATTCAAACAACATGTTGCAAAGCTCTCACTAGAGTCGTCAAGTCAATCAAAAGAATTCGTTTTGAACATTCGTTTATGTTGTCAGCAAGATATGTAAGTGCTTTAAAAGAACTTGTGTTTAGAGATTTTCTCTTCACTCTCTTCATTTCACTCCTTTTTTTTTGTTCAATTTAAAGATCTTGTTTTGTTAATTTCAGGAATGATTGCGGCCTTCATGTTGCTATTACATGAAGAGCCTCTTGAAAGGAAATATTTCGTCTGAAGCGCATATAAAACAAAATGTGCAGAATATGAGGCCAAAGCTGGCCTACAAGATCCTCCTTGACAAAGGTACAGACTATAAGGCCAAAGTTGCAACTTAAAGTTGACAGTTTTAGCTTTCAATTAAAAAAATAACAGTTTTAGTTTAAAGTACTTGTGTAATGGTTTCAGTTTTTGTTTAAAATACTTGGAACTTTTATAAAAACATCTCAGTTTGTATATTTATAAAGATCTCAGTTGATAAAAAAAAAAAAATTGAAACCAAAAAGTGTTTCAACATAATGCAGAAAAGCTAAAATCTTAGGCATTGAACAAATATATCGCAGACGTAAACAAAAATGATGGAACCAAAAAATATTCCATCATTTTTTTGGTTTCATCTTATTCCAGATGAAAAAAAATGATGGAACCAAAAAAAGTTCCATCATTTTTTTGGTTCCATCTTATTCCAGATGAAAAAAAATGATGGAACCAAAAAAAGTTCCATCATATTATATATGAAAAAAATACTGAAGCATGTGACAAACTATGAAACCTATTTTGGTTCCAACAAATTATAAAAACCTGCAACTCTGACAAACTTAATCTAAAAATAAACAAACATGAAACACCTGCAGAAAATTAACATGTTTAACTGTAAAAAATATAGAAAAAAATAATATATCGGAAAATTTAGATTAAAACATATAGTAGTCTAAACGAAAACTGAAAAATGAAAGTCGATGAATTGTAGTCGAAATGACTTCAAATATGATGCGCAAGGCATGTCCTTCGGTTATGGGTAGTCAAAAGATAGCATCTACCACAAGTTCTCATATTCTTATTGTGAACTGAACCTGTATTAGGAATTCTCTTCTTCTTCCTTGGATGACCTGATTGTGGTAGAACATCAGGACCAAGAACAACAGATTTTGGAGACACAATCACAGGCTTTTCAACTGTGGGGACATGATTAATTTCTCTTGCATAGGATTCACAGTAGAACTTTACTGTAAAGATCTTCTTCATTTAGCATGATCCAGCGGATAACGTGGGCACAAGGGAAACCGTTGATGCGCAAGCGGTTGCAAGAACATGTTCTTCTTTGCAAATCGACCTTTTGTGTTAATGTCGAATGAACTTCAAACACATATTACGACGACTTGGTGACACTGTATTCAAGGATGTGCATCTTGTTGTTGTATATCTCAATTTTAAATTCTGGACATAAAGTTTCTCGCCACTTCAATAAGGTTGCACATACCTCACGACGTACACATATTTGATTCATAAGCTTCACTCTGGTCTTATCAACCATGATGTCTATAGGCTTCTCTCTCTCTCTCTTCAAGGATCCAAATATTGAAACTCTCAGCGATATTCGAACACAACCTACCATAACAACGACCCGGGAAAAAAAAAACTTGCCCATTTATCAACCGAAGCTCTACTCATATAATCTTGTAACTTCTGATTTTTGACCTACATTAACATCTCCTAGTTCTTTGAAAATTTTGTATGTGTATTAGCATACGCAGATTTTTCAAACAATCCCAACACATAATTGTTATAAACTTTATTGGCCTTCGGCAAGTATGTATTGATATTGTTCTTCATATGCCAATAACACCAACCATGAACAACATCAGGGAATACAGCAGGAATTTGATTCACCAAACCACTACCTCGATCACTCACAAAAGTAAGCTTTTTGCACACAGGAAAAAGGGATTATTTAAATTCTCCAAAAACCATTTCCAGTTCGCGTCATTCTCCAATGAAACCACAGCATAAGCTAAAGGATAGATTTCTGAAACAGAACACGAAAAAATGTCTCAACATATACAAATGATGAAACCAACATAAAAAAATAGAATGTTTAAGAAACTTACCGGCATTCCCGGTTAGACCTGTTGCTTCCATGATATGACCAAGGTATTTGCTCTTCAAATGGGCTGCATCAAGAAATAATAAAGGATGAAAGTAATTGAATCGACAATAATTGCTCCGAAAGAGATAAACAATCTCTGAAATTTTTGAGTCCCATTTTCAACTTCCAAAATAACACGAGATCCGAGATTGGTTTCAGTCAATTTGTTGGTATACCATTTCAAGTACATAAATGATTTCTCATTCTATCACCATGTAATATTCAATGCATGCCTCTTCCATGCGTATGCATAATAATGACTAATTTCAAACCATACTCTCTTATAAACTGATTCATAATATACTTTGTCTTCTTCTTTGGATTCTGTTTAATCTCTTCAAGAATCACGCTACTAATTAGTTTCTTCGACACATGTGGTCTGTTTACAACTCCACCACAACAAGTATGCTTCTTATGTAACTCCTTGATAATAAAAGGACTACCTTCAACACCATCAATAGAAACAACATATACATGTCATTCACATTTCTCTTCTTCCTTCTTAGCACAACATGCACCAATCCTCAGCTTCTCATTCCTTGTCGTCTTGAATGAATACCCAGATGATGCATGATATTTCAACAAATCAGAACGAACTTGTTGAACACCTCTTGTAAACACCTGATTGACACCCTGAAAAATGCCTAACCAAAGCGCATACTTCAACGGTTCTTTAACTTTATTACGAACATCATAATCAACTAAATTTGTAAGTCCTGCATGCTCGAAAGATATAATTCCTGAACTTCGTGGCTGCTCAAAAGGTATGATTCCTGAACTTCGTGGCTGCTCAAAAGGTATAATTACTGAACTTCCTGAACTAGAACTAAAACACTCATCTCTATGCCTTACATGTAACTCAAGAGATGGAAGCTTATTAAACAAAGTAAATAGAGCAACCGATTGGAGATCAAAATCAGAATTGATAACCTTTTGCTGATCACCAACTATGTGGAAAATTTCTTTAGAAAGAACAGAGAATTGACACCAAATTGAACATATACTACCCTTCAAATCAAAATCAGATGCTTGTAGACCAATATGAAACGATAATATATCCTCTTTGTGAGATATAACCGCGAGAACAGATTCCATAATCTACAGGACAAAGTATGAAACCAAAAAAAGTTTCACTAGATGTGAATATCAACAACAACAATAACAAAAATTTGAATAAGAACATCAACAACATAACAATTTTCATTCCAATAGATTTGAATAAGAACATCAACAACATAACCAAAAAAATCATAAAAACAAATGGATCTGAGTTTCGTAATCAACATAAACTCGAAAATTCAAACAAAAACAAAAACAAAATCGATTACCTGAAAAGTTGAATTTCAGTCTCCGATAAATGATTCAACTAAAACAATAGCTTGAGCTGAATGAAAATATCATCAAATTGGAAGGATAAACTGTAACTGCAGTTGGATTCTTCAAACCAATATCTAATCTCACCGATGAATGATTCGAAGAACAAACTGAAAAGTTTCATAATCAATATCAGCTCGAAAATTAAAATACAATCAAAATCATAATAAAAAAAATCAAAATCAAGTAAAATCAAAATCAAAATTACCTAATGAATGATTCGACTACTTGTAACTTGTCTTCTCTCCGATTAAACTGAAACGAAAACGAGATCTACAAAACTGTAACTTCTGCTCTATTCTTCAATCGATTTGAAGCTGAGACTTAGTTCAATCGATTTATTTGGAGAAGATCTGTTTGAATTGAAACCCTAGAATCCAAGAAGAAACGAAGATTTTGAGAGAAAAATATTTTCTTTCTGAATCTGATTGAGTTATATTTGGAGAAGATATGATTTTCTCTTACTAAATATTATCTTCCGCCAATATTTCCTTTTAAAACGCATAGATTATATAGGAAAGGACATCTTGGATATTTTAAAATTAACTAAGAATTAAATTTACACATTATTAGAAGAAATGAAGTTTTTATCATTTATATTTTAAATGACTTTCATTTAAAAAAGATAATATGGAAGAAGTTTTTATACGCTAAATATAATCTGTTTTTTTTATTACAAATTTTGTTTTTTATCCCTTTATTCATTTGGTTTTTATGTTGTAAAATTACTTTCAGTTTTCTCTACCAAAAATGGTTTTTTTTATTTTTTTATTTTTTTTTGCTGCTTAACAAAATATTTTTTTTAATACGAAAAAAGAGAGTGAGAAAAATGTTAAATGACTTGGAAGTTGTGCCTTGTATGGCGGGAGTTCACAGGGAAACCGACTATTCTTCTGGTCTGATTGATCCTGGGGGATCTAAATCATTGCCTAATCGAGATAATCAAGGATTCAGCCATGATTTGATTGAGCAAGATGGGCAGAAATCCAAAGAAGTAAAATTAGCTATACCATCTTTTGCTAATGTGGTTAAATCGAATTTGTCTACTTGGTCTTAGTGGAATGATGAGGAAGATTTGTTGGGCAATCTTGATAAACAACTCAGTGATTTCGATGTAGAGGATACAGATCAAATGAAAGAGATGCATTCAGGGATACCATCAATTTCGATTTCTCCTGAAACTCGTCGGAGAATAAGTACCCCTTGGACCCAATGTTTGATTGGTAAAGTGATGGGGACAACGGTAGGCTACAAATTTCTCAGGGATCGAGTTCTTTCTTTATGGAAACCTAATGGAGATCTTCAATTGCTGGATTTAGGTAAGGGATTTTTCTTATTCAAGTTCTCTGATTTAACAGATTTACGGAAGGTGGTATTCCAAGGCCCCTGGTTTGTTGGGGGACATTTTCTTTCCTTACAAAGATGGTCCCCTAAGTTCAAGCCTTCATCTTCTTCATTAAAGAAGTTGGTTGTATAGATTAGAATCCCTAGACTACCAATTGAGTTTTTTTATCGTAAAATCCTTCATCAGATTGGGAATTTGATTGGCAAGGCCATTAAGGTTGATGTAACAACTGAAACTATTTCTAGGGGGAGGTTTGCTAGGATATGCTTTGAACTTAATCTGGATAATCCGATGCTAGCACAGATTAGAGTTGGTACATCTCTTCAAAGAATTGAATACGAGGGCATTAGTAATTTTTGCTTTAAGTGTGGGGAAGCTACTCATAAGGAAGACCAATGTTCACTAAATCAATCTAATGGTGGTAATAAAGAAGCAACTACACCATCCAATTCTTTCTATGGATTCTTCAATCCGTCATGAAGATTATGGACCTTGGATGCTTGTTGCTAGTCGGAGAAATCGTCGGGATTCTGTTTCGCAGGCTAAAGAAGATTCTGGAAGTATAAAACAGGTGGATAGGAAGGGAGTAAATAATTTGGGTTCAACTGAGAGTCGAATGAGTCGAAGTGAGTGTGGACTTGACCAGTCAAAACAATAAGCTGGGTTCAGTACTTCTCGGCCCAACTCCGGTATAATTATTAAAGAAGTTGCTGATAATTGTAAGTCGGTCATACAGGCTGATTGTCCCACTAAGTCGGATTTAATAAAGGCTCAATTGCTAGTGGAGGATGATATTACTGCCAGAGAGAAAATCTTAGGGATCACTGTCCCAGTGATGAGGTGGCGAGTTCTATTGGTTTAAGGAATGCTGGTTAAACCTCAACTTGCAAGCAATCTTCATGCACGTCTCCAGATAAGTACCATGCTAATAAGGCAGTGCAGTCTACTAATACTAATGTTTTTTCTTCTACATCTCATACTGTGACTCCTAATAACACTTTGCCTAAAACTAATCAACATGGAGGCTTCTCCAGAAATGTATGTGACGTTCCCAGAGGACGAGGACCATCCGGTGAACGAGGAGGTGCTGAATCTGTTTTCACAAGACTCACCACAGCTCTTAATGGAAACCTGGATTATTGTGGATCTGATTTCATGGGTAATAGAGGAAGAAATCAACAGTTGGGGTCCAAAGTAGCGACGATTGTTGACGGAACAATGGCAACAGATGGACCTTCTACACAGTTTAATTTTTCAAGTACTTCAAGGGGAGGAGGAACTAGAGGTTCTACCGACACAAATTCAACAAATGATACAATCACTAAACATACCAGCGTTCTATTGGCTCCAGCTGTGCTGGCTCCAGCTGTGCAACAAAGTTCTCGAACTTCTGGAACAGGCCCCTCTAGGGAAAAATACGACTCAAAGGTTTGGCAGGCAGACTCAATGGTTTGGCAGGCAGATTGCATGCTCGAAATAATCCTACCCAACCATCGAGACCCCGGCCCTAGTAAGAGGACCAAACGATCTCACGAGGTTCGAGATGGAGATATCGACTTGTTGGGACTTGAGAAATCCTTCGAACAAAATATTCAAAAATACAATCGACATGACACGAGGCAGAGTGAGACTGGAACAGAAGGTGGGGAGGGACTAGAGAGTGCTCCCAATGGAGCTTGAATCTTCTTCTCAATTTGAATCTTCTTCTCGATTTGAATCTTTTCCCATGAAGATTATGACGTGGAATTAGTCGAGTGGCTCGTGATCTAATTGTGACTTATAAACCCAATATTTTTGTTATCCTTGAAACAAGGGTGGGGAGTGACCGTGCTAGTCATCTAATTTGTACTTTGGGATTCACATATTCCATATATGTTGATTCACAAGGTTTTTCTGGTGAAATATGGTTTTTATGGAACAAAGCTGATGTAGATATTTGTTAGAATTAAAAATGGATTATTACTTAAAATGATTTTTGATTATTACTTAAAATGATTTTTGTTACTAAATATATCTTAGTGGGATCAAGGGTCACTAGTCCAAACTTGGGTGGAAAAATAGAGCCATCCATTTTCACTTCTTAGTGAATGAGAAACCTTTGGTTTGTCCCATATTAGGCAAACCAAGGAGGAAGTTTATCCTCTTTACCACAAACGTTCTATATAAGGAAAAAGAACTAGTGGATTGAATATGGACTTAGGAAATGGACTAGTGGACAAATGCACACATGTGTGGTGCTTCGCACCGAAGCACCGCGGACCGTGGGCTTGCGGAGCTTGTGTGTGATTTTGCGTGAGCCTTGGCATGAGCCTTGGTGTCACCGTTTTTAAAACTCAAAAGATTACTTCTCCTATAAAAGAACAACAATGCTAAGGTTTTCATTTACCCCAGTCGCAGCCACTGTCCGGACGACTTTTCACCATCTTTCTGCTTTGTTGTGCGCAATAGTTTACATTCTTATTTTTTCTTCTATTGTTAAGTTCACAACGGGCCAACGAGTGTTGCTAACTGGGTTGGTATCAGGTGGTTGTATCCTGGATTCAAATTTGTCAATTATAAAGGTATAGCAACACCTTCTAGGTGTACCTGGTAAATATTGAGTTAAGGGCAATCTGTTGAACAAGCGACTCCACCTCTCTGTGCTTGAGTGATTGTGTGCTGTTTTATCTAACCCTCCCTTAATCAGATACAAGTTTCTATTTGGTTTGTTTTTCTGTTACAGGAATAATATTCGACAACAATTTTATCCAACAATCTTAACTCAATAATTGCTTTCTCGAAAATTATTCTTCTGTATCAATGGCAAAGACTGATGTTGAGAGACCTCAGAAGTTTTCTGGTAAGGATTTTAAGAGATGGCAGTTGAAGATGTTGTTTTTCCTGAGTTTCCACATGCTTGATGAAATAGTGTTGAAGCCGTATGAATTATGGAAAGACAAACAACCCTCCTATGGATACTTCAAAGTGTGGGAGTGTTTAGCGAAGGTCTCTATTCCTCCACCTAAGAGGACTAAAATAGGACCTAAAACGGTTGATTGTGTCTTCATAGGATATCCCGAACACACCACTGCTTATAAGTTTATGGTTGTCAGTTCTGAAAACTCAGAAATTGGTGTGAACACCATTATGGAATCTAGGGATACTACATTTTTTGAAAATGTGTTTCCATTGAAATCTGAATCTCGCATGATATGTGATGATCCCCTAGATGTCCCTTCTTCTAGCCATATCTTACCGATAGAAGAAGATGAATCTGTTTATGAACCTAGAAGAGGCAAAAGACTTAGAATAGAAAAATCTTTTGGGCCAGACTTCATAACCTGTTTAGTTGAAACTGATCCACAAACCTATAAAGAGGCCATGACTTCTTCTGAAGCTCCATGGTGGAAAGAATCCCCTATTAGTGAGATGGATTATATTGTTCAGAATGAAACCTGGAAGATAGCAGATTTACCTCCAGGGTGCAAACCCATAGGTTGTAGATGGATCTTCAAGAGAAAACGTAAGGTAGATGGAACTGTGGAAAAGTATAAAGCTAGACTAGTAGCTAAGGGCTATAAACAAATAGAAGGTGTAGATTTCTTTGACACTTATTCACCGGTCACTAGAATTACTTCCATTAGGATGCTAATTGCAATCGCTGCAATTCATAATCTAGAAATACATCAAATGGATGTAAAAACTGCGTTCCTAAATGGTGATTTAGATGAAGAAATTTATATGGACCAACCCGAAGGCTTTGTAGTGAAGGGTTATGAAAACAAAGTGTGCAGACTTAAAAAGTCTTTATATGGCTTGAAACAAGCACCGAAACAATGGCATGAAAAATTTGATCATGTAATGTTCTCTAGTGGATTTAAAATAAATGAAGCTGACAAATATGTGTACACTAAATCTATAAATGATGCATGTGTGATTGTATGCTTGTATGTTGATGATATGCTTATACTAGGTACAACATTAGAAATCATTAATTCCACTAAGAACATGTTGAGTGAGAACTTTGACATGAAAGACTTAGGTCCTGCTGATGTAATCCTAGGGATGAAAATTAGAAAGGAGTCTAGTGGATTCAGTCTTAGTCAATCTCATTATGTTGAATCAGTTCTTAAGAAATTTAACCAGTTTGATAGTAAACCTGCAAGTACTCCATTTGACCCTTCTAGCAAACTCAAGAAAAACAAAGGCAATGGAGTCTCACAACTTGAATATTCACGAGTCATAGGAAGTCTGATGTATTTAATGAACTGCACAGGACCAGACATTGCCATATACTGTGAGTAGACTTAGTAGGTATACATGTAATCCAGGACATGAACATTTGGATGCACTTTTCAGAGTGTTGAGGTATCTTAAATACACTTTAAACTACCGTTTAAGTTATGAAAGACACCCTGCTGTTCTTGAAGGATACTATGATGCAAACTGGATAGCAGACTCAGAGGAGTCTAAGTCTACGAGTGGATACGTATTCACTCTAGGCTGTGGATCAGTGTCTTGGAAGAGTTCCAAACAGACCTGTATCGCTCGATCCACTATGGAATCCGAGTTTATTGCGTTAGATAAAGCAGGAGAGGAAGCCGCTTGGCTAAGATGTTTTTTAGAAGACATTCCTCTCTGGCATAGCTTGTGCCATCTATATCTATACATTGTGATAGTCAAGCTGCAATAGCTAATGCTAAAAACAGCAACTATAACGGAAAATCTATTCATATCAGGAGAAGACACAATTCTCTAAAACAACTAATCTCAACTGGTGTTATTTCTGTTGACTTTGTGAGGTCTAAGGAGAATATCGTGGATCCTTTGACGAAAGGCTTATCCAAGGAGAAGTTAGTAACGCATCGAGGGGGATGGGGCTTAAGCTCATAAATTAAAACTTGCCTTGAAGGATACTCAACCTTGCTGACTAGAGATCCCAAGATTAAGGTTTTGAATAAGACAACTAATTCGTGGTGGGTAAAAATCAAACACTATCAGAGAATTATTTTCTCTGTCTTTTCCCTATGTTGTGACGTGATAGCCTGACTGTATGTGAGGATGACTTATAATAAAGTCTTAATGAGTTTTATAGTATCAATTTAAGATTGAAATGGGGTGTAGCAGTTAACACTCTTGATAGAACTCACCTATCTGAATGAGGAAGTGGGTCGCTTCCTATGAGAATTGAGCTGATTCTCTAGAGCATTCTGAGAAACGGGATATGTCCAGGGCCAAAACGGACACAACGGCGTGAACTTAACAACACTCTTGAGAGATATCTCACGTAAGGAGCTATTGATGAATTACACCAAACCATGGCAGTTCAAGACATCGCATTCACTGACCATGAAGTAGTTCCGGTACTTCTCACTAAGCAAAGGTTCAATTCCTTATGGACACCTATTGCTTAAGAGGTATTTCTCGTTTTCCGGTTTTCTGATTTATCGCTTTCTTCATTCATGTGGGGGATTGTTAGAATTAAAAATGGATTATTGCTTAAAATGATTTTTGATTATTACTTAAAATGATTTTTGTTACTAAATATATCTTAGTGGGATCAAGGGTCACTAGTCCAAACTTGGGGTGGAAAAATAGAGCCATCCATTTTCACTTCTTAGTGAATGAGAAACCTTTGGTTTGCCCCATATTGGGCAAACCAAGGAGGAAGTTTATCCTCTTTACCACAAACGTTCTATATAAGGAAAAAGAACTAGTGGATTGAATATGGACTTAGGAAATGGACTAGTGGGCAAATGCACACATGTGCGGTGCTTCGCACCGAAGCACCGCGGACCGCGCGCTTGCAGAGCTTGCGTGTGCTTTTGCGTGAGCCTTGGCTTGTGCCTTGGTGCGAGCCTTGGCGTGTGCCTTGGTGCGAGCCTTGGCGTGTGCCTGCGAGTGCACACGTGTACCCATCAAAGATTCAACGGGTTTATTTTAAAAATAAATATTTTACCGTTTTGAATTAAATGAAAAATAAAATCATAAATATTTTTTTAAATAAAAATCTTAATGTTTGTTGTAATGGGGATTTAATATTTCAAATTAAAATTTTTCACCGGTTTTAAAATTCAAAAGATTACTTCTCCTATAAAAGAACAACAATGCTAAGGTTTTCATTTACCCCAGTCGCAGCCACTGTCCTGACGACTTTTCACCATCTTCTTGCTTTGTTGTGCGCAATAGTTTACATTCTTATTTTTTCTTCTACTGTTAAGTTCACAACGGGCCAACGAGTGTTGCTAACTGGGTTGGTATCAAGTGGTTATATCCTGGATTCAAATTTGTCAATTATAAAGGTATATCAACACCTTCTAGGTGTACCTGACAAATATTGAGTTAAGGGCAGTCTGTTGAACATGCGACTCCACCTCTCTGTGCTTGAGTGATTGTGTGCTGTTTTATTTAACCCTCCCTTAATCAGATACAAGTTTCTATTTGGTTTGTTTTTCTGTTACAGGAATAATATTCGACAACAATTTTATCCAACAATATTCAAGCCACGTCGGTTTCTCGCTGGTAATCCATGCTGTTGTTAGTATGCCTCCTGTTAAGCCTTGGATTCTTTCGGCTCTTTACGCTAGCACTAATCCTCATTTTTCGACATCAAGTTTGGCAGGAACTTAAGCTCATTTCAGAACTAGAGCAGCGTATGAGGGGTTATTGGAGATCTGAATGTTCTTAATAGTTTGGATGATAAAAAGGGTGGGGCCATACCCTCATATGAGCAATTGAAAGAGCTACACACTGTTATGAATGAGTGTCATCTGTTGGATAAAATTCCTTTGGGGCCTCGTTTTACTTTGACTAATAAACAAATTAACCACAAAAATCTACATGAACGGCTGGATCTTCTTCTTCTTAACGAGTCTTGGCAGCTGATGTTTCCTAATTCTCAGGTATCTCATCTCCATTTTTATAATTCTGATCATAGAGTATTGTTGTTAAATACCCATCCTAGATTCCAGTTTAGACCTCGCCCCTTTAGAGTAGAAGCTATGTGGCTTCAGGATTTAAGGTTTAAACAGTTGGTTAATTCTATCTGGGCTCAGCGGGATCATTCTTCTGATGCTCATCTTAGTTTAGCTAAAAAATTCAAAGTTTTGGCTACTGAAGCACAACTTCGGAATCGTAATGTTTTTGGTAACATTCATAAGAATGTTGCTACTGCTAGGGTAAAAATCTGTCAGGCTCATGAAGCTTGCTGCCTTCGTTCTTATCTGGAGATGTTTCGGCTAAAAGAACTATTCTGGGCTCAGAAATCTCGTATTGAGTGGCTTAAGTGTGGTAACCAAAATACTCGATTTATCTTTTTACGTTGGTTCGTAGACATAGAAATCGAATTTCTTGCCTTAAGAATGATGCTGGTCATTGGATCGCTGATAATGAAGGTATACAGTTACTTATTACTGATTACTTTCAAACCTTGTTTACTGTAAGGCCCCGAACTCTTTCTCGGGTTTAACTAAATCTATTAGTTAAATTATACATTTAGAGTGCCTAAAACTATAATACTCAAATGTTGTTAACACCTTTAGGTTGCATACATAACTTTTGGATTTTTAAATATAACATAGTGACGGTGCCTTAATTTAAATCTTAAGTGTCTTAATAGGCTTGTGTCAAGTAGAGAGGGTGTCAGGGGTAGCATGGTCATTTTACTTACAAATAAAAACATAAAAAAGGAAAAAAAAGTCGTTTTTGCTCCATGGGTAATCTTTGGTCTTTTGGTTTTTGGGTTCTCATCTCTCATTCTCTCAACTTTAGCCATTGGTGACAAGGATTTAAAGGTGATAGAGTTGGAAAATCATCATAGGGATGTGATAATTAAGCTCTTGTTGGTGGAGATGCATATGAGGTAGGGATTAGTTTGAATAAATTATATTCTCATTTGTTTTGGTTGGTGTTGATTAACCTTGGTGTTTAGTGATTGATTTCAATCAACTTCATGACATGGGTTGTTGGTAATCTCTTTCAATATAGTGGTTTACAACTCAATTGAGCTAATTGGGAATTAGGGTTTATGATATAGAAATTGAGGGATTTTACTCAAGCTCATATTTTGTAGCAATTGATGAAATGGGTTTTTAATATGCATCATGCAATACTCTATTATCTATTTGATTGTAGAAATTTTGGAATTTTTCATGAATAATTCGTGTTTGAACATGTTTTTCTTGTAATGATATCTTGAGATCCAGTGGTTGGATCATGATAAAATTTTATGTATGTTATAATTCGTTGTGTGTGGTAAGTACGTTAAAAATTTCAACAGGATCAGGTTCCGTTTACTACTGGAAAGATGGTATAAGCTAGGGATGCATTCTGCAGAATTGAAACCCTGGGAAATTTATTATTCTTTGTTGTTCTCTTCATCTGTTAATCGGATGTAGCTGAATTTTTAATATGTTTTGTTGTATAATATAGATAATCTACTGTGTAAATTTCAGCAAAATCTGAATATTTTAGGTGCCCCAAAGTGTGAGCTAATCCTAGCTGAATTCTGTAGGAGAACAATGCAAATAGTCAGGTTCAAACATGTATATCTCTTTAATGAACCGTCATAATGCTATGATTTTTGAGTATGTTGTACAACCATGAGTTATAAGCCAGATGTATAATTTTCAAGAGAATCAGATAATGTTTGCTACTGAAAAGTATGACTAAACCAGGATTGCTTTCTGTAAGGCAGAAAATCCGTATAACTACGTTTATCCTTCATTATCTCATTACATGTTTATTGGAATGAGATGAAATTTTGATATGTTACTTGTAGCAATATGGTTTATTTAATGTATGAATTTCATGAGGATACAATCATTGTAGGTGCTCAAAGGGTGAGCATTTTGAGATTGAATTATGTAGCTTTAATAAGAATATAATCCTGACATCAGAGGATTGGTCCTCACAGTTGAACAATATAACCATTTGACAGCGTCGATGATCCTAAGTTACTGTGAGTTTTTCAGGCCTTTAAGGGCATCCCATTACTATGGCAACCTGCGGAAGACCGTCCGGGACGGTAGCTGTTATCCGACTACCCTGGCATTAGAGTTTGGTCCTCACAGTAAAACGATGGAGCTTTGACAGATTCGATGACCTTTGGTATTGGAATTATGCTTACATGCTTATAAAGCAAATCGGGAGAAATTGAAAGACAATCGTTCCGAAAGAAAAGTAAGCTTTTCAACGGAAATTGGTAACATTGGTTCCTTGAGTGGTGTATCGAAAATCTTAGCTTGCCAAGTGGGTTGAAACCCGACCCGTTGGAAGCGAACAATTTTCCGGTCCGTCACAACAGTCCTCCTAATCCTGTGAATTTGGAGCAGTTACTTCCTTGTGTGATTTCTTATACTGATAATGCTAGACTCACTTGTCCCATGTCTTTTGAAGAAATTACTCAAAGTATAGACCAATTGGGTGCTTTGAAAGCTCCGGGTCCTGATGGTATACAAGGTGTATTTTATGAAACATATTGGGATATCATTGGTCCTTCTATTGTGCCTGTGATTCAGGACTTCTTTGGTAAGGGTACTTTTAATCTAGATTTTAATCGTACTTTTATTACTTTAATTCCTAAGGTAGATAATCCTTCTCACATCAAGAATTTTCGGCCTATAACTTTATGCAATTTCTATTATAAAATTATTTCAAAGATAATGGCCAATCGCCTTAAGCCATTTCTTTCGCGATATATTTCTATTAATCAGAATGCATTTGTTCAGGGTTGATCCATTTTTTATTCCATCCTTATTTCAAATGAAAAATTTCCACTCTTTTCGCTATAAAACTGGGTCGAAAGCTTGGATGGTTTTAAAAATTGATTTTAAGAAGGCTTATGATCGTCTTGAATGGAGTTTTATTTTTAAAGTATTTGAAGCTTTGGGTTTTAATTCCAAGTGGCTTAACTGGTTACAGCTTTGTGTGACAAGTGTTAATTATCAGGTTCTTATCAATGGTTCTCCTTCTCAATCTTTTAGTCCTTCTCGTGGTATCCGGCAAGGGGATCCGTTATCTCCTTATATTTTTATTACTTGTCTGGAAGTGCTTAGTTGGCTTATTCAACGGGGAATTGATAATAGGAGCATCACTGGTTTTAAAATTTGTCGGGGTGCTCCTAAGGTGTCTCATAGTTTTTACGCGGATGACAGCTTAATTTATTTAGAAGCTAGCTTACGCAATGTCAAGGGTATTAGCAATTTTTTGGAAACTTTCTCTTCTTGGTCTGGGCAATTGGTGAGTGCTTCTAAGTCTGTTGCAGTGTTTTCCACTGATTTTCCTAAGAGGATTGCTCGGCATCTTTGTCGAGGCCTTCATATGCGTTATAGTACACAGCCTGGTCGATACTTAGGTGTTGACATTCAGTTAAGGCTGAAAATTTTACTGAGTTGATAGTTAAGCTTACCAATCGACTTAGTGGGTGGAAGCAGAATGCTTTGAATTTTGCTGGGCGTGATGTGCTTATCAAGTCTGTGCTTGATCCGTCTTTGAATCATCTTATGTGCACTTTGAAGATTCCTAAGTTTATTCTTAATAAGGTGGATAGACTGCGTAGAAATTTTCTTTGGCAATATAAAGTTGGAAAGCAAAAGGTGCATGCTATCAGCTGGCCAAAAGTTTGTAAACCTCGTTGGCTTGGAGGCCTTGGAATCCGAGATCTGGAATGTCATAATTTTGCCTTTTTAGCTAAGTCTGGCGAATAGTGCAATCTCCAGACTCATTAGTGTCTTCTTTACTTAAAGCTAAATATTTCCATCAAGTTTCCTTTTGGGATGCCACTTCTCCTTCTCGTGCTTCCTGGAGTTGGAGAAGTATTCTCAAAGGGAAGGATATTATCGAAGATGGACTTAGGTGGGCTATCGGAAATGAGGAGCAAGTAGATGTCTGGCGTGATGTGTGGTGTTCAAATAGATTTATGATACATCTATTTGATAGTGTCACTTCTAGCTACCCTCCTTTGAAGGTGGCTGCTCTTATTGATATTCAAACTCGTGCTTGGAACCTTCCCCGTTAGGCAAAGTGGTTCCAACTGAGGTGCTTGATGATATTAAAGCTATTCCCTTGGCTGAGTGTAGTCCCTTAACTGATTTTTGAGTTTGGTCTCCTAGTAAGGATGGTAATGTTTTAGTTAAAGCCTGCTACAACTGGTTACTTCATAATTCAGATGTTTCGTCCTCTTCTCAGGATGGTAACTGGCAAGCTTTATGGAGAAATGTCCTGCCCATATTTAACATTTTCTGTGGTTATTGGCTCATGGTAGGACTCTGGTTAGAGCTAAACTCAAGGCTCGTGGCATCAACATTCCAGGACTTTGTCCACTCTGCCACCAAGAAGAAGAAACTATTTCTCATCTTTTTGTTTCTTGCAGTTGTGTTTCACCTGTTTGGCAGGCGCTTTTTCATCCTTATCGAGTACAACCTCTTTCATCTTATGTTTCCTTGGACTGGTACTTCACACTTTGCAGCTTAATGGAGAACAAAACGAAATTAGCTGGCATATGCTTATTTCATTTATTCTCCTGAATATTTGGTGTCATAGAAACCGACTTGTGTTCTCTCATATCCCTTTCTGTTGGCAGGCTGTGATTACTACTTCTTATAACTCTGCTGCTGAATATTATTGTGCTAATAATTTGCTATCCTTTCCATGCCCTAAGTTTACTTCTTGTATCCAGTGGAGACCTCCTGACACTGGCTTTGTTAAGTTAAATGTCGATGGGGCTTCAAATGATGCAGACAATGCAGGTATTGGAGGTGTTCTTAGAGCTGCTGATGGAGGTTTTTTGGCTGCTTTCGCAAGATACATATATCACAACTCCAACAATGTCGCAGAATTGTGGACTGTTCGTGACGGTATGAAACTGGCTTTACATTTAGGTGTTTAAGAAGTTAGTCGTAGAAAGTAATTCTCAATATGCTGTCAATGCGTGTCTTGGTTTGTTTCCTTGTACTTGGTTTCGTAACAGTTTGACACAAGACATGTGTCTACTGTTTTTGAGAATGTTGTCTTTCAACATCACTATCGGGAAGGGAACCACACAGCTGATATTTTGTCTAAAAAAGCTGCATCTAACTCTATCTCAGATGTCTGGATAGGTATTCCTCCCTCTTTTTTGTCTCATGTTTTATACAGTGATGTTTTGGGGAGAGCCTTCCCCAGAGTTGTAAGGCTCAAGTAGTTTGTTTTCAATATATGCCTTTTACCAAAAAAATTTTTTAAAACCGAAGAGATTACAGAAGGACGCCCAAAGGTATCAGACACAAATAGAAAAGCTTACTCCAATCTTGTAAGAAAATTAGGCCTAGACTTATATCTCAAAATCTGCTTTTTGCTAATGAGTCGGCAGAAAAATTGATTTCTCTGTACCCATTGTCCATTAGGGGTGAGCAAAACAACCATATTGCCCAATCCGAATCTTAGCGGGTGGACATTCGGTGGATTGGACATTGATGAATTTCTAAAACTGATTGTTTTCACAAGTTGAACGTGGACGGTATATCACATGTCCGTTGAACACCTAGTCCAAAAGGTAATTATGTTTAATTAAGTTCGAATCCCCACATATACCAATTCACAAAAAAACTCTTTCTTTCGTTACTTTTAACTCAGTCTCAAACTCATTCTCCTCCCAATGGATAATAGAAATGAAATTCTTTAAACTCTATTTTTTTTTAAAAGGAGTTTTTTCAGTGGAAAAATCTTTTTATTCGTTTATTTATAAGTACAAATTTTTAATTGCTACTCTTGGAGAGAGTGTGTGTTAGGTCTATTTGGAGATGGTAATTTATGATGATGAGGATTGCAATTGAAATGAGATGGTCTCCACCATTGCCTTCTATCTGTATACCGGACAGGTAAAATTTCTACCTTTAGCAATGTATTGAATTTGGTGGTAAACAAATTAGAAATTGGATTTGAAACTGTAATAATAGAAACATATGCTACGATTAAAATTGAATGTCTTAGTTAGATGGATTTATTTACCAAGATGCTTAGAGTTTTTACTCCAAACCCAGTTATTTGCAAAAGCAATTAGCTTTTTCAGGATTTCATTTTAATTAGTTTAATTTTCTTTAAGATTTTTCTTTTTAAAAAAAAAAAGAAAAAAAAAAGAACTTTTTTAGGAGCTAAGAATATGTGTTTCAATAACAGCTCTTAATAATTTCATCTTACTCCAAGCCCAGTTATTTAATTATATTTTAGCGTTGTTATATTGTAGTAACTTGATACTCTTTAAATTTTAATAATATGAGTTTTAAGAATAAGCTAGTTTTTTGTTAATATATTTTGAGATTCGTCAATCCATCAACATCCACCCGGTTTATCCGCTTATCCGTGGATATCAAACCCACTGGGTAATGGACTGGACGCGAATGCATTTCTAAAATCCGTCATTTGGATGGATTGGACGCTGGTGATACCAAATCCGCATTCACCCATCCGTTGCTCACCCCTAATGCCCATGCCTAAACTGAATCTGCTCCAAGGACCTACAAATGCTATTCCGTCTGGCTAAAAAGCCCAAGGAAGTTTCTCAATCGAAAATTAGGTTCAGGTCCAAAAAAAATATTTTTCATATTCACAAATCCAAAATATTTTTATGTGATTGTAAGACCTATAATTATTTGAAATGTGAAAAGAGAGGAAGAAAACACAAATACCCTTAATTTGTTCTACTTATACAACAAAGAAATCTCGGATTTTCTCTCTCCTCGGTAAAGTGGATGCATAACTCGTGATGCATCCTATTTTTTCAGAGGTATAATTGTCAAACAAACTAGAATATAACATATCTAAAAAACCGCGCCTTCGAATTTTACAAATTTTATCTCGTTGAAAAAACTTTTGAAGAGATCTGCAAAACGAGTAAAAACATCAATATCAAATTTAATTTTATTATGAAAAAGTCGGAAGTGATTGTTCTTTTAGGATTTTTTTTTTAAAAACTAGATACATAACCATTATGCAACCACCACAAAGGATACATAACACATTATGCAGACACCATAAAGGATGCTTAACAAATTATGCAACCATATTTTGGTTTATGTATCGACTAGTTAGGTTATGCAACCACAAAAACGATGTATATGCCTAAAAGTTAACGTTCCAACAAAAAAAAAGATGCATAACATATTATGCAACCATATCTTGATTTATGCATCCACTAATTTGGTTATACAACCACTAAAACGATGTATATACCTAAAAAGTAACACCTCGACTGCATAACGATGTATATATATACTTAAAAATAATTTGGTTATGCAAAAGAAAAAGGATGCATAACGTGTTATGCATTCAGTTTTCTCGACTGAATAAAAGGTTATGCAGACATTTTTATATCTGCAGAATCTGTTATGCAGACATTTTTATAGTTGCATAACAGGTTAAATTCTCAGTTGCATAACATGTTATGCATCAAATTTTTCGGATGCATAATATATTATGCAGTCGTTTTTTAATTTCATTGTTAATAAAAAAATGGTTGCATGATGCGTTATGCAGTCATTTTCTCGACTGCATATTAGGTTATGCAGACAATTTTGTAACTGCATAACAGGTTATGTAGCCATTTTTTGGTTGATTTTTTAGTTTTAACAAAAAAAATTGTGGCACAATACGTTATACAACCATTTTCTCAATGCATAACAGGTTATGTAACTATTTTTATAGATACATAATAAATTATATAACCACTTCCAGCGCTAACAAAAAAGTGTATACATAATAAATTTTATAACAACAATAAAAAATTACAATTACCTTTTCGTCATCAACACAGTAATAAATCAAAATGAAAGATGAAAATGAATTTGATTAAACTGAATAAGACATACATGATGTCTCCAAGAAAAGAACAACTTTATAAAGTACAAACAATTCAAAGAATGCGATCCATTATTATTTTACTCCTAGTGACAAATATGATCACAGTAACGGAAGAACACGTGGGAAAAGACAGTTACATACAGGAGAAAGGAAAAACAAAATATGGCTTTTTCACAAAACTTCATATTTATTATCTCCAAGACCAGCCAAGTAAAGATGTATCTCTACAGTAACTTGGTTTCGAGACAATCTCCACTACAGACAGGTTTCTTAGAGAAAACAGCAAGCCATCTGAAGTAAAAAATAAGACATAACGAATAATTTAGTTTAGATCTCAGAGGGACCAAACTAGGAATCCATAAACTGACAACCAGTAAGCAACTGAAAAGAGTTTTTTTTGTGAACAAATAATACTTTGGTGTCATGTCTCGCCTTTCCTCGAATGGAAGCCTCTTGCTGCTGCGGGGTTCCAGCAATTTTTTTTTATCTTCCCGCGAGCAAATTGAAGATTTGAGTATGTCCGGCACCTGCATTAGGGTTCAATTAGTATTTTGGCCATTTTCAACACCAAGACCATACAACACACCTGAGTATTTCTCAGTTGATCCACTAAAGTAAAGTTGTTCCAGTTTCGTGAATGTACAAGCAGTGAGCAAACTATCAGAACCAGCTTGATGACAAATCCCAACTCTTTCCACGTTAAGCAATTTTGTAAGCTTGTTCAACCCACCATGAAGGCTGTTACAGTACTTCATCAAATGTTTAATATCATAAACCTCTGGAAAAAAAACTTTGATAAGCTCGAAAAACTCAGTATGTGAATCAGGCAATGTCCTACAAGTGAACAGCTTCAACAAGTACCCAAATCATAACCACTGTGAAATGTAACCCAATGCACATTATCATTCAACAAACCTCCTCTTCCAATTCGGTTGCTGACATTCTACTGCTGTCTTTTGAGTCAACAACAGAGGTATGAGTAGAACAATGCTTGTCATTCTTAATAGTCCACTGAACACCGTGCCGACTAACAATCAACTGCTTATAAACCTGGAAAGAATTCCAACTACACCCACTTTTCCGTTCGGTAAGCGTATCATACATATAACTTAAATAAATCATCATACCATAACTGCTAACGAGAAGCAATGCTCCCCGTTCATCCATGACCAAGGTCTCCTCAGTCGACAAATTGGTCTCACTGTTTCGGACTATTCCTATTATAGCCCAATACTTCTCATCTCCAAATACCAACGAGCCTTGGATTTAGCTTTCCTTGGCTGTAATTTAGGTATGCAACCAGACATAAAGAGATGCTCATCTTCGTCTGTGCCTTGCAACTCAACCTGTGAATCTTGTGTTCCATCAGAAGAAACATCCCAATAATCATTAGCCTCTATTATGCCAATTACCACAATACTTGCACAAGATATATAGCTTTGAAGAACCTAAATTTTTAAAATGAATCCTACATTACCCCCAAGTACCTTGCCTCTGCACTCATTTTTTAGCAACCCTTCAGACCATAAGATCAAGTCTGAAATGTCAGAACCCTGGTCTTAAACACTCGTTCTATCATACTAAACAATCAAATCTCATAGATTTCACTCTTAGCTACACGAAATTAAAAAATTCTCACACAAATTTCAAACATTTCTAACTCTGAACCGAAAATCCCCTAAAAACTAAGGCCATTCCCGTTGCCCCATTTTCCAAATCAATGCTAATAATAAAAAAGACGACAGAGAGGGGAAAGTAAATACATGCGTTTTGATAGAACCAAGAGCTCATTTTCTTAATTAGCATCTTTTTGTAATATACTTTTCAGCAGTTTTGGTGCTTCTCTGCTAGTAAAATACGATAATCTCTAAGATTGGTCCGTTCTCTTTGAACCTCCTTTAGGGCATCCACAGTCACGCGATGATAACCATCGATCAAAGATCAAAAAATTTGATCTTTGATCCGTCTTAAAAACAACGGGGTATGATCAAGCGAGGGCCTAGGACATCGCTTGAACGTAAGCGAAATAACAAGATATCGCTTGAAAAGATGGACGACAGACTAATGGTTCGCCTGTACAAGCGAGATTCTGCTCTACCGCCTACAAAAAAAAAACAGACAGGCGACATCCCAACATTTCGCCCACTAACTAAGCGAAACATCAGTATTTCGCTTAGAAGATGTCGTCTCGTGTGAAAATTGAAGCCGGGCGAGATGCAGGGGTATCGCCCAACGCCAAGCGGAAGCACAAAATCTCGCTGGGTCTGAGGGAAATGGACTGAGCGACGCCTTGGGGTATCGCCCAACTCCAAGCGATGCCTTAGCATCTCGCCCACCTCCAAGCGATGCCTTAGCAGCTCGCCCAACTCCAAGCGAGGCATTGGCATCTCGCCCGTGTTCAGAAGTTTTGAGCGAAATGTCAACTCTTCGCCCGTGTTTTTAAGCGAGATGCTGGTCCGTCGTCTGTTCACAAGCGAGGGAGTAGAGTTTCGCTCGACTATAACTTTTGATCGTCGATCAACGACTTCTTTTAATCCTGAACAATGATTTTCAACGATTATAACCTAAATCTAATCGCACCGCTGTGGTTGAATTTCACCGATCATCGATCAAATTTAATCTTTGATCGACGTTTTGATCGATGATTGGAGATGCTCTTAGCTTCCTTAAGTGGTGGTGGGGTGTGGGTGGTCATTGAAGGAAAAACAAAAGAAGGTAAAAGTAGAAAATTGATTTTAGAATTTTGTGAAAACAAAAGTTTTTAATTCATTGTTTGATAATGAATACCGTTGGATTACAAAAAAAATAAAAAAAAATTAAATCAAAACCAAACCAGATCAGAAAAAAAGTGAATGAATCTCTAACTTCAATTTCATTTAATCCTCATGAAAATAGCATCTTAGCTCCTCCAATCATAATTGTTTCTAACCTAAACGAAGAACAAACATAAACGAAAATATAACTATAAAAGGTCAGTTCAGGAACAAATAACAAACAAAAGCAGAACTTCGAAAATTATGGGCCTGTGAGAAATTTTTACCAAGAAAATGGGTGTGCGCCTAAAGTTTTCCGCCCGGGGATTTGTGGGGGAAAAAGGGCCTGACTGTAGATTTCACTTCCCATTTATAAAAGCATGCATGCAAACCTTAAAGTCATACTGGATTATTATCCTTCTTCTTAGCATTTCAATAGCCCACTCCATGACTTTGATTATTGCCGCAAATTCACCGATAAAATTGGTATTGTTGATGGTGGGTTTTTGTTGCAGGGTAAAATAGTCTCTGGTTCCGTATCATAAATATACATTCTGTATGATTCGCAAAGAATTTAGATTATATAGACCCAACCAGTGGTTATAGGTGATATTTATTGATCATGTTTATGTATTTATGTGCTAGCTCTTCACCCAGCTGAACTCTTAGTATTTTATATACATTTAATATATTTACTGTGTAAACTTAGTATCTATGTATCTGTACTATACGACTCAGTACATGTCATTGTATGAATCCTCAGAATATTGTCTGTGCTTGTTGCAATACTCTTCATGTATTTTCGGATGATATATAATGAATATTAGGCTCCTAGATGGACTTTCCACTAGTATAGAGCAACATTGAACCTGTTCCAAGCTGCAATAATTTCACAGTTGAATTCCTTGAACTCCTTCTATATGTATACATCAATATCTGAACTCCCATTGAGCAATATGACTTACTATTGCACTTGCAGTATCTCTGTATGAACTTGCTCTAAACACAAGTTTGTCCATATAATCTTTCAATACTTAAAGCCTATTTTTGATTTATGTATTCATTCGCTAGAATGAATTGCTAAGTCTATTCATAGCTATTCTCAAATGAATTATATGGACTTACCTTGATATTTCTCACAAATTTAATTCGGAGATTATTAGATTTTGACTTGTGCAATGCAGTCAAGATTAGCATCAAGCTCCAACACCACTGACTCACGACAGATGACTATGCCACCAATGGCCAAATGTGAGTACGGCTTGTACACATGCAAGTGCCGATCCAATGTAAGCAAAACTTGTGCAAATAACACTAAATGCAAATAGAAAAAGATAATAAAATTCTCGTTCACCAGTGGTGCTAGTCTAGTGCTAGCACCAGTCTTGCTCACAACGCTGGACTATGCCAATGCTAAGTCCTTCTATAGCGCTAACCTGGGATAGCGCCAGCTTAAGTCACGACGCTGGCATAGGCCAGCGCCAAGTAGCAACATGGCGCTAGCCTAGTGCTAGTGCCAGCCTAATTTGTGGCGCTGACCTATGCCAGCGTCAATTCCACCATGTCGCTAGCCTACTCATAGCGTTGGCCATGCTAGCGCCAAGACTCAGGCTATCGCCAGCCCTATGCAAGACGATGTCCCATTACCAACGCCAAGATCCTAAGACAACACTATCCTAATGCTAGCGCTATTCCCAACCACGATGCCAGTGCCAAGCCTTTTCGTGGGCGCTATCCTAACGCTAGCGTCCATTAACTTTGCAGCATTGGCTACCATGTTACTTTGTCGACTGGCGCAATGCCAACGACCCTTCTTCGCATGAAACTAGCATTAGCTAGTCTCCTTTATTCCTGGTGCAATACCAAGTCCTCTACCTTCAAGTGCGCCATTTGCATCCCTGAGATTTTTATGGACACTTTGATGCCGTAATATATTGGTATCTCCACTTGATGCCCCGAGCGATGAGTACTCAATAACAAAATATTTCAACTAGATGGCCAATACTTTGCATAATCTATAAACAATGATGATCGATACCACCGCAGTGCAATCAACGAATAAATGCACAAACTTGCATCTTGGCGCCATCTTTCATAGAGAGATATCACTGTCTCACAGAAAGACGCCACCAGCTCATATTACTTATAGAGAGATGTTCTCAGGTTGTATTGCTCGAATACTATAGTATTGCAATACTCACGGAGTAGTACTCAGACCTTGCATCACTGAACAAGGTGATGCCACTACCTTGCATCAGCTATGAAACAATGCCTCTGTTTCACATTATCACTGAATTGATGAATGATCACTCATAATTTATTTTCTATCGACAAGAATGACATGGTGATATTAGTGAATCGCACTATGAGTTTCCACAACTCTTAGGCGTCAATGTCAAGCTCTTATTGACACCACTGTCTCTCTACTCCTTCATGGTCGTTTATTATCTCATATTGATGCCATGAAGTGTTCTACTGACTACGAGTACCCATCTTACTGAAATGCCAACATCTGGCATCAAATATCAACAATACCATCACCATGCCATCGAAATACCCACGAATGGCATCATCAGAGCTCAATGTTCAATAATTTGAACAGTCTATACTACTTGACTTACTAAATCACGATAGGCGTACTAACCTTAATAGACTCGATACTAGTCAGCTTACTTAATTAATTAGCATTCTGAGCATCTTGCCTCATTAATTAATTGATTAAGTCACTCTTATAACTTAACTAATAATAGTAGGGACTCTACTATTAATTTTCTACGAGACATCAAATATGTCACATGAGGGGATATTTTCTAGGATTTTGGCATGGTGGTATACAACAAGTGCGGTGTAGCAATACACTCACGATGAGAAAGTAATTGAGTGATGGGAACGGTTGAGGGAGTGAAGAGAGTAGTGGGTGTATAACTGTTAGTCTTCCATACATTATGGACAGGATTTCACCACAATCTCTATAATCTCCATTCCTCTGTAACTCCCACTTCTTACGAGGTCAGTGTGGTCTACTACTACTATAAATAAATAAATCAATTAACTGATAAAACATCTTATACTTACGTAAAAAAGTCTAGTATTATGCACAATACTTTAACAATTCCATACTATAAATTACATCATACTCTGATCTCAATACTTTCTATGCTTCCCTCCCTTAAATCAACCCATTCTCCTCCTTTTGACTGAAGCAAGACTCGAATGACCATTTCTTGGTTTAGATGAGTGTTGTACGACTTTGATCTCTCGTACTCATTCAAGCTTCAGCTTACCCCTCACTTTTCACAATGTTGTCTTTAGTCCAAAACAATTGGCGACCATAGTGGGAGATCAATCTTTGGATTGCAAAATCAATTTTCTTAAAATGGTTGAACTTAGGCCAGGTTCAGAAACTACCAATCCCAATTCCGATGGTGTTACTCCCAGTACCACTAATTCAGGTATCGCTCCTTCTAGTGCCACCATTGCCGCCAACTCCCTCTTGTTTGGACGTACTCTTGAAGAATTCATAAATATTAAAAGTCAGTCGAGCATAGTCGATCTGGTAAAGAGACGATAAATTCTTGATGAAACTCAAGTTGAAATGAAGACACGCATAAGGAGTTTGTAACTTTCCTCAAGAGTTTGAGGAAACAGTTATTACCAGAGAAACATCAAAGTTAAATGGAACTAAACAAAAACGCTCATAAAGCCAACGATGATAGCAGTGCCCCCTCCAGGATTCATATCGACGACGATGAAGTTCATGTTCCGAGTTTCGACTGACAATGGACAAGAAAGAAATCAAAATCCAATTTCATCACTCGTGAGGATCTAAGAACGAGTCCTACAAAATTGTGGTAAGGAAGATTCATCCTCTGTTCACCAAAACCATCCTTCTTATCCTCTTAAAATCCATAGAATGACCCTTCCAAGGGTAAAAACTTCTCGTCCCTTCCCACTCTATGAAGGGAGTGGGAATGCCCTTGAACATGTCTCTCACTTCTTATAATCATGTAGTATGCACCGAGATTTCTCAAAATATGTCACTGGAAGAGCGTATACTTGGTATAAAAACCTCGTTCCAAGCAGCATCACCAATTGGCATGAGATGGTCAACGCCTTCTACAATAAATATAGTCGTCTCAGAACAAGTTACTCTATCATATCTTGGGAAATTGTTCAGAGAGAAAATGGACATCTCGATGACTAAGTATACTGATTCAGGATCCAGACTATTGATTGTCACGATCCAAATGTGAACAAACTACAACTAGTAGAACTCCGCATCAACTGAATGATACTAGTCTGCCGTATTTTGCTGTAGAACTTGCACTTCCATACTTTCTTCGAACTTCATGAAACCGCCAGGAGATCAGCCACAACTAGACTTTCCTTGCGAGAAATCCAAAACTTTCAAGAATGAGGAAATTCGTTGAGATACTCATGAGAACAAGCGTTTCGTCAAAAAATAATTCGGTGGACATTCATTTGTAAGTGCAAAGGAAGTAATTGGACAACTCTATCAAACGATGCTTGACATCCTAGACGCTCAATGCCAACGCTGGCTTCAACTTTAACTCTAATCCAAGTTCATGCCACATCCCCAGCACATCGACAAAGGGTAGTTCTAACCTTCCTGACTTCCCTTTCCATATCATATTCCTAAAGGCATGGACCGATGATTGTAGTATAAAATTATCTCTAATCTGGTAGCGAATCCAAGTGATCCATACTTGGGGGCTGAAGGCTTTTTCACTTTTGAAGACTCGACACTCAACTTCTTATATCAGAAGGTCTGATCAATAACAGTACTAGCAACAAGACCGTCCAAATCAAAACTCACGTCGTGACAAAGTACCTCCCATATCTTATTTGTCATACTTGCACACCCAATAAGAAAGTCTCATCCTTCGTGGGAAGATATATTGATAATTGATAATTGTATGCATCAATATATTAATGATGTTCCTTGTTCCATTCATAAGGTGGATATGATGGTTTGGACGTATAGCAGTTCTCGAGATATTTGCATGAAAGATGTTTTTCAATACTGTTTGACTAAAAAACCAGTTGACAGGGATTTTACTGACCTTTGGGTAGTCGAGACTCCTCCAAAACGTGCATGTATAGTTTGGAAACTACTTCTTAACAATGTGGAAAAATATGACAATGTTTTATTCTTAGGAGTTTGTTATGTGCTTTGTTGTAATTTCTGCGCAACGCCATGATGTTATAAACCTCAACGACATTTTTTTTTTCTTCAAATGCTCATACTCTACTGCTTTTTGGAACTGGTTTGGCAATGTTTTCAATGTTTATCTTAGGTGGACTGATAGGATTTTATTACCCTATATAAATAACCACAATCGCACGACGTCTAACTAGTTGACAACGACAAGTACGGGTCGAACCCACAGGGAGCGGGAAAATACTGCAATCAATATCTCAAATAACTAATCAAGAATAATATTTTTGGATTTTTCGGAATAAAGTAAAAAAAAGAAAAATAAACTAAACTAATAAAATAAATCAAATGGGAGAGTAGGTAACCAGGGTTTTCAGTATCCACCACTATTTCTATTTAATTACTGAAGTGAAACATAACTCCTGAATATTTAGAGTCGCAAATATCACTGGGACGCCCTAAGCATGGTGCATCAAAAGTTCTAAGTCTAAGCATACACCATCAAATTGCGTTAGCGAGAAAATTGTATGAAACTAATTATGGGTCCACAAATAATACCTGGATATTCTAAGCATACCTCATCTAAGGATCTAACCCAAGCATGAAATATCAAATAAGTAGACAAATATATTTGTAACAAGTAGATTTTCAAAATAACAATTGTATACCAAAAGCATGGAACATCAAAAACCTAGGCCAAGCATGTACCATTTAATGAAATCACAATTGTTTAAAAAAATTCAATAAATCAAAATCATGGAGTTAATCTATTCAAATCATAATAGTCTGTATCAAATACTTCATTTAATTGATCTAAAAATGTAAGTGGTTTCAACATTAAACCCTAGCCACAAAATTAGTGAGACATGGAGATGGATTTCTTAAAATCCATAAAATAATTAAGAAAAAGAAAGAGGGAAAAGATTAAACCCTTTATGATTACTGCTCTTGTATACCTCCAACCCTTATTTTCTTCTGCCGCACAACCTTCACGCCTCCCTCTTTCCGTATTCTGTCCACTGTCGCCTGTGCAGACTACTTCTTCTCTTTCACCGTACAGGCTTTTCACCTTTAAAACCTCGTCTGCCTCTCAACCGTACTCCTCCAACAGCCTACTCTTTCCCATGGAAACCTAAAAAGAAACCTAAAAGAAGAGCTCTAACCCCCTCACTCTCCATTTCTCCAATCTCTCTTTTCTATTTATAGTTAGTCAAAAGTTGTTCCTCCTCTATTCACGTGCTTCAATCACCGACCACTTACCCTACTCTTGCCTTCCACCGAGCTACACACCACCGGACCCCACTTCTAGCCAACGTCCAACTTCATCACTGTACATTAGCCCATGTGCTGTTCTTCTCACGTCACTTTCAACCAAACACTCTCTTTTCTTTTCTCTAGCTCACGTCTCCATCAGCCATCACCCTCACTTCTCTTTCTCAATGTCATCTATTTCTCCACCTGACACACGTATTCTTCTCAACCAAAAGACAAGTCTCCCATCAAACTACACCCTCTCCAGCCATAACTATTCTCCACTCTCTCCTCTATCAATCACTTTTGTTTCATCTCTTTTGTATCCACTTCTCACCACCTGCGTCTTTTTACCATACCCCAAGAAGTATTAGACCCGACCTTCACAGCCAATTCTCTTCCTATCTTCCCTGTACACCAATCACCGACCACCTTTACTCCAACAGCTCCACCTACTTTACTGTTCTGTCATCTGGCTTTCAAAGTAGAGTAGCAAAGTTAGCCAACTCTATAAGTTAAAGAAATTTAGTCTATTTAGCTGTATTTAATCGCAGCTCCGGGTTTTACGTATACCATCTATAAAAGTATAAAAATAATACGTTATTACAAAATCAAATACTAATAAATATACGTTAAGCGGTAAAAATGTATGAATTAAATGCTTATCATATTCGAGACATTTTTTAGATTGTTCATAATGGTAATTGTAGCTCGCAAAATGAGCAGCTCTTTTGGTTGCTGTTGTAAACTGCGTGTGGTTAATTTGGTATATACGAAATCAAACAGGTTATCAGCATGAGGTGATTCCCCTTCAGCAAGTGGCAGTGAAGCTCAAGATCCTTATTAGCGAATCAGGAGGACTAGGTAAAGGACATATGTGTTACACGTTAAGCAGATCTCTACGTTTTAAGATTTTTCAAGATTAATGGAATGGAAGCTAAACCTCCTAAGATCATTGAGGTCAGTTGGTGCCCTCCTATGTATGGTTAGTTTAAAATAAATGCAAATGAGAGTGCTTTGGGTAACCCCTGGCCAGCGGGAGGTGGAGCGGTAATTTGTAACAATCATGGTTTGGTAGTGGGAAGTTTGATTAAATCGCTTGGAATATAAAATTCAGTTTATGCTGAATGGGAGTTATCTTTTCTTTTAGGATAGCTCGATCCAGAGATATGACTTGCATTTGGTTTGAGAATGACTCATTTATATCATTAGAGATATTTTTCGCTCTTCATTAGTACC
This sequence comes from Papaver californicum, assembly GCA_023531435.1. Taxonomy (NCBI): domain Eukaryota; kingdom Viridiplantae; phylum Streptophyta; class Magnoliopsida; order Ranunculales; family Papaveraceae; genus Papaver; species Papaver californicum. The sequence continues at coordinate 1,142,113 of JAJJMC010010016.1, read as the reverse complement.
GTGGAAGCTCGTTGTTCATTAATCAAGGGTAATTATATGAGATTTTTAAGACAATTCAATTTAAATACTTTCATATTTATAGAGAAGGTAATGTAGTGGTAGATTTATTGACTAGTCGGGAAGCTTCCATATGTTTGCAATGGTGAAATAAGCCTTCATTTTTCATTCATTCAACGTTGAGTAGTGAAAGATCATGTTTGTCACTTTATCGATTCATATAAATTGTTTTATACATTTTTTTCTTCGGTTTTCTTCTTTTTTCTTTCGAGGTTTCATCTCCTCTTATGTTCGTTTGTCTTTTTTAATAAAATGTTCCCTATGGTTTTTTATTTATTTAAATATTAGTATCTTTATGTTAACCAAAAAGAATTTGGGCCATTTCTCATCAACCTTTGAATCTTCCACAATAATTTCATTTGAAAATCTTTATTAACATCAATCGTCCTTTTACTTCCCAACCCCTTTATTCCTTGAGAGTGTAGACTTTTCCCTATTTAAAAGTAACTACTTTTCCAACTATATCATCATCAGACCAGGAAAAATTCATTATGATTTTTTTCATAAGCATCAATAACATATTTAGGCCACTTATATATTAATAAACGAAAAATATTCGTACAAGAAAGAACTAACTTTATCAAGATTCAGGCCAATATATCATTTTCATCACCATCATATCACCGATCTTGATATAAATCATGTTGATAAAAAACCTAACATTTTTAGCTTCTCATTTCCATTTTATACGATCTCTACTAATTAAATTTGAACCATGAACAGTATGTATGAGTTCATATTTGTTCTTTACCAAAATAGTCCAAACCCAAATTTATATATATATAATGGTTTTTAAGGGTTTTTTATATTTTTGACGAAAAAATATAATAATTATTTATTTTCGATTAAAATGTTTATCGTGTTCTTGATGTTTTATCTTGAAGTATTGTCATTACTATCCCATCACCATTCAAACCATGAATGTCTTTAATTCAATCCATCATCTTGATGAAAAATCTAACATCACTAGCTTCTTAATTGTTATAGTATGAATTATACTAATCAAATTTCTCAAAATCAAAAACCAAATCTATACTATGATGAATCATGCTTAGATCAAAATTTTCACAAATTTAATTTGTTTTAACGGAGAAAAGGTACAAACATAAATATAAAGACTAAAGGGTAAAACAGTATTTAGACCAAACTTTAAACCATCCCATAGTCACCTACCTTGGATTGGGATATATAAGTGGTGTTGCCCAAACTATTTATCATCTACTTCTTGCCAAGACTTTTTTGATACCTCAGTGTTGTCTTTGGGCCTTGAGATTTCCCGACCATGAAGTTAGCATTTCCTACCCATTGAACTGCCATCTACACCGAGGTCAAACACGAAGACTTGTCTTCTTTTTCTCCATCATCATCATGATCAAGAAATTCTAGTAATAAGACTTTATTTATTTTTAAATATGTTGGTCATGCAGTAATTAGTTTTCCACATATTTAAGGTAATTCTGGAAGATATCTCAACCAAAGTGATTGTCATATCTCTAATTATTCCCAGAATGTCAGATGGCACACCCTGCTTGTATGTCTTCTACATGACTATCGTTAGTTTGAGGTTTCTTATTTATGGAACCTATGTTATTATTTTTGACACTCATTACCGACTTCATTTTTAAGTATTTTAATTTCTTCTATGAAAATTTAAACTACGGTGTAAAACGTATCGGCACAGTCCAGCACAACTCATTTAGAGGTAATCTACCGTGCTACATGTCGTACTGTATTGTGTGAAAGATTAAGAGATGTTGTGTTTTATCGAGTTTAAGGGCATGTTGTGCCGTGCTGTGTCTGACATATTTATTTTATATTTTTTAAAATTGATATTTTTCAGATTTTTAGATAATATATGTATTGTTATATAAATAACACAACATAACGAAGATAAAATATTAAAAATTGATTATAATAAACACTTTTTTATAGTGTTCTATACATGTTATGACATGCTTTTTTACCGTATCTGCTGTGCTTTTCCACGTGTTAATCTGTATCACGTGACATGCTGTGTCACTGGGCCGATTAGTCTAGTCCAACACAGCATATAAAGCTGTCATGTTGTGCCGAACTGGACTAACTTACGTACTGGATTAGATTAGACTGGACTGGACTGGCACGGTCCTATTTACACCTCTAGAAGTAATGACCTAAACAATAGTGACTTGCCACATTGAGAGTGTAGGTTAATTTGCAGCAGAAGATCATTGTGTGCTTTATGTTGTTCAAAAGATATGTGACCTTGAATAGAAAAGCTTCAAATGGGACCTTTCGCCTTACTGTTAAAGTTATCCTTTTAACCTACTTCAAGTTTGCGAGAGCTGTTCTCCCCTCTCTAACAAATACAGTGCACTCATCTTATATAAGGGAAAGGTCAAGAATCAACCCACTAACATCTTTTTTTTTAGTTAACAATGTTTTTCTAAAAAGAAATCCACTGAATAAATAAAAAAGAGGTTTATCAACAATTTGGTTGGATCTGTAATTTGTTGAACTAATTGTAAACTAGTGATCAGTGTAACCTATTAGGGCACTCACACATACACAACATATCTTGGTTTAGAATGTATGTCTCATCTTAAAAGTAGTCATTAACCATCCAAATCTAACAGGTAGGTAAAGATTATTTTCTTAAATTGGACGGATTTTTTTAAGCAAGATCTATTCCTTGGTGGCTGGTCATTATGGGTCCTATTTTTTCTTGTAGATGTGGAAAAGTAAGAATGAGAATGAGCATTTTTGGTTTAGTGTCAAGCAATGGTGAAGAGAAGACCCATTTATAAGACCCTATATGTTGTTAGGCAAGTGACATGATCTCAATACCATCTTCGCTAAAATACATTTTTAACTTCCCTTACTACATTCATTTTCCTGTTTTTGGTAAGACTATGTTTTAGTTTTTCTATTTATTTATACTATCTTTTGGGGAAAGTATATATTTTATTTGATGTAACATTTGCCGGTTAAACTGTTTTTTTTCTTTTTTCTTTTTTTTTTTTTTTTTGTCCGCAAAAACTATTTTCCCATATTCATCAGCATGGTCCGCCGTGCAGTGGTATTGGTATTATTTCCATCCTCACAGATATAGATACAATGTTACAGATACAATACGGAGTATTGGTGATACTAATGGATATTGACCATAATTGACCGAGTTAATACATTCTTATTATTGTATGCCATTGTATAGATTTACATATCTTAGATATTTAAATACACTTACACAATAGATAAGTTAAATAATATTAATTAAACCATTGAATCCGAAAAATATTACAATTCAAATAAATTATTACATTATATATGAGGCATATGTCATTGTTTCTACAGTTCATAACAATAATATGAAAATATATTAAAATCCGAGTTAAATTCTTTTCCAAAATTTGGATAACTAGTAGATTCTTGACTTTGCTTTTCTGGTTGATATCTCAATTGTAGAGGATATAGGTAGGAACTAGATAAAACTTCATAAAATACTTCTCATTTCCCGACGTTCAAAAATATTTCCATTATATATTGGAACACACAAGTGCCAGAAATATAAAAACTTTGCTTTTCTGGTTGATATCCCAATTGTAGAGGATATAGGTAGGAACTAGATAAAACTTCATAAGATACTTCTCACTTTCCCGACGTTCAAAAATATTTCCATTATATATTGGAACACACAAGTGCCAGAAATATAAATAGAGGCGTAATTTTTTTTACTATATTTTATTCATTCGTTTTTCTAACAATAATAATCAATTTTTTTAAATTCACGTAAAAATTTAAGCATGCATTGATGTTTTTATGTCTTTTATATACTGTATTCGTAAGTATATGGCGGTTACGTACCAATATATATAGATCGATACGATACATATACAATCTATATCTATAAATAAGCTAAGGATCTTGGATAATTGTCAACATATACATATACAATACGATAGATACATGCTAATATCGGTAGATACATGCTAGTACCGATAGATACGACAAACCATGCCTACTAGAGGTAGTAAAAGGGATACAACTTACAATAATGTCATATGTATAAGAAACCCACTCATTCCAAAGATAAAAAAAAAGACAATGATAAATGCATAATTTACATATTTCTAGTATTAAATCAATAATTATATTTGCTATAATCTTGCATATTACTTTTTCTTACATTTTTTTCTATTTCGTGTGTTATGTTAGGTGAATCAACCAAAAGAAGCGGAATAGCTATAAAAGTGTTAAGGAAATAAAGTCTAAAAATGAAGAAGAACCAAAGACCAAGAAAAAATCGTTCACGTCCAGAATTTTATACCTTCATCTAGTAGAGAACGAAGAGACAAAACCAACGCAAAAAGAATGAGGTCAATCGGCGTCGGACGAAGGAGTTATGGGCCAAATAGCGAAAGAATAAAACAAAATCCAGAGTCACGTACGGTCAGGATATGGCATATTTGAACTAGCCGTGAGGGACTCTGAAAAATCACCCTAAAACTTAAATTTACTTACGGCTAGGTCGTGAGTGCAATTCATAGTTGTAGACAAAGTGTTTAGCGTGAGTTTGGACTTTCAAAACGAGAAAACCCCTGTCCGGAAGGATTTTAAACCTATAAAATAAGAAAACTTTGTTTTCATAGGATTCCAAACCCTAGAAAGAAAGGATATTTGAGGGCCAAGTATTAAAGGCTATATAAGAAGACATCTAAGGCTCAAACAACACATTTTCGAAGTCATCATCACATCTTCTACTTGTAAAAACCTAGGATTTTTCCCGTTAGGAGGAAACCATTCCTTTTCTTCTTCTTCTTCTGTATATTTTCCATGGGTTTTAGTAAACCTATGTGTAACACCCGTATTTTTCGTATGATGCTTACTCAAGGACGAGTCATGACATGGGATGAAGCTTCATCCTAAACTTATAAAGCTTATTCAGGGATGCATCAGGGTGGGGATACATTGGCCTTGGTATAATTGGCCTTGACGCCTAGTTAGCGGATTTACCTAGCAGCTGGCTAACCAGTTAGCGGATATACTAACCAGTTGGCAGAATTCCCCGGTCCGTGACAAATGGTATCGGAGCAAGTTCTGAAAAAACACTAGGGACTGTGAGTTGTGGACTCGTCGGTGAGTAGGCCAAATGTTGTGCGAAAAGCGAGCGGATAAATCAGGCCAAATGTCTATGCTAAAAGAAACTTTAACTACGATGCTAGTTACTCCGTTAAGAGTTGGATGAACTTAACCTAGTTCTGTGAGTTTGCCGAAAAACCCGTTCGGAACGGTGGCTGATGTCCCACTACCCTTGATACTGGAAATGATCACCCCACACCCATCAGGGATGGAGTGCATTATCAAGTTGGCTAGCTCCCACTTACGACTGAAAGATCGTCAGGATGATGGCTTGCATCCGACTGCACTGACATTAGAGATTGGTCCTTACAGTACTACGCTAGATCTTTTTTGTCAATTTGCGATAACCATATTCAACCTTTGTGAAATTTAGGGACTCGAAGTGTATGGTATGGGACGTGCACGTAAGATCTCGTGTTGAAAATTCTTTTCGACATTCGTGAGCATATGGTATGTGATACATGTTTAGGGATTCAAATTGATTTTCTTGGTAGAGTTGTAAAACCTTTTTCTAATCCTCGATCATGCAGTATGGGACGTATGTTCAGAACGTCTCAATCGGAATTTATGATAGGATCTTGTTAGGATTCCTTGATATGCGGTATGGGACGCATATTCAGACGATCCTAATTTGTGTTCATTAACAAATATTGGACCCTTGTAGGATTTTTGTGCATCATGGAATGAGACATATGTGCAGAAAATCCAAACTGATGAACCTTGTCCACAATAAATTTTGTGTTAAATTTCGGGGACAAAATTCTTTGAAGGTGGTAAGAATGTAACACCCGTATTTTTTTTCATGACACTTACTCAAGGACGCATTACCCCATGGGATGAAGCTCTATCCTAAGCTTATAAAGCTTACCCAGGGATGCATCAGGGTGAGGGTGCATTGGTCTTGGCACAATTGACCTTGATGCCTAACTAGATGGCGGATTATCCTAGCAGTTGGCTAAGCAGTTAGCGAATATGCTTACTAGTTGGAGTATTTCCCTATCATCGCTAACCAGTTGGCGGATTTTCCTAGCAGCTGGCTAACTAATTAGCGGATGTGCTAACCAGAATGCGGATTTTCCTAGCCATGCTAATCATTTGGCAGAATTACCTAGCAGCTGGCTCACCCGTTGGCGCTTTTGCCTAAAGTGCAATAGATGAATGTCCTTTACCTCTCTTATCCAAAAGTATGGAAATGCGATTAAGACATATATAGGGGGAGAACGTTGGTTAAAGGTGTATGAACGGTAATGTATATATATATACGATATGGCCTATATTTTGGTGCATACTTGATGCAGAAGCATCTATGATGCTTGTATCTTAGCTGATGGAGCATGAATTATACGAAAGCATCATTCATCCATGTTACATACTCGAGAATGCATTATGCATACTAAGTAGCGTTAGTTATGCATAAGCCAATGCATACTTTGTGAAAGTCCCTTGGCCTATGCGTACTAGGCTTAGCTTGGCCTTTGGCATTGCCACGAAGTTGGAATCGATGTTGGCTTTTCCTAAATAGGCTTAAGATGTTTGTCCCTATTCGGATAAACTACGGTCATGTTTGATCCCTTCAAGATACGTGTTGGGTACTTAGGAAGACGCAATGCAATGCATTGAGGTGTAGCACCTTGTCGCTCATATCATCTAATTTAGAGTTGATTGTGATATTACGATAACTCATATCATCTGGCTCGGCAATTCCAAGTCAAGAGATGATTGTTGCCACACTTGACGAGGTTGCAAGTCCACTCGATGGCTTTGTTCTTCCTATCAACCTTTACGATATGAAATGACATATGCCTGGATGTTGCACCCTTGGAAAGAGCAAGATCAATGCAGGCTCCAACGCATGGTCGAAACAGAGTTCTGGAAGCTGGAAAAGGGTGAGTTGGAGCAGTTTGGAAACTACATTTCGAGTATCATGCTCATAAAGCTTACTTGGGAAGGCAAATCAACCTGTATTTTCCCAGCGAGAAGTGTATTTCAAGCCGCGCATCGGGAGCTTTGACCTGCCCAGCGCATAGCGCCGGAAGGCGGAATTCCCGGTCCGTGACACTATGATTAGATAATTATTTTATTGGTTGGGGATGCAATCTGAAGTCATAAACATATGAATTAATTTGACTGATTATTATTAATATTTAAGATACATATTTATCGTTCATGTTTTACAGTGTATACTAATTATTTTATTATATTCATATAGTATGGTTGGTCCCATTGAATGTTTAAGTTGCAAATTAAATAAGCTTGGGACATTTTCAACACCTAGTTAGGGTTCTTAAGTAATTCTATCGAGAACCTTAGTAACAAGTAGAAATTTATGATCACTAGCGGTGGGAATCGTGAAGGAAAGCTTGGTCTAGGTTGAATATGCCATGATAAATGCGAGGTATTACCTATGAATAACTCGTCTCATATATATTATTGTTTTCCTTTATTTGAATCTCTTAACGATAAACACTTGATAATTTGGCGGAAAAGAATTCAGATATTAGCGATTGCAGTATATGTTGACATATGCAGGCTAATGAAGTATTACATCGAGTGGGAATACTTTAGGGGTATTGATATGAACAAATAATTGATGTTGATTTTAAACGATTGAGGAGCATGATTGGTAGTGGAAGATGAAATCCTTACCCAGTATTTTCTTACATTTATTACAACCGTTATTTAATTTTCTTTTATTAGTATAATTTAGTCTAATTCACTACAACCCCCCTTGGTTACATAAGAAGTTCAAAACAAATAACAATTACACAACTCCTCGTGGGAACGATCCTTACTATCACTATATTACTTGGTAGTATTAGTGCAAAATATCTAAATTAATTTGTTGCACTTACGACACGCATCAGACACAAATAACCCATGAGACTCATCAATTACAAACTAATCGTTCAGACCAAGGTAGTTTATTTCATCTCAGTCGAATGAGATTCCCGCGTCTTATTTTGGGATGCATTATTGAACGATTTATTTATTTTCGTCGAGACCCGCTTTTATCGATAAATCGACTGCCTAGTCCAGATTATCCAAGTCAAACCGAGATTTCCATATCATAGTTTCCGAAATTAGGGTATTGTGATAATTTAGTCGGTGTTGCTTTGTTATATGGCCACAATCTTAATGAGGTATACACGCAATTACATATCTAAAATTTGAAAATAATGGTTTGGGGAATTATTATGAAATTCTCCAAGATGTAAAAGTATCAAAATCATAACCGAAATAAGTTTTATTATTAACTACATTGGTTCCGAGTAAAATCCATAAAGTTTTAGTATTGACATACCAGAGAAAAAAGAAAAAAAAACCTGTATCTTTAACTTTATGGTGGACTTACAGTTGAAACTTTAAATTTATTTTGTTCAGTGCCTTCCATATGGACCCATGTGATTGCAGTTAGAAAATCTATTCCAAAGATGCTGGCCAAGAAGAGTAAAGTAATCCAACCTAGAAGAGTGGTTAGGTTGTTGGTTTTTGGTCAAACTTAAAAAAGATGTGAACTAAAGACCAAAAATCTCGTGATTAGGTTTTTGGTCTCTTTTTTAGGGAGGGTTGAGTGCTACAGTGAATGTCAATATTTGTGTGAGAGTAAAACTTATAGAACGAGGATTTTGGTGCTATATTGTGTAGGTTTTTTCCCTAAACCAAGTTTCTAGTGTGTTTCTATATTTTTCCTATGTTACTAGCAATTATGAAGACGGTGTACAAGAGAGGATATGAGGCTGGATTAAAGAGTTGATTTCTAAGATTTATTCAATGGTTTTCTTGGGTATATCTTGATAACTCTTTTGCTCGTGTATTCTCTTATAAGTTGTGTAAAAAACATGTAATGATCTTTAACTATAATGAAAGTTTTTATGGTGGTATTGGCTGTGGATGTAGCCCGCAAGGGTGAATTACGTATATCCTGTGGTTGTGTGTTTGTTTATCTTTCTCTTTTATTAATTTTTTATATTTTATTTAAATCACCAATTACCTTTTGTGACCCTGTGTTATGTTGTGCTCGGGATGTCTATTTTCCCAACATAAAGTGATTTCACTAGCCTAAGGATAAATAATTTTTTTTTTTGGAGATTCGGTTAGTCTCGTAGGACTTGGCACCACGGAAACACTTACTCCATGGAGAAAGCATTATACATTTTCCGAGTGGTTGGCAGGCTAATGCAAGATATAAATTTGGATTATTATGTAAATCAACATCCATAAATTTACTACTAAATTTTAGGTTTTTTTAGCAATATATCTCTCTCATAATCATATAATTACTAATATGTCATTTTTCAAACATATTCACTAATATATCCCTTATGTTTGTTTTTCCATCCAATTTTTACTTTTGAAGAAACTATACCACATCACATACACTTACACCCAATAATTGACAAACCTGCCCTCACCATTTAACTCTACCTAATTAACCAGCCAAGCCTATCCATATGTGTCCATCTAGGGATGTACATGGTAACGAGTTTCTGCGGAAACCGAACCGTTTAGGGCAAAACCGAACCAAACCGTTTGTTAATGGAACAGTTTTGGAAAAAAAACCTAGGAACCAATAGTCACGGTTTCGGTTTTGGTTTGACCAAAAATCGAACCGTTATGCCATGGAAAACCGAGTAATTTAGACCGTTGATATAGATCTTGATAAATTAAATCTACACCTTCCATTAACCTTCATATATAAGGCGCCTCTTACCCTAATTCTCATTTCCCATCTTCTCTTCCAAATTTCTTTTGCAGCAGCCTCCACCTCCAGCCCTCCAGCCGTCTCTCTCAACACCAATCTTTCCAAAACCTTCTTTTTTTCATAACCGAGAACCAAATGAGAGCTGCTATGATTTCACGAAAACCATAAATCAAGACCTTATATTTCTAAATCCTAATATTTTAAACAAAATCCATCTACCAGAAATCTAGATCTGTAAACCCAACCTTGAAATTTTCAGAACCCTAGAAAAAAAATCGTTTCGAAAATCGAAAACCCTAACTTTTTGTATAGTTGATTTATCGTTTGGTATAAACCCTAAATTTTGTTGCTTAATCATGTTTGATTTTGACCTAATTTGTAGTTTCAAAGCGTTGATAATTTTTTATTTTGACTTCATTGTCTGTTTTCTTTGTTGAACTTGTTTAGATTCAATTTAATTTTATGCCTTTGGAAGTTGTTTGAGTTGTTGCTTCTTTGTGGTTTGTATTCTCATTGAAGATTCTACTGAGTTCAACTCTTCAGATGGGTTCAACTCTTTAGATTCTGTTATGTAGACCCTTTTTTTTTGAAATCGTGTCAACAGCAAACATAATGAATCAGTGATATGTTAACCTTCATTTATCTCATTTACAACCATTTCTGCTTTCTGAATTCTGGAAAGAACTAACAGTCTTGCTTTGTTTTACTTACGTGAATTACTTTGACTAGTTAACAACATATATGTGTAGGCTGGTTTCTCTGTCATAACTGATAACTAATATGATGTAAGTGTGATTTCTACTACTTGTTCATGTTGATTGATGTAATTTCTATATGTGTTTGTTGTTTCTCAAATTTGTTATCCTTCTTGAGCAATTCAGAATCACTTGTATCTGATTGAAATTGGTTTTGTGCAGGCTTTCCTCAAAGCTCAGAAATCTAGGGCTTACTTCAACAGTAGCAACAACAACAATAGCAACATTAGCAACAACAACAACAACAGCATCAACAGCAACATCAACATGCAACAAACAAGTTTTTTTGGAATTTTATGTTGTTTCAATTGGGTGCAAACAATTGTGAATTTTTTGGATGTGTTTGTGTTCCAAGTATGCAAAAATTTTATGTTGTTTCAATTGCTTAAATGTCTGCAGGAATTTTATGAAGAATGAATGTAAAAATGTTTGTTTTTTGATTTTTTCTAAATTTTGTACTGTCAGTTTCATGAAACTGACACAACCAGCCGGTTAACCGAAACCGACTGGAAAAAACCAAAACCGAAAGAAACCGAGTAAGAACCGAATCGACGGTAAATGGAACGGTTTTGAAAAGGTTTTTAGAAAGCCGACTATACCGGATTCGGTTTTGGTTTCGCCAGAAACCAAACGAAACCGACCATGAACAACCCTATGTCCATCGCTACACCGAGAACCACCACCACCACCAAATCTGTGAGCAAAACTCTAAGGTCCTTAACTGCAAATAAACCTTAACTAACAAAAATAATTCCAAAAAAAATAATTTTATTTCCTAAATTGATGTTAATAGCCATCATCATTAACATAAAAAGGAAGAAAATTAAACTTTAAACATAACATATTCACCATTAGTAATACCAAATTGAAAACCCTACACTGTACTCATAATTTCAACCTTGTTGAAAACTCATTTGAACCATGCATTAGTTAAATTCAGCTAATCCTAAAGGAAATTCCGTCCAGGATCAAAGTTATTTCCATTTTCTATGTTGATTCTAGACCATGACTGCCATCTCTACTAAGATCAGCAGCAGCACCACCACAAATTTAAACCCAAACTTATCATAATACCCATAGATCAACAAAAGAACAAAATCAAACAAACTAATCAACCAAACACAGGATAGAATCCATGTTTTTTTTTATCAATCTCTAACTTCAAGCACACTAACAACTAACAGACTTATTATCCTCTTAGTAACTAACGATCTTCATCTCTTTCGTGGTTTGGATAGGAGAAATGAGCCAGAGAGAAAGAAGAATAAAACATAGGCGGAAGAAAAGAATGGTATAGGGTTTCATTTTTTCTAATTATAACCTAAGTTAGCTCATCGTTGGATCTATTTCGAGATTTCTCATTTTTATGGATCTTGATTTTTACCCTTGGTATATGACTTCTTCCAAAGTGTTATAAAATAATTATATGGAGATGAACCACCACTCCACTAATTCATAGTAATTAGGCACTTAATATCCACTTCATGAGTGTGAATTTTGTAACTCTTGTAACCCCCTTATTCTAGGTGTAATTGGTGATTTAATGGTATAGTTATTTCCCTAATGGAAGAAAGCCTATATAAGAGGTCTCTTCCTCCTTTGTAAAGATGAAGAAAAATCAACAAAGTTTCTCTTCTTCTACTACTATATTGCTCTCTTATTTGGTCTTTTATTTTAGTTTATTTCACGTTATCAGCACGCTAGCTCTCCTTAGCTGTAAGAAATTAAGATATAATTTTTATCTTGCAAAACAATTTTTTTATTATTCTAAGCAAATAATCTGATTTATTTGTTTAACTATTCTAAGCATATTCATGAACATGTTGGTACATTTATTATTATTATTATTATTTTATTTCACATGTTAAATTGATAACATATACGATGTTGAAATTCAATTAAATAGAATATGGATTAGTACCCATAATCGCTAATGACCATTTGCAATGAATATGTATATATATAATATAGTTAAGATTTTTCTTTGTGGTTTTTTTTTATGTATATATTTTATTTGTGGTATGTGAATAAAAGAATGCTAATATTTTTCATGTTCTCAGACTATGTCGAACCTCTCAAAATTGGAATTTGTTGCTCTTAACTTGTCGGGGGAGAACTACTTGTCATGGATTCTTGATGCTAAGATTCATCTCAATGCCATGAACTTGGGAAAAATTATCGTTGAAGGAAACGACGAATCCCTGGAGGATCGTTCAAAAGCCATGATTTTCCTTCGTCGTCATCTTGACGAGGCATTGAAATCTCAATATTTGACAGTGGAAGATCCATACTCTTTGTGGTCTGACTTGAAAGATTGCTATGACCACCAAAAAACCGTGATACTCCCTCGAACTCGACATGAGTGGATGAACTTGCGTTTGCAAGATTTCAAGACGGTTAGTGAGTATAATTCTGAACTTTTCCGGATTGTTTCTCGTTTAAGATTATGCGGAGAAATTGTAAATGAATATGACCTTTTGGAAAAAACTTACTCAACTTTTCATGCTTCAATGTTCTCTTGCAATAACAATACCGTGAGCGGAGATTTGAGAAATACTCACAATTAATTTCTTGTCTTCTTGTGGCTGAGCAAAACAATGAATTATTGATAAGAAATCATCAGTCCCATCCCACTGGTACTGTAGCAACACCTGAAGTGAATGCCAGTTCATCTCTTGGATGTGGGAAGGGCCATTGGCATGGGCCCAAGCGTCACAATAACAAGAAGAAGGGTGGTCATAACAACGCCAAAAGAGGAAACAACAACAACCTCCCTCAAGATAAGGGGAAAGGAAAGGGTTCACAAAGCAAGCCCAAGGAAAACAAAGAGACTACTTGTTTCCGTTGTGGCATGCAAGGACATTGGTCCCGCGTCTGTCGTACTGCCAAGCATCTGGTTGATCTGTACCAAGCATCTCTTAAGGCACAAGGAAATAACATCGAAATGAATTTTACTAATTTTGAGAATGGGGAGACTACCCACTTCGACATTTCGGATTTCCTTCTCCAGGAGAATAACAATGAATCTTGAAAATAAGGATTGGCACTCCATTTTATTTTCAGTAGGATTTCCCATTTCCCTAAAGACAATTGCACTATTGTTAGCAGTGATTATTGTTAGTTAGTATTTGTTTTTCTGCAATGGTGTGTTTAATTATTCTTTTTAGGTGAACTTTGCTTTCATGTAGTTTTGTTTCTTAATGAATTTAAGTTTAATTTTAAGGTATACTTAAATTTCTCTTATTTTTACATTAATTTTTGAACTATATTTTTATTTTTGAAGATATGGATATTGCTAAAGGCTTGAGCATTTTTAATGCAAGTGATAAGGTTATGTGCATCGTAGATAGTGCAACAACACATACAATTCTCCGAGATAAGAGATTTTTTTCACCTCTAAAACTAGCCGATGCTAATGTTAGTACCATTTCGGGAATATCAAAAATAATTAGTTCCGAAAGAGCTGTTATATTATTGCCTAATGGTACAAAATTAATTATCCAAGATGCCTTATATTCTAGCAAATCCACAAGAAATTTGCTTAGTTTTAAAGATATTCGTCAAAATGGATATCATATTGAGACTATTAGAGAAAATAATATTGAATATCTTTGTATAACTTCTAGTATCTCAGGAGAGAAATGTGTGTTAGAAAGGCTTCCTCCTTTTGCATATGGATTATACCACACTAGTATAATAGAAACACATCTTGTAATATCTGATCCAAAGCTTTTTAAACTTTGGCATGACCGTATTGGTCATCCAGGATCTACGATGATGCGTCGGGTTATAGAAAAATCACATGGTCATTCTTTAAGGAATCACAAGATTCTTACGCCTCATGATTTTCCTTGCGATGCATGCTCTCAAGGAAAATTAATAATTAGACCATCTCCAACAAAAGTTGGTATTGAGGCACCTAACTTTTTACAAAGAATCCAAGGAGACATATGTGGACCTATCCATCCTCCTTGTGGACCATTTAGATACTTTATGGTTTTAATCGATGCATCAACCCGATGGTCTCATGTCTGCCTACTTTCAAGTCGTACAGTAGCTTTTGCAAGGCTACTTGCTCAAATCATACGACTAAGGGCACAATTTCCGGATCACCCCATTAAGACTATTCGTCTTGATAATGCTGGTGAATTTACATCTAAAGCATTTGATGATTATTGCATGTCAATTGGAATTAACGTTGAGCATCCTGTTGCTCACACGCATACCCAAAATGGTTTAGCAGAATCTTTAATTAAACGATTACAATTAATCGTTCGACCATTAATTTTTCGGTCTAAATTACCAATTTCTGCTTGGGGTCATGCAATTTTACATGCGTCTGAGATGGTGCGTATCCGACCTACCAGTTATCATAGCTACTCACCTATACATCTTGTATTTGGACAACAACCAAATATTTCACATTTAAGAATTTTTGGTTGTGTTGTATATGTCCCAATAGCCCCTCCGCAACGGACCAAGATGGGCCCACAACGCCGACTTGGAGTTTACGTTGGTTTTGACCCTCCATCAATAATCAGGTTCCTGGAACCATTAACAAGAGATGTTTTTAAGGCACGTTTTGCAGACTGCCATTTTGATGAGTCAAATTTCCCGTCGTTAGGGGGAGAAAATATAAAGCTTGAGGAACGTCGTGAAATTTCATGGAATACTCCCTCTTTAGCTCACCTTGATCCTCGCACTAGTCAATGTGAACTTGAGGTCCAAAGGATCATACATTTGCAAACTATTGCGAATAGAATGCCTGATGCATTCACGGACACGGGTAGAGTAACAAAATCATATATACCTGCTGCAAATACTCCAGCGAGAGTAATAGTCTCTGAAGGACAAAATGATGTGTCTAAACCACGCTTGAAGCGTGGAAGACCTCTTGGTACAAAAGATTCAGTTCCGCGGAAGAAAAGAAAGGATGTGGGGATTTCGGAAAATACCACATCCACAAAATCAATGATTGATGAATCCGAAAGTATTGCACATCAAGAGGAAGAAGTACCTGAAAATAAAGAGATCTCTATAAATCATGTAGGTACAGAAGGACTATTGGATAGGAACAACATCATTCCTAATCATAAATTTTCTTATGCAATTGCCTTGGATGTATTTGAAAATACTGATGATCCTGAACCACTAACCGTCGAACAATGCCGACGTAGAAGTGATTGGCCAAAGTGGAAGGATGCAATCCAAGCAGAACTCGATTCATTAGCAAAACGTGAAGTTTTCGGTCCCGTTGTTCAGACACCAAACAATGTAAAACCCGTCGGATACAAATGGGTATTTGTACGAAAACGCAACGAAAAGAATGAGATTGTAAGATACAAAGCTCGACTTGTTGTACAAGGTTTTTCACAAAGACCCGGTATTGATTACCAAGAAACGTATTCTCCGGTAATGGATGCAATTACATTTCGATTTCTGATAAGTTTAGCAGTTTCAGAAAATTTGGGCATGCATCTTATGGATGTAGTCATAACATATTTATATGGCTCACTAGATAGTGACATATACATGAAAATCCCTGAAGGGTTTAAAATGCCTGTAGCAAACAAATCAGCAGAAAGAGGCATGTACTCTATAAAGCTGCAAAGATCTTTGTATGGACTAAAGCAATCGGGGCGAATGTTGTATAACCGTCTTAGTGAATACTTGTTGAAAGAAGGTTATATTAATAATGTTATATGTCCATGTGTTTTTATCAAAAGATCAAGTTCTGGATTTGCTATTATTGCAGTTTATGTTGATGATTTAAATCTAGTTGGGACTCCTGAAGAGCTCATAAAAACTGCTAACTATTTGAAAAAAGAATTCGAAATGAAGGATCTTGGTAATAATAAGTTTTGTTTTGGTCTAAAAATTGAACATTTGTCAAATGGTATCTTTGTTCATCAATCTACATATACAAAGAAAGTTTTGGAGCGATTTCATATGGACAAAGCACATCCATTAAGCTCTCCAATGGTCGTTAGATTACTTGATGAAAACAAAGATCCATTTCGTCCCAAAGAAGATGGTGAAGAACTTCTTGGTCCAGAAGTGTCATATCTAAGTGCAATTGGGGCACTAATATATCTTGCAAAAAGTACAAGACCTGACATTGTATTTTCTGTCAACTTACTAGCAAGATACAGTTCTGCACCAACTAAACGCCATTGGAATGGTGTTAAGCATCTCTTGCGCTACCTTAGTGGAACAATTGATTTGGATTTATTTTATTCAAAAGAATCTAATACAAAATTAGTAGGATATGCAGATGCAGGTTATCGTTCTGATCCCCACAAAGGTCGATCACAAACAGGTTATTTGTTTACATATGGTGATACAACTATATCGTGGCGGTCAGTAAAGCAAACACTAGCAGCTACCTCTTCAAATCATTCTGAACTTTTGGCATACCATGAAGCAAGTCGTGAGCGTGTTTGGCTGCGAAGTATGATTCATCATATTCAGGAATCATGTAGGCTTCTTTCGACTAAAAACACTCCAACAGTATTATATGAAGACAATGCCGCTTGTATTGCACAACTCAAAGATGGTTATATCAAGGGAGATCGAATAAAACACATTTCTCCTAAATTTTTTTTCACACATGAACTTGTAAAGAACGGAGAAGTTGAAGTAAAGCAGGTACGATCAAGTGAGAATCTTGCTGATTTATTCACTAAAGAATTACCAATCTCTATATTCAAGAAGTTGGTGCACAAGATTGGAATGAGGCAACTCAAATACTTGTCAAGTTAAAAGTGTTATAGAAGATGTAAAGAGGGGGAGAAATTTTTTTAAACTACACTCTTTTTCTTTCGCTATGGTTTTTCTCACAGGGTTTTCCTAGCAAGGTTTTAATAAGGTAGTTCTATTAACATTCACCACATATTGCACTCTTTTTCCTTCGCTATGGTTTTTCCCAATGGGTTTTCCTAGCAAGGTTTTAACGAGGCAACATTTTTACGTGGTGGACATCTAGGGGGAGTGTTATAAAATAATTATATGGAGATGAACCACCACTTCACTAATTCATAGTAATTAGGCACTTAATATCCACTTCATGGGTGTTAATTTTGTAACTCTTGTAACCCCCTTATTCTAGGTGTAATTGGTGATTTAACGGTATAGTTATTTCCCTAATGGAAGAAAGCCTATATAAGAGGTCTCTTCCTCCTTTGTAAAGATGAAGAAAAATCAACAAAGTTTCTATTCTTCTACTACTATATTGCTCTCTTATTTGGTCTTTTATTTTAGTTTATTTCACAAAGTTAATTATGTCAATTATTTAGTAATTTCTAATGGGCCAATGATAAAGTAACATATAAATAACTCTTTTTAAACGAAAAATCCGTTACAAACAATATATCAGTGAATCTGTTTAAAACAATGATATGTTAGTAATTAGAGCATTATGAAGGGACATTTCTTGATAATCCCAAAATTTTACTTGAAGAGGTGTTTTGTAGATTGTAATACAATAGTTTTATTGCTGATCAATAAAATAGTCATCTGTGAAATTTAAAATCATAGTAGTGGACTGCCAAGTTACAATAAGATGGCATCAAAATTCAAGAATTGTTTAAATTCCATTTTGAAATTGATTACTCAAACAAGTATAGATAGAATCGTGTAGAAATTAGAATAGGTTGCAAGTCTCAAGTGGGCACTAGCTAGCAGCCTAGTAAAATTCATTTATCCTAGTCCCAACTTTACAAATCTTTTTCAGATTTTTCAATTATTTTTGGGTCCCTTTTTTAGTTGTTGGTTTGTACGTTAAGGTAAGAGTGTCAAAGAAAATTTCAATTTTCATTGTCTTCCGATTGGTTGAAAATTAAACTTTTCTAGAGTGATAGTGTTATTGAACTTTTGCCATCCAAAATCGCACAAAGCCTAACCCTAAAATTTATTAATAAGTGCTCGAGGAACTAGAAAAAAAAAAACGAAAATACAAGTACTTAAGTACTACAGGAGCCTAAAAGAAAGTTGCCATCACTAAATGGTTCCTGAGTAAATACCAATGACTTAATTTTAAGGTCAAACACATACATAGAGAGATGAATTATGACAAGTGAGAACCGTAATTTAGTTTTCCATCTCTAACTTTCAACCACATTTTGCGGTTACCAAAACAAGACAAGTTAGCAGATTTTAATGAAGATTGATGGATGAGCTTTTCAAACTTAAGAGATATTCAAGAAAAGATTATTGCCATTTTTCCAATCTTAAACAATATCATTGTTTTCTCATATCCAAAACAATTATTTTTTTATTTTTAAACGGCAGAGATATTTCATTGATAAAAAAAAAGTACAAAGGAGTGAACCACCCAAAAGATGCAATGTATAAAAAAAACTGATCAAAAGATCAGTGGAAAAGCAAAAAAGAAAAAAGAAACAGAAACTATTAAGGTGACTTGAAATACAACTCTTGACAATACAACATCATTTAAATAAAATTATTCAACCAAAGCTTTGTTTCACTATCAAACACTTACGTGTTTTGTTTAATTAATTAATCAACTGTATAACAATAATACAACTTTCGATTTGATTACATTTTTTGGATGTATGGAAGCAAAAAAAAAGTTAAAAAAAATATATTTACAGACGACTAATATCAGCTATCAAAGCACATAAGATACAAAGAGGGGGACAGAGCAACTATCTTTCACTAATATAGTTGTTTTCAGCATAATTAGTTAGCTCATGGACAATAATATTCTCATTACCATTGATATAATTGCGCTGGATCAAATTGAATCCTTTTGCCAGTCTTTGGAACTCAGTAATATTAGGGATAAAATGATGTTCGCCCGATCCCGAAGTAACGTCATCACGTCCCGATTTCGAAGCGATGTCATTACGTCCCGATCCCGAAGCGACGTCATCATTTTCCGAAGTGACGTCATCAAGTTCGAACCCCAACTTGGACCGAACTCCAACTTGGACCAAAGTGACGTCATCACGTCCCGAACCGACGTCATCAATTACGTCCCGAAGCGACGTCCTTACGTCCCGATCCGGAAGCGACGTCATCACATCCCGATCCTGAAGCGACGTCATCACGTCCCGATCCCGAAGCGACGTCATCACGTCCCGATCCCGAAGCGACGTCATCATTTTCCCGAAGTGACGTCATCAAGTCCGATGCCCAACTTGGACCGAACCCCAACTTGGTCCGAAGAGACGTCATCATTTTCCCGAAGTGACGTCATCAATCCCGATGCACCAAGTCAATTCCGATAGACCAAGTCAATTCCGCACCAACTTTTGGATAGAGGTCATTTTGAAGATAAGGATAATAAGAACATTTGATGTTGGGTCGTCCCTCCATTCCATAAACGAACCTCTAAAAAAATCTCATTTAATTTTCCAACGGACTGCCAGTCTGATCGGGTCGAGTGCGAACCGGATCGTGCACTACCACGCTCCACACAAACATAACATGTTAATCTTGATACAACTGTTTTTGAACCAGACTAGTAGCCATGTAAAACTGTGGGATGAAAGCAAAAACTCCTTGAATTTAAACTGTTCTACCAACGTGGTTAAAGAAATTTTTTTTCCACCCAACTAACTTGTATTCTATCTTTTCTTCTAAGAATTTAAAGGAGTCACATGATTACGTTTAATATATACCAAAAATGTGAGGTATCCTAGAATTTACTTAAGACTTTTCCTTTCATGTCATATCATAAAAATAATGGTCCATAGTTGTTCAGTTGGAATTCACTGTGAACTCTCAAGGGTTTATCATTTTCAGATAGAAGGTTTAGATGAAAACCACGTCATGAGAAAGAGAAACGGGACAAAAAGATAAGGGGTAGGTAGCAGCTTCAAATATACACGGTCTGAGAATCTTTTTAAGTGTCAGAAGACTCGGAACAAGTCACAGATTAAACTCAACATTTAACTTATATTCCTAATTTGTTGAGTAAACAAAGTTTATGTTTTTGTCGTACGTGATCAATCGAGTATATAATTAGGACTCGTATAGTGCATATTGCCGTCCAGACGGATGCGGTCTTTGAAGTGTATTATACTTAATTCATAAAATGAATTAGTTAGGTTAACATGTTTTAATGCATCTAAAATAAATTTTAATCCTTAAAGAAACTGATTATTCTCACAATCAACATTGCAACTTCCTGCAGTATTGAGTTTCCATCGTAACCGCTTACATTACATTTCACCCGTTAAGTCTTTTAGAAGCCAAAGATTGTAACATCTATGATTACGCAGGCACAGGCAGGCCGCAGGTGTATCTCACATATTAACAAACTCTTGATTTCATAATTTTGATTTGACTTGACATATCATGTGTAATATGGTCTTCATGTGTATTATGGGGTGTATACTGTATAGGGACGCTGTTTCAATTAGGATTTCTTGTTCAAACAAATCCTTTAACTTTAAGTTTTGCCATACACGCTCTAGTTGAGGGAATCATTTTCCCGGTATGAAACTGTTAATCAGGAAAATAACTTATGCTTCCTAGTGTTGTTTTGGGTGTGGTTTGCTCACCTTGTCACCTTAGACGTGCTTTCTATATAAGCTATAGCGAGGTTGGATATCCATTTGGAACCTTATTTAAAATCAATCTAGATCAGGTTACTAAACAAACTAATGTGATTTCACTTTTCTGGATTCATAGTTGAGTTTGTGATTTTGTCATTCAATTTGTACTTATGGTCTGTCTTTGCTTCTGCCACGTGGTTATTCTAATGAAGCTTTCGTAGACATGATTTAGAACGCTCGAGAGTTTTTTATTATCTCTCGGAGATATAGTTATATTTGTTTCATGGAACATAGATCTTCGTAGACATAAATATATATACCATTTTTTTTTGACATAAAAATTCAAGCTCCGATAGGGGATTATAAAATTCCACGAGGGTTATCAAACTCTATACAATGAAGGATGATTGGTAATAAAGATCGGCACCCCGTAGAATTATTATTTTATTATAGAAAAACCTTAAAGAAAACGAGACACCAGACTAGCATCTGGCCACATTCCAAGATAAGTCTGGGTTAGCCAGATTGGCCATTAAGTTTATAGGGAAACTATAAATGCTAAGTATTTAGGGTGAAAACAAATATACTGCAAAATAGTACTTTCAGGTAGGTTCGAGAGATCAAGCTCGAAAAGTACGAGCCTAAACCAAGAAATGGTCGTTCACGTCCTACTTCGATCATAAAGGTGGAGAAGATTGGGAGGTCTTAGAAGAGGGAAGCAAAGAAGGTTGAGAAATCTCAGTGTGATGAGTAATTGTAGTGTGTAGAGAAGAATGGATTATCTCTGGGATAAATCGCTAACTCTATATATCTTGTCTCTTATTTCTCTTTGTTCTTCTTTCAAATAGATGTCATATATTCATTGGAGGAGACACACTGATTTCTCATAAGTGGTGGAAGTTACAAAAGAAGTGGAGGAGTAATGATGTGGAGATTTTAGTGGAGTCATGTCCGAAGAATAAGAAGGACTTTTATGACTACTACTCCTCGTGCTCTCAATTGTTATGTAAGTGACCCACTACTTGTTACCTTCATGTTCGGGGATATGTTTCCAGAATGCGTAATTGCCGTAGACCGCCAGACCAATACCCCAATGAGAATCCCCCATGTGTTGTATTTGATATCTCATAGAAAAATAGTGGAGTCGTGAACCAGTACTGTTTTGATCAGGTCAAGTCAAGTCAATGACTTGCTAAATCAGTGAGGCAAGTTGCGCAACCCATTGAATTGGTAATCAGACTGATTACTGTCAAGTCTCGTAAGCTTAGTGGTCATGTACTAACTTACGAGTAACATGACATAATTTTGATAACCAGGAGTCATCTTAGAAATGACAAGGCATAAATTTAAAAATATTCAAAGTCAAGATTACGCAAAAGTTCTCAAGGACCAGTCGTGGCACACTTAAAAATCCCACGTAAAAAGGCTTAATAGATATCCATATAGGGCTAGCCCTGGCATTAGGCCAGTGCTGAGAAAGAATGGCGCGTCTCTTAAGAATGCAGCTAATAAAGTTAGGGCTAGCTTTGTGCCTAGTACATAGTAATGTGGCGCGTCGCTAGGGGAAACAGCTGGTAGAGCCTAGCGATGGCTTCGTTTCCTAGCAAGAATAATGTGTATTGCTAAGGAATACAACTAGCAGAGGCTAGCGCTGGCTTCATGCCAGCGAGAATAAGTGATATGTCCCTTGGGATGCTGCTAGCATAGGCTAGGATGGCTTCATGCCAACGAGAATAAGTGATGAGTCCTTGAAGACGCTGCTAACAAAGGTTAATGCTGGCTTTATGCCAGCGAGATTAAGTGATGCGTCTCTGGGGACGCTGCTAGCAAAGGTTAGCACTGGTTTTAGACATCAAGAAAAGTGATGTGTCCCTGGGATGCTGCTAGCAAGGATAACACTTGGTTTCTCCATCAAGAAGAGTGATGCTTCCCTGGGACGCTGCTAGCATGGCTAGCACTGGTTTCAGCCAACAAGAAGAGTGATGCGTCCCTGGGACGCTACTATCAAGGATAGTGCTGGATTTAGCCAGCAAGAAAAGTGATGCGTCCCTGGGACGCTGCTAGCAAGTCTAATGATAGCTTTAGCCAGCAAGAAGAGTGATGCGTCCCTGGGACGCTGCTAGAAAGGCTAGTGCTAGCCTGGTGCTAGTGCGGGAAAAGACTAGGGCTAGCCTAGCGTGTCTTTGGAGGCATTGCTCTTTGATTGTAGCGCGTCCTAGAGGAACGATGCATAATTTGTGGCTTGTCCTTGAGCAAAATGCTAAAGTGGTATATTTTAGATTCAGGACAGCAATTTGTGATGTTTTCTTTGCAAACAAGGCATTAAGATGAAATGCGTCTTGGAGATTAGGCATTAGCTATTTTTAGAATATGCATATAACAGTAAACTGATGTTGTTTAAATAAGAATTTGAGTATCGACATTTCTTTAGGAATGGCATTAGAGAACACATTGGATACAAAACAAGTTCTAGGAATAGCACTAGAGAAGACTCAAGTTGCTCTATACTAGTGGGAAATCCATCTAGGATCTTGAGATTTATTAGATAGACTACAGGGTCAATATAGAATACTTGTAGATATTTGTAGAGACTGTATTCTTAATTCTCCTACGGAATATAGGTCAAAATACAATATTTTGTATTCTGATATGAAGTCAGAAATATGCGCGGAAATATGCACGAATACTTCTATGTTCCTGCAACTAGGCAGAAAGGCAATTATACGATTTTAACCCTTTTCAAAAACCCACCATCTACGTTAAGTCCCCTACTTATTGAGAACAGTAATGTTGCGCAATAAGCACAAAATAGTGACAATATGTTTATAATAATTATATATGTATAATCAAAGTTTTAAGAGTATAAGGAGATGTACTTAGTTCATGTTTCTATGAGATTAAGATATGTGCCCCTTAGCATTAACCCTGGTTGGGATTAGTAGATGTTCATGTTCTTGCCCGGAATTTCTAATTCGTGAGCCAAGGAAGCGTAGCTGGGTTGAACTTCTGATCCAGTCACATTGGTTGAGCGGCTACCAAACACCATTGGTTTGGGAAAAAACTTGGTTAGCTCTGTCTCCTCCAGGCAATTTCTTTGATGTAAAGTTGGGCCTAAGACTCAAACTTTCTTGTGAGCAAGTAGTAGATGCTGGTGCTTAGGTTTTGTGCATGCAGCGGTCAAGTGCTAGGGGAAGCGTTAGTAAGGTGGCAGTAGATAAGAGATAAGACACCTGAAGACGATGCTTTGAGTTGTAACTAGTAGAAGCAAAGTTGGAGATAGTGGAAACTGGCAAAAGAAGCTATTGGTAGATCAGAACTGTGGTTTGGGTTGGCGGTGGACTCTAGCCCTCTTGTCGTAGAATTGAACATATCAATTCTTTATGTACATAATATCTCATTGGTTTAATCTTGTATCAGCGGAAGCACTGAACAACATGGCGAAAACATCAGAAGTTGGGACGATATGCTCACAACAGTGGAGTAATGTTAATACAAGGTTGATGACGCCTTATATTGTGGTGAGATATTCTTGGGAGATGCAATGGGGCCTGAGATGATTGTATGTCTGAGAAGATTAGATCCCACAGGCGGATGAGTTCTCTGTAAAGTGAGTCTTCTAAATCCCGTTTGGAAACCCTAGTTTGTATACCATTCGTTCCAGAATCTTTTGAAGTTCATATGATGTCATATTTCGGTGTTCGACCCTAAATTTTAAATCCTAGAGACCAAGCTACCATATGAAAGAAGAATCACTGAATTCGGAATTTGTTAGGTCAGCTAACCATGGCTAAACATTTGTGATTAGTAATCCCGTGTAATTTTCAGGTTCTACAGAACTTAGTGTAAGAGTCATGTCTCATAGCTTATGTCTCTGATTGACGTTCCCTTCCGGTATGTCATAGTAGAGACACAGATGAACACTTTTTGTGAGGATACTTTATCCCGTTCCTCAATGATTGATGCAGATTTATGAATTTATAAAAATGAAGAGGTAATGATGGAAGCATCAACAAAGAATAGGGTAGTTGACCGAGATGGTACAGGAAGGTGGCGTTGTGATATGCTATCGTCATGAAGATGTTGGATTCTTAAGGATGCTAACTCTATGAATAATATCTCAGCTTATGTGAGAAACTCTAGCTCTGATAAAAATTCCCTATTTTGTGGAAAGAGCTAGTGCTGGAGAAGAAGACGAGTGCTAGAGGTGCAGAGCGTGCACACTGGGGGAGGCAGGGAAGGGCGTGCACCGAAGAAGGCACAGTATGTACCGGAGGAACTTGCAAACCAATATTTTGGTAGTTGGTAAGAGAAACCTGAATATAAAGTGATTGTGTAGTGATCTACACTACAAAAGGGAATCAGAAACCAGATCTACAGGGTCTACTCTGCAGAAGGTAAAACACAATTCAATAGATAGATAAATAATCCTCTAGGGTTCCTCTCGCAATACAATATAAACTAATTAACAACACGTGTTACTCGCAAAATAAGACTAAATCAATAACTGATAACTAATACTAAGGGCGCTCACACAAAGTGAGTGCCCATAACAACATAAAGAGAAATAGGACATGAAAATGGCCACTCCTACAATTGATCCTTGTTATCAAGGATGAAGTATGGAAAGCTAGTCTTGATGAAGGTTGTATCCTCCCATGAAGAATCCCCATCAGCAGTATGAGACCATTGGACTTGCACTTGAGGAATATGTTGATGCCCTTTGACAATTACTCGAGAACCTAAAATCTGGACAAGATAGACTTTAAACAATACTTGTTTATCAGTGGTAGGTAGAAGGGTCTGGGGAAGAAGTCCTTGGACAATCTTCTTCTTCAACTGCGAGACATGAAAAACTGGATGGATGCAAGAAGAAGGAGATGCAATGGGGCCTGAGATGATTGTATGTATGAGAAGTATTAGATCCCACAGGCGGATGAGTTCTCTGTAAAGTGAATCTTCTAAATCCCGTTTGGAAACCCTAGTTTGTATACCATTCGTTCCAGAATCTTTTGAAGTTTCATATGATGTCATATTTCGGTGTTCGACTCTAAATTTTAAATCCTAGAGACCAAGCTACCATATGAAAGAAGAATCACTCAATTCGTAATTTTTTGGGTCAGCTAACCATGGGTAAACATTTGTGATTAGTAATCCCGTGTAATTTTCAGGTTCTACAGAACTTAGTGTAAGAGTCATGTCTCATAGCTCATGTCTCTGATTGACGTTCCCTTCCGGTTTGTCATAGTAGAGACACAGATGAACACTTTTTGTGAGGATACTTTATCACGTTCCTCAATGATTGATGCTGATTTATGAATTTATAAAAATGAAGAGGTAATGATGGAAGCATCAACAGAGAATAGGGTAGTTGACCGAGATGGTACAAGAAGGTGGCGTTGTGATATGTTATCGTCATGAAGATGCTGGATTCATAAGGATGCTAACTCTATGAATAATATATCAGCTTATGTCAGAAACTCTAGCTCTGATAAAAATTCCCTATTTTGTGGATAGAGCTAGTGCTGGAGAAGAAGACGAGTGCTAGAGGTGCAGAGGGTGCACACTGGGGGAGGCAGGGAAGGGCGTGCACCGAAGGAGGCACAGTATATACCGGAGGAACTTGCAAACCAATATTTTGGTAGTTGATAAGAGAAACCTGAAAATAAAGTGATTGTGTAGTGATCTACACTACAAAAGGGAATCAGAAACCAGATCTACAGGGTCTACTCTGCAGAAGGTAAAACACAATTCAATAGATAGATAAATAATGCTCTAGGGTTCCTCTCGCAATACAATATAAACCAACTAACAACACGTGTTACTCGCAAAATAAGACTAAATCAATAACTGATAACTAATACTAAGGGCGCTCACACAAAGTGAGTGCCCATAACAACATAAAGAGAAATAGGACATGAAAATGCCCACGCCTACAATTGATCCTTGTTATCAAGGATGAAGTATGGAAAGCTTGTCTTGATGAAGGTTGTATCCTCCCATGAAGAATCCCCATCAGCAGTATGAGACCATTGGACTTGCACTTGAGGAATATGTTGACGCCCTTTGACAATTACTCGAGAACCCAAAATCTGGACAAGATAGACTTTAAAAAATACTTGTTTATCAGTGGTAGGTAGAAGGGTCTGGGGAAGAAGTCCTTGGCCAATCTTCTTCTTCAACTGCGAGACATAAAAAACTGGATGGATGCAAGAAGAAGGAGGTAATTGTAGCTTATAAGCAACAACATCAATCCTTTCCAAGATCTGATAGGGCCCAAATTTTTTTTGCACAAGCTTCAAGTTCTTCCTCAATTGGACAGAAGTTTGTCTATATGGTTGTAGACGCAGATAGACCCAGTCACCAACATTGAAAGATCTTTCTACCCTCTTCTTGTCTGCATGTTGTTTAATACAATGTTGATAAGTGAGCAAATTCTGGCGTAACACCTCTGTCATTACTCCTCTTTGGTGAATGTAGTCTTCTACTACAGAATTGCAGATAGGGCTTGAAGAGTGTAATCCAAAATGTGGTGGGTGATAATTATATAAAACTTGAAAGGGAGTGAGTTGAAGGATGGTGTGATATGAGGTATTGAACCACTAATCATCAAGAGATAACCATGACACCTATTTAATTGGTCTGTAGCTACACAGACAACGTAAATAAGATTCCAAACAGGCATTGACACATTCAGTTTGTCCATCAGTTTGTGCGTGATATGCTGTACTTAAATGGAGAGAAGTAGCCACATCCTTAAACAATTCGCGCCAAAATCCTTTTAAGAAAACTGAATCCCTATCAGACACAATTGTAGCTGGAACACCATGCAACTTAAGTATAGAGTCAATAAATACCTTAGCCACTGAAGATGCTATATATGGGTGACTTAATGCTGCAAAATACGCATACTTGGTAAACCTGTCAACAATCACCAAGATCACTTCTCTTCCCTCAGATTTGTGTATTCCTATGATGAAGTCCATGCTAACATGCTTCCAGGCTTGGTCGGGAATAGGGAGGGGCTAAAAAAACCCTGACTAGTGTAAATAAGGCTTGGCTCTTTGATAACTTGCTTGTATGCCTGAATGCCCACCAATGGCAGAGGAGTGTACAACTGCAAGAATTTATTGTCTAGCATCTCTAGTAATACCAATGTAGATCCTTCCCTGCAGTTTGAGTATGCCATGAGAGTAAGTAAAACCTTCTGAATTCAGAGGGGAGAGAATGAGTTTCAGTATCCAGGACAAGGCAATAGGATCAACTTCTTAATTGGATATCACTTCTTCAAGCCCTTTGGGTTAAGCTACTGAAATAGATGAACAAGAAACTCTAGACAAAGCATCATCCCCACGATTTTCAGACCCTTTTTTATAAAACAGAGTGTAATCTTAGCCTTAAAACTTGGTTAACCATTTCTGCTTCAGCATAGTGTGTAGTCTCTGTTCCGTAAAAAATTTAAGACTCTGATGGTCAGTAAAGATCTTGAAATGGGATCCCAACAAATAAGATTTCCCCTTGGTGATGGCTATAACAATTCCCAACAACTTTTTATCATAAGTAGACAAGGCCTTGTACCTCAAGCATGCCCTTACTGAAATAGGAAATAGGGCGCCCTTCATGCATTAACACTGCCCCTACTCCACTGTCACTAGCATCAATTTCTACCTCAAACTCTTTACTAAAGTATGGTAAAACAAGAACTGGGTAGAAGTGACAACCTTCATCAGCTGCTCAAAAGCTAGCTCAGCTGCAGAATTCCAAGAGAAATTGCCCCTTCTTAAGTAAGGCTGTAAGAGGCTGACAAATCAGACCATAGCCCTGGAAAAACTTACGGTAATAACCATTTAAGCCCAAAAACCCATGTAAACCTTTTAAAGTGGTTGTTCTAGGCCAATTAACCATACATTCAATCTTAGAGGGATCAGTTGCCACTTTATGCTTGCTAATGATGTGACCCAAGTATTCTATATGGTGCTGGCCAAAGGAATACTTGCTGCGTTTAGCTAATAGTGAATGATTCTGAAGGATAAAAAAAGTAGTATGAAGGTGTTGGCAATGGGTGGTTAAGTCAGGATTATACACCAATATATCATCAAAAAATAATAAAATAAATTTTCGAAGGAAAGGTCGAAAAATGTCATTCATGAGAGATTGAAAAGTTGCTGAAGCATTTGTAATCCCGAAGGGCATGACCCTGAATTTATAGTGACCATGATGTGTACGGAAAGCAGTTTAATAATATCTGGGAGATGTACACGAATTTGGTGGTACCCAGCACGAACACCTAACTTAGAAAAAATAGTATCTCCATGTAACTCATTAAGTAATTCATCAATTACAGGGATATGGTACTTATCTTTCACGGTGATGGAATTAAGTTTGCGATAGTCGACACAGAGTCTCCAATCACCATCCTTCTTCTTGACCAACATAACTAGTGATGCGAAAGGGTTGTGACTTGGTTGAATAATTTCAGCTTCCAGCATTTTTTGAACCAGCTTCTCAATAACTTTCTTTTGGAAATACGACACATGGTAAAGTCTTATGTTATGTGGGATGGCATTAGGGGATAAAACAATATGATGGTCATGGTCTCTCTCGGGAGGAAGTGCTATTGGAGGTTGAAAAATGGTAGGGAACTACTCCAAGACTGCCGCAATGGAAGGCTATATGGCTTCTTGTGGAGGAGTAGCAGACAAGGCAAAGAAATAGCCAATGAGTCCTTGTGTACCTTTTTTAATCAACTTGTGGAGCATATTTCCAGACACCTAAGATAGGGAAGCATCCTTTTTATGTCATACCAATTCAATCTCCTGACATTGATGGTGGAATTCAATCATCAATTTCTTAAAATCAAAGGTCATAGGAATCAATTCCCGCATCCAATCCACACCCAGTACCATATTACAACCACCCAATTCCAAAAGGTGCAGGTCATGAGAGAAGTTATATCTCTGCATACTCCAAGTGAAACCAGGGCACTTGGCCTGACTAAGTAATTTGTTGCCATATGCAATAATAATTTGTAGTATTTGTGTAGGTGTAATAAGGCTCCCATTTCTCTTTGCAGCTGAAGGGTCCAAAAAACTGTGGGTGTTGCCACTATCCACCAAGATAGTGATCCCATGTTGTTTAACTGACCCCTTAAACTTGATGGTAGTATGGGAAATGTTACCATCTAAGGCATGCACTAATATCTCAATTTCCTCCTCCAACTCAAATATGGTTAGACTTGAACTCACACCTTCTTCAACAGACCCTATAGTATCATCGTCATATGCCACTAACATATATAATTGTTTCTTAACACATCGATGTCCCCTTACATACACCTCATCACAGTTATAACATAAGCCTTTCTCCCGTCTAGCTCTCATTTCAGCATAAGAGAGCTTCTTCACTGGTGGTAGTTTAGGGCTGGTGGTAGGGCTAGTAATGGTTGGAGAAGTGACCAATGGTGTTAAATTGGGGGCTCTGCTAGATGTAGTTGTGCTGGAGGGTGATGCTCTTCCACCATATGAGTATATGTTTGAAAACCTTGTCTGGGACTTGGCTGACTTGTCAAGTATGCAGTCTTGTCTTCTAGCTAAGAAAATGGCTTGCTGTAATGTAGTAGGAGTAAACATCTGTACCACCATACGAAATTCTTCCTTTAGCCCACTAATAAAACTGTGAATAAAGTATTCCTCAACGAGGGATCTATTTTTAACTACCATTAAAACCTTCAACTCTTCAAATTGCTCTTGATATTCTAACATAGTGCCAATCTGGTCTAACTTATTAAATTCACCCACAATATTATCATGACCTAACTCCTGGAATCGAGTACAAACATCTATAATGAAATCTTCCCAATAAAGATTACCCTTACCTTCCTGATAGTCTTGGAACCAGACATCATCCTTGTTATCCAAATAAAGAGTAGCCATATGCACCTTTTGTTCGTCACTCATATGATATAGAAAGAAGTATTTTTTATACTTTCAAACCCATGCTCTAGGGTTTGTACCATCGAAGCGAGGAAAATCAACTTCCGGCCTATAATTTGTAAACTGACCTTCTCATATGTGGTGATTGTGTAAAATCTGGCGAGGAGGAGCATTTTCTCAGATTTCTCTCCCACAAAAAATTCATATCTCTCTCCTCCAATACTGTCATCCAAATGAGTATTATCATGTTCAGTAGGATGTGCAAATCAATCTAATAGAAGTTGGGTGTTATTTAGGAGGTTGACAGTGTGATTCGTAGCGTTCTGCTCATCACAAATGTTACCTAACTGATGCTCAAGGTCATCTTTAATCATCTTCATATCATTTTTAACCCTCTTTAGTGACTTCATTTCTTCACTTAATTCCTTTAACTCCAGACTCAGTTTCTTTGTGAATTCATCCAATAGCTTCAATCGAGTACCATCATCCATGATATTTCCCAAGGAAAGACCAACTCTGATACCAATTGTAGTGATCTACACTACAAAAGGGAATCATCAACCAGATCTACAGGGTCTACTATGCAAAAGGTAAAACATAATTCAATAGATAGATAGATAATCTTCTAGGGTTTGTCTCTTAATACAATATAAACTAATTAACATCACATGTTACTCGCACAATAAAATAAAGCAACAACTGATAACTAATATTAAGGGTGCTCACGCAGAGTGAGTGCGCATAACAACATAAAGGGAAATGTGTCATTAGATGTTCGTTCTGAGATGGAGATGGTTGTGGTTTCCAAGTCTGGTACGTGTTCAATAGTATAATCATGTGTTTGAAGTAAGTAGGATCAACAAGAGTGGAGTTCCCATTCTGGATGTGATCATGTAAAAAGAGGAGGTTTCTTATTCTTTTGAGTACTGATGTAGATAGGTTTTGTTGCTAGTACCGTTGCTGATCATACCTTTTAGTTGAAGGATATCACCAAGTTAAACTTTCAAAAGTGAAAGAATCGTCAGTCCCCAAGTGTAACTCACTTGGATCCGCTACCTGGAAGAAGATAATTTTTTTGGTGTCGTCACAGGTCCATGCTTCTAGGAATTTGAGAGGACATGGGAAATCATAGAAGTTGGAGCCGTCCTTTGTTGTCGTTCAAGTGTTGGGATGGGGCGAGTATCTGAATTGAAGTTGAATCCATCGTTGTCGTCTGGGCTGTTGAGATACAACAGGGCTTCTTTCTGGCTTTGTGAGAGTCGCGCCTTTTCATGCTCTTTAGACTTACAATCTTGTTGTATTCCTCTAGAGGTTGTAATGGGATGATGTATCCCTATAGTCGTCATTCTTCTTTAATGTTCTTTACTAAAAGCATGACTATCATGACTTGAATAGTTGGTTTATTTCTTACGACATATGCAATGTGATGCTCCCTTGAGTGGACACTACTCCTGTTGCTGTCGATAGTCTCCAATTGATGAACTTTGCAAAAAATCTGATCTCTGTTGATGGAGACACAATAGCGCGTCTCTGGGGACAAGTATGAGAAAGGCTGGCTTTGTCCTTGATAAAGGACGGCTCTGGCTCTGAGAAGGGCTGCTCTGAGAAAGGTTGGTTTTGGCCCTGATTTTGATGTCTCCCCGAGGAACAGGTACTAGAGTGAGGCAAGTAACTCGAGGCTCCTACGTTAGCTTGGATCCGCCTCCAATAAGCTTCTTCTCTTTATTATCATGAAATAACATGTTAATTATTCAAAATTCTCATGCAAGCATAGCCGTATTCGAGTTTGTAAAAATTTTATGGATTTTCGTCATTAGAAAATTTCAGAAGTATAGTGCTTGGGAAAAACACTGTAGAATCTTCATACGACCTCCATTTTTGATGATCGACCCATCTATCCTCATTAGAAAATAATTTCGTACTTATGTCATAGGAAAAATTCAGGTTTTGAGCTTGTTTGTAGCGTCAAAACGACCCAACAGTAGAATTCGGGAAGTATCTTGGAAAATTCTGACAGTTTTCAGACATGATGTCGCCTACCGTTTTGTCCATAACCCTTAGCTCAGTTGTCCTTTTGGTACTCCCTTTTAGTATGTTATAGTAGGCATCCATACGAAACTTTTGAAATATGAGTCATGCTCGTATTCCTCGCTAATTTTTTTACAGCTTCAGAGTTTCCAGGAGGCAATCTAAACGGTTTCTGACGAGATTCTTGCGGAACATCTTATAATGCGTTCAAACCATATAATACTTCAAATACTACTTCATAATGAATGTATATGACATCTATGAGAATGTATAGTGAGTTTTATAATTCATTCCCAAATTTTTTGCGTTTGGTATGTTCTAACCTAATACGCTTGTAACCTCTCTACTTTTAAAGGGAGAATGACTAAAATCAGAGAGTTGAGTCTACCAATGAAGGAACAAGAGTTACCAATTTTTCTTATGTGGATAATGTCTTCTCCAAAGATGAAATTCATAAGCGGAATACCTCTCGTATGATTGTTGAGGATGGTGCTTCAAATAACGTTGATATGTAGAACAACAATGTAACAAAAAAGTGTTCCAATTGAATACCCTAATGCGAGTATTGGCGTTGATTTCTACTTAGATAGGATCATCCTTGGGACGTGTGTGTTATCTATATTGGATGAGGCTTCCAAAGCCAGGGATATGACTGAAAGGCTACCTCTGAGGGTTTGAAGTTTAGAACGGTAGTTGAAGGAAGCATACCTCTGAACGGATCAAGGCAGTCTTTAAAGGGTTTTTTTTATTGTGTTGGTGAAATATAAAATATTTATGGTTTTTAGAATAGTATGTAGGCTTTTACAAGTAGTTTGCAAGAGATTTTATTTTTTAATATAATGATATTTTATTTGATTGATTAAGTAGAAATACCAAGCATGAATGCAGAAATATTGCAATCATTTTGGATTAATTACAAATATTTCAAAAGAATATATAAGAAAATATTGGAAAAGTGATTGTAGAGTATTTAAGCATTGGAATCCTCGAGCCATTTGTCGTGTGTCACCACCCCTTCTGTCTTATCAGTATTGATGAGCTTTTTCTTATATTTAGCAGGGACGGCTCTAATTCACTTGAGAAAATATTGAAATGGATAGGCCTCCCATTCACATCGCCTAGTCATAGTGGGGTTGGTCTCTGGATCAAGTCCCCAAGCCTCGATGGATCGTGGGATAGCTGGTTAGAAAGAAAGATATTGAGTATAACTTACTTGGTCGAGTTCCAAAGTCTTGATCGAATCCCTAAGCTTTGATGATAACGAGGAACCCTCCTTGTTGTTGTGAATCCATGGACACCGCGGAACCATGTCGTAGTCTGTATTTTCTTTAATAATGTAAAACTTTGAATCTTTGAGATGAGCAATGGGGGGGAGTCCCTGGTCGTGCTCTTCATTGTTTTTATCGACCATGTCTTTTAAAGGAGCTTGACTTGAACGGGAGTATTTTCATCAAGAGATAAGTGTTTACCTGATACAACACATTGAGAGCAGTGAAAATATCCTTGTGTTGTTCCTTTGAGAAATAAAGAAGTTCACACATGTACTCCATCAAGGATTGAACTTTTCGGTTGATAGATTCTTTGGAAAGAGTGAAATTTATGACAAGGAGCGGATTCCTATGGACATCTTCAGTCCCCATGTGTAGTTCACCTGATTCTATCTTCTATTTGAAGATGCCTTTCAAATCATTGAATTCGCTGGTAGGATGGTTGACGAATCGGTGAAAACGACAATACTTTGGATCTGATATTTCTTGGTGTATTGGTGAACGTCACACAGGTGGTAACTTGATGGCGTCGTCTTGTATCCAGACTTCCAATAACTCAAGGACTTCCATTATGCGAAAAAGAAAGTCTGGGAAAGTTAGATTTGGTTTCGTCTCTTGCTCCTGGTGTTGTTGTTGCCTTCGTGGAGCCGACAGATCTTGGGATGCGGCCAATACTTGGGATAGTGTTGAGGATGAGGTTGGATCTAACAGGAAGAGCGTGGTTTATGAGGATCGCTGGGACAAAGCTTTCCTCTTGACTCCTTCATTTCTTGAAGTACCTATTGATGGTTGGATATTATGCTGGTTGTTGATGATTCGTATGTTCCCATAGGTACCTCCATAACTTTCTTCTCCATCAGGCATCGTTCTTTCCAATAGGGCAGGAGTAGTTGCCACAGATCGCTTAGCGGCCTCCTGGGGCTCAGTGACGGTTTGTAAATACAAACCAACAAGGCTTTGAAGACTAGCGTCACGCTCTTATTGTAAGGATGTTGATTGCAATATGACAAATCCGACGAGTCTTCCTTTTGAGTTTGAGGAAATTTTTCTGAGTCTTCATAAGCAGCAAATCTAACATTCCCCCTGGCGAGTACTTTTTTATTCCTTTGATAAACGATGTATAATAATTCTTAAAAGGGGAACATCTCATTTTGGATCTTGATAATATCAGATTGATTTGCTAAGACATCATTTAAGATTTGCCTCAGATCAGCTATAACGGTTGGGTTTTGAGCATACATGGCCTCTCAAGAAACTTGCCAGGCAGGACAAATTCTGGAGTAATTGGAGAGACTCCGCCGGTACTGGAAGGCATGGAACTGAGATTAAATGATTCTGAACCCTTCATAGAATCAAACATATTGAAAATTGAGGAATGGATTTTTTAGCCGAGAGGTTGATCTACCACTATGGTTGTAATTTTTTTAAGGTGAAAACAAATGTACTGAAAAATGGTACTTTCAGGTAGGTTCGAGAGATCAAAATCGAACAGAAAGAGCCTAAACCAAGAAATGTCCTTTCACGTCCTACTTCGATCACAAAGGTGGAAAAGATTGGTTAGGTCTTAGGAGAGGGAAACAATGATAGTTGAGAAATCTCAGTGTAATGAATAATTGTAGTGTGCAGAGTTGAATTGATTATTTCTGGGATAAATCTCTAATTCTATATATCTTGTCTCTTATTTCTCTATGTTCTTCTTTCGATAGCTGAATCCACTTATTTATAGTTTGAAGGAGACACGTTGATTTCTCGTGAGTGGTGGAAGTTACAAAAGAAGTGGAGGAGTAATGATTATGGAGATTGTAGTGGAGTTATGTCCGAAGAATATCGAGACTCATATGACCACTAGTCCTCGTGCTCTCAATTGTTCTATAACTGGCCAACTACTTGTTACCTTCTTGATTTGTTGTCACAACACACGATTGTCGTAGACCACCAGGCCAATACCCCAATAAGAATCCCCCTATATGTTGTATTTGATATCTCGTAGAAAAATAGTGGAGTCGTGAACCACTACTGTTTTGATTAGATCAAGTCAAGTCAATGACTGGCTAAGTCAGTGAGGCAAGTTGTCCAACCAACTGAACTGATAATCATACTGATTAATGTCAGTCTTGAAAGCTTAGTAGTCATGTATTAACTTAGGAGTAACATAGCATAATTTTAATAGCCAGGAGTCAACTTAGAAGTTACAAGGCATAAATTTGAAAGTAGTCGAAGTCAAGATTACACAAAAGTTCTCAAGGACCAGTCGTGGCACACTTAAGAATCCCAGGTAAGAAGGCTTAATAGATAGCCATATATATATAGGGCTAGCGTTGGCATAGGCCAGTTCTGAGAAAGAATGACGCATCTTTTAAGGACGCAACTAATAAAGCTAGGGCTGGCTTTGTGCCTAACACAAAGTAATATTGGGCGTCCCTTATGGAAGCATCTAGTAGATGCTATCTTTGGCTTCGTTGCCTAACAAGAATAATGCACGTCGCTAAGGGACGTAACTTGCATAGGCTTGATCTAGCTTCATACCGGAGAGATTAAGTGATGCGTCCCTAAGGACGCTGCTAGCAGTGGCTTCATGCCAGCGAGAATAAGTGATGCGTCCCTAAGGACCCTGCTAGAAGAGGCTAGTGTTGGCTTCATGCCAGCGAAAATAAGTGATGCGTTCCTAGGGACGTTACTAGCGAAGGCTAGCGCTAGCTTCATGCCAGTGAGAATAAGTGATGCGTCGCTAGGGACGCTGCTAGCAGAGGCTAGCGCTGGCTTTAACCAGCAAGAAGAGTGATGCGTCCCTGGGACGCTGCTAGCAAGGCTAGCGCTGGCTTTATCCAGCAGGAAGAGTGATGCATCCCTGGGACACTGCTATCATGGGTAGCGCTGGATTCAACCAGCAAGAAGAGTGATGCGTCCCTGGACGCTGCTAGCATGGCTAGCGCTGGCTTCAACCAGCAAGAAGAGTGATGCGTCCCTGGGACGCTGCTAGCAAGGCTAGCGCATGCTTAAGCCAGCAAGAAGAGTGACGCGTTCCTGGGATGCTGCTAGCAAGGCTAGTGCTATCTTTAGCCAACAAGAAGAGTGATGGTTCCATGGGACGCTTCTAGCAAGGCTAGTGATAGCCTGATGCTAGTGTTGGAAAAGGTAAGGGCTAGCCTAGCACGAAATCACAACGCGTCTTTAGAGGCATTGCACTTTGATTATAGCGCGTCCATGAAGAACGACGCATAATTTTTGTCTTTTCCTTGAGCAAAATGCTAAAGTGGCATATTTTAGATTTAGGACAGCAATTTATGATGTGTTCTTTTGCGAACAAGACATTAAGCTGAAATGCATATTGTAGATTAGGCCTTAGTTATTTTCAGAATATTTGTGTAGCACTAAACTGATGTTGTTTAAATAAGAATTTGAGTATCGATATTTCTTTAGGAATGGCACTAGAGAACACATTGGATACAAAACAAGTTCTAGGAACATCACTAGAGAAGACTCAAGTTGCTCTATACTAGTGGAAAATCCATCTAGGATCTTGAGATTTATTAGATAGACTACAGGGTCAATATAGAATACTTGTAGATATTTGTAGAGACTGTATCTTAATTCTCCTGCGGAATATAGGTAGAAATACAATGTTGCATATTCTGATATGAAGTCAGAAAATGCGCAGATACTTCTATGTTCCTGTAACTAGGCAGAAGGGCGATTTTATAATTCTGACCCTTGTCAAAAACCCACCATGTACACTAAGATTGTTATCTAAGCTACAAGATTGGTGCAGATTACTACTAGGACTTAAAAATAAAATTACCAAGTTCAAACAATATATCAATACAATTTTCTTCTTTTAAGCATTGTAAACTGTTGTAATTAATAACTTAGAGAAAGTTTTATGGTGAAATAATTCTATCTTCCAAATTCTATAACCTCTAAGCACTTAGAATAGATCATGGAAGTCCAAGTCTAATAGTAAAGGTAAAATAGTTTCTAAAACGCATTTTAAAATTATGTTCAATCTTGGCCCACAAAATCAACAGTCAGAAAGAGATAATTATTTCTAGAAATAAAACCAACCACAAGTTTAAACACAATTCAGAATTATGCTTTATGCAATTCAGATTGGCGTTTTAGTTTGGATTCCAAGCTACCTTTCATGAAACCTTGGAAGATTCCTTGGAAAGAATGTGGATGACCCCAACTTGTAAGCCATTAGACTTGACATTCCACAATTTTTCCTAGATTGGAATAGCTTAAGTTCTACCATAAGACTAGCCCTTGATTTTGATTCTCTTCAACATTTTGCCCTCATTACTCCGGAAGTCCACTATGCTATGATGAAGATTATAGACAGTCAAAAACAGACGCAACTCCTTCATCCTCTAACTCACATATGTTTGCGGAACTTCCCCGAAGCCTCTAACTCCTCTAGGTTCTTACATGATCGGTAATAACTATACTAATAGCATTTTTCAGTTTTCATTGATGTGTCAGAATGTATATGATTATTTTAAAACAGAAGAAAGTAGGTTGCAAAGATCTGCTAAGGTGTTGGACCGTAACCCAAGATTCATACTATTTTTTTAACACAATTCAGGCAAAATATGCGGTTGTCTGATAGTGAACTCTTGTATAATTATTTATAAACAAATTTTTTTTTTGTAAGTCAAAGCTAAACCTTTTATCTGGGAATGATGAACCATTAAAAAATTATTTATAAACTGAGCAATAGAGTTGGCAATATCAGAAGCTCATATAACAGTTTATCTGAGCACTAAGTCATACCTAGATTTCCAAATCAACCACCAAACAGTAGTACATAACTCAGTCGATCCATCTTATACTAGACAAATTCATACACTTTTCAGAGAACCAAGAGGTCAACTAGTTATTGAAATCCATGTGATTTTTGTAAACATACTAGATGGTAAAAACTAGCAACAACCAATCTTGGCGAGGCAATATGATGCAAGACATCCATTAGATTTAGGATTTATATTTTTGTTATTAATTATTATTATTTTAGGATATTTCTTATTTGTAAAATATATTTATTTTCAGAAATTATTTACTTTTAGAATTACCTATTTTCCAAATTAGGTTAATTAGGTTTAAAAAGTTATATCGTTTTCCAATAAAAGGGGACGAGTCTATTGTAGTTATATAATACATTAAAATTATTCAATCAAAACATGATTTAATCTCAATTATTCCTCTTTTCTACCCTAATTTCTACATTTTACGCTTCCGTTCTCCGTCAAGTGGTATGAATAGCATGTATGCAATCCTCTTGTTCTTTTGAATCTAATATTCTTTATGTTTTCTTCTATTCTGCTTATCGAGATCTTCGAATCTCTACTTCTGAATTCTATCACTATCCTGATATTTTTTAGCTATTCCAAAATAAAAATAAAAAATCATCATCTTCCACGTTCATCATGCCCCACCCTAATCAATGTCCTTACTTACCTATAAAAAAAATCTAGTTTAAAGTAGGTATGTATTTCATTATTATTGGCAAGGAATTTTTTTGAAGACATTGTGCGTATTCTTGCGAAAACTGCAGAATCTTAAGTTGCGACTCAACGTCAACTTGAGATAATCTCAAAAAAATTGGATGCTCTTATGTTAAACTTAATTTTTGCGCATGAACCTATTTACAATAATGTTCGTCAACCTCGTAATGGTGAAGCATATCCAAATTGTCAAGTCGATCATAACCAACAACAAATTATTCACCTAGATAGTGATGAAGAGGTTCCGCTTACATCAAAACCTGAAACACCTGAAACATTATTACTTTCTTGTTAGTCACCTAATACCCAACTTGAAGTTTTTTGTGCCCATGTTGTTGAAGATCAAAAGTACTACGAGAGCATTACTATTCAGATTATTACTTATATTGATATTAAATTTTATGTTTTATGATCTATTGTGAGGCATATTATTCGATCATCAACTTATTCAAAGTATATTATCTAATATACAGGTCATTTAAAATATCTGGAGAACTCGAAGACGACTTTTTTTCAAGATGGCGTCCATGATATATGACACGTTCTTCGGTATTTTGTTAATTCGGGACGAATTCTTTTTAAGATGGTGGGACTGATGTAGGACATCCATTAGATTTTGTATTATATTTTTGTTATTAATTATCATTATTTTAGGTATTTATTATTTTTAGAATTACTTATTTTCCAAGTTAGGTTAATTAGGTTTGTTCTTTAGATTTATTTTAGAATTATTTATATAATACAATAAAATTATTCAATTAAAACATGAGTTAATCTCAGTCATCCCTTTTTTCTATCCTGATTTATATATTTCATGTTTTTGTTCTTTGTTAAAATTATATCCCATAAACAAATGAGCTAAAGATTCTTCATAAGCTTTGCATATATAACATAGGTGTTTTTGGGTATATGAATACTTATGAAAAGTAGGGGCAAGATGAAATACTTGTATAGGTACGAGATATCAAAATCATACAACTCTCGCCTAAACCAAGAAATGCTTGTTCGAGTGTGGCTTCGATCACAAAGGAGGAGAAATGGTTGATCTTAGGGAGGGAAGTAGAGAAAGTATTGAGATTAGAATTTGGTGTGGTTTGCATTGTGGAATTATTGAAGTAATGTGTAGAAGACTAGACTTGTTTACGTAAGTCTAAGATGTTTTATCAATAGATTGAGTTATTGATAGACACATTTTTGTGTCTTATTTGTTCTCAGTTCTCTATATTGTTAGTACTCAATTTTATACTTATTTTGGTCTTTTATGTGTTTGTAAGTGTTTAGGGGAAATAAACTTTTATGGAAAAACTGGCTCAAAAAGTGATAAAGGGATCCAGTAAATTACTAAGGCACCCATAAGAAATGATAAAGGCACCGTAGTATTGGATAGGGTCACCCCCTTTTTCCTCTTTAAAATTTTTTTGCAGAAAGATTTATTCTCAAATGCGTGATTTTTTGGAGAGATTTTTTTGGATTTTCTCATGGATTAGGAGTGGTTTGGGCCTGTTACGATGAAATGGGATTGATAATGGATATGGATTCAAATAAAAAGAACATTTTCATACATATTTGAGTAAACCAGGAAAGGAGAATATCTCGAGAGTATTTCGGGATTTCTGTCGAATATTTGGAAGCTACGTGGGATTTGGAAGAGGATAAACACTTTTGAGATTTGATGCTATCAAGTCTTGAGAGTTTGGATTAACTCAGAGAATCGTGAAGGAGTTAGAGAGAATAATTTTCGTATCTTGGCAGGGAAGAAAAAAAGGATTTGTTAACATATTTAGATAATCATGAATGAGGGTTGGTTTTGGATTATATTTTTCAGTCCTTATCAATTAAGGATTGTTTATTA
The DNA here is from genome assembly GCA_023531435.1 of Papaver californicum. NCBI lineage: Eukaryota > Viridiplantae > Streptophyta > Magnoliopsida > Ranunculales > Papaveraceae > Papaver > Papaver californicum. The sequence continues at coordinate 1,100,380 of JAJJMC010010016.1, read as the reverse complement.
GGCTTTCTGAGAAATATATAAGCTAAATAGATCAAATAAAATTAAAGGGGGGAGACGCCGAAAAAATTCAGAGGGAGTTGGTCGAGGAAGAAGAAGAAGAACAGATAACAACATAAGAACTTTGTCGCATAAACTGTGGCCTATTCTATAGATGCAATTTTTTTTTGTTTTCTGCAGAGTTTGTATCTCTGTCACAGTGTACTATGCAACACTTATAAGCGTATTTGTTTCCATGTGTTTTTTTATTTTTTTTCAACACTTTTGAGCTATGTTTCTGCCTTTTTAGAGTGTTTTGAGCATGACGAGCTAAGCCCAATCATTGGGATAATGGATGAAGCCATATTTCAGAATTGAATAGTAATTATATTTGATTCTTTTTTACTTTTTGCATTGATTTTAATTGATTTATGATTTTCATTAATTAGTTGTGATTTCGTTTGATGGTGTATGCTTAGACTTAGAGCTTTTGATGTACCATGCTTATGATTTGCAGTTAATGTTTTAGAAAATTATTTTTGGTAAAGAACAGAGTCAATAAAAGAGATAGAATTGTTAAGAATCATTATATGCATCATTTGAGTATGATTAATGGTGGAATCCTGAGTTCCAGTTTCTCTTAACATTGTTATCATCCTTTCGTAGTTGCTAGTTTAAATCATATTTAGGTCTAAAACGAATCTTCACAAGTCTCAGTGAACGAACTATTTTTTACCATTTTTCTAAAACGACCAAGTTTTTGGCGACTTTTTTTTAAGTTAGAGTTTTAGATTTAATTCTGTTTTTAGGTTTAGTTTTTGTTTTTAGTAGTATTTTTATTTGTATATTTTTAATATTTTTGTTATATTTTACGTTTTTGGGTATTTTTCTATTTGCTACAGGCTTTGAATCGAAAAAAGAACGGAAAAAGAAGACAAACAATTTATTTTAATTTTTAAGGTTTTATTTCTTTATTTTTTTTGAAAACTGCATTAGAAAACCTCTTATTATTTTTATCATTGTTCTTTTATTTTTGGACACCTTTGGACATTTTTGGACTTTCTTTATTATTATTTTTAAACCCTACAGAAGGGTAGTATTAAATATAAACTGCACAGGGAAGGAAGGCAATTATGATATTGTCTCGGCCCATTGGGTTCGTACACTGATACAGGAGTCATTGGTCCGAGTCAACTTCAGCGGTTCATCACTCATCTGGAACGGGAGGTAAAACTTGATCAACCCACGAATCTCCTGCTACTGGGTTTATTGTATTCCTTCGTGTGCATATATGCTGAGGACCTAAAAACGGACTTTATGTTTTAGTAAATGGCAAGAACTGGCCATACAAGATAAAGGTTCGGATTTCATCACTGTATCCTTCTTGCCCGCTTTAGGAACAAGTTACCAAACTCAAACCTAAACCTAAAATTTGACCAGAAAGAAAACCGATAGGGTAACGAGCTTATTGGAAAATATTTCGAAAGAATTATACTGGTTACTTTGTTAGCTCAACTCAAGGATCAGGAAGATTACTTTAAGTCGATTCGCGCCGCTTTGTAACCCGCGGAAACGTGCCAAAGAGGTAGGGTTATTCAAGCTCCTTAGAGCTTATCCCGTTTCTCTTCGATTGACTTACTTTATTCGGATCGTTTCAGAGAGGTTTTCTAAAACTGTAACTAGTTTCCTTTTGGAAGAATAAAAGTTGTCTAGAAACAATCTAAATAAATCTAGGGATGCACAAGAACCGACCGGGACCGGACCAGAACTGGTGGAACCGAGACGGAACCAAACCGGAACCGAGATCAACGACCCAGGTACCGGTTCTAAATTCCAGAACCATCAGCTGCTCGGGACAGGTACCGGTTCTCTTAGGATTCCCTACGGAACCGTACCGATGGTACCGAGTGGATTACAAAATTCCTCTTGCCTGAAATATAGAAACAGATAAAACTAAGTATAACAAACTGGACGTTTATAGGTAGTTACAAGTCTACAAGAAATTAGCATAAATTCGATTGGATAAGGGAATCTCGAAAATTTTTTGGAATTTAGCAAATTAAGTTTCAAGTTTACCTTTTCGTCGTAGCCAGATCTTGATTGGAAGGTAAAACTACTATAATTAAACATGTTTTATGGGTAAAGAATAGAGAAATCAAAGTAATAAAATATCAGTTGAAGATTCGACTTCAACAACAATAACCTTTTTCTTTGACTCTTTCCTTACTTACCTGGGTTGTCTTTATATGACTCGATTTGTGTTTCTGATCTTCATAAATTTGTGCTTTTCTACAGTTTGGGGTTCTTGGAATTTTGAATCTTTATTGTTATCAAATAGAAATCAAGTTTTTTGTTCGCAAAAAGAAGATGAACAAATTTAAATGGGATATTTTTTGATTTGGTGATTGGATTTGTGATCAGTAGTTGAGGAATATAGAACAAAGAAGGTGAGAAAGAAGATAGAAGAAGAGAGATCCAGAGAGCCGGAGAGTTGGAAGACTACATTAAGGTTTTCAATGTTGGGGCTATATAACCGGAGCCGAAGCTGGACCGAACCGACCAAAAAGGTACGGTTCCAGAACCAAACCGATCCTGGTCGGAACAAGTACCGGTTCCATAATAGAAAACCAGCTTTAGGCCGATTCGGCCCTCAATTTTTTAAAAAACCGAGCCGAGATGACCTTTATGCATCCCTAAGTAGAGCCATCATGTTTTTTTTGCTAGATTCAATAAGATTGATTTGGTTTAGCCAGTTTTGCTTGTGTTTGTTTAGAATTCCCTCAAATTAGGATTTTTTTTAGTCTTTCTAGTGTATGCCAAGACCGCTCGATACCATCACCGAGCAAGCTTGGAAAAGAGACACTCTAGTTCGTTTGATTAGTGAAAAGCCTAGTAGATCTATTTTTGGAAACGAGGATCTCGATGACTCTTATCTAAAAAGCTATGTTTTTGGAAATTTTAATTTTGAAAACTTGACATTGTGTGAAGAAGTTACTGCTAGTCCTTTGATAGTGCCGGAAATGGAAACTTTAAAAGCTTTGTTAAATCCCACTAGGACTACTTGTCCATCATGGATCAAGTTAGCTGACAATGAAGCAAACTATGAGCTGAAACCCAGAACCATACAAATGTTCCCAGTCTTTTTTGGAAAAGAAAATGAAAAAGCTTTTTTTCATATTAGGGAATTTGAGGAAATCTGTAGTACCTTAAGAATTCAAAACCTGAATGGTGACGCATTGAAGCTTAGATTTTTCCTTTTTCCCTAAGATACAAATCCAAATCATGGTTGTATAGTTTTCCATCTGAGTTCATTGAAACATATGAACAACTTACATGTGCCTTTTTTCCAGAAGTTTTTCCCTATAAACAAAACATTATCTCTTAGGCAACAGATTTGCACATTATTAACAATAAGGAGAATCTTTATTTATGTATTTGGAGAGATTCATTGACTTACTGACACAATATCCTCATCATGGCCTAGAAAAGGTAAGGCTAGTTCAGATCCTCTATGAAGGGTTAGATTATCCAACGAAAACCATGGTCGAGTCTTTGTGTACTGGTGGGTTTGAAAATAAAAATGTTGATGGTGCGATAACATTTTTGAATGAGATTGATGAAAAAAACCTTAAAAATAACTTCTATTAAATAAAGGTAATGCCAATAGAGTATACGGAACTTTTGAATCAAATGCCAAATTTGGAGCAATAGCAAAAAGGTTAAAAGCTTTAGAGTTGAATCAATCTAGTTGTGGAATAAATCCCAACAAGTCGGTTTGGGAGGGACAAATTGGTGAAGAGCAAGACCATGCTCTTTATAATAACTCTATAATAGATAATCGTCAGAAGTATGATCCATTTTCAGAGACATATAATTCTGGTTGGAGGAACCATCCTAATTTTTCTTGGTCTAAGAGTTAAAATCATGGTCAGACTAGTAATCCCCAAATTCCACCAGGGTTTATTTATCCCAAGAATCCACTAGAGCCTACTTACTTTCAAAACCCTTCAGAGAAGAAAATGACCAGCTTAGAAGAATCTCACTATGTTAGCACAGAACCAGCTTAGATTTCAACAGGCGACTGGGCAAAATTTTCAGTCTAATGCCAAAACTCTTGCTAAGTTAGAACTCCAAGTAGGTCATATAGTAATGACACTAAGTGAAATAGAAATTGGAAAGTTTCCTAGTCAACCACAACCCAATGCTAGAGGAGTTCATGAAATATATTTAAATGGTGAGAAATTATCAAACCATGTGAATTCAATAACAACCCTTAGGAGAAGTAAAAAGGTAGAAAATAAGGTTTCCATGCCTGATAACGGACACATTGTAGTTCCACCTTCTACTTCATAAGAGGATCCAGTAGCTGAAGATACTAATAAAGTCTCTAAGGATTCCCATGCAGTTCCTGATAAAACTAAATTTGTTCCTAGAGCCCCGTATCCATAGTTGTTAGTTCCAACAAAGAAGGAATCGATTTTCAATGAAATAATGGAATTGTTTAAGCTGGTCAACATCGATATTCTATTATTAGAAGCAATTAGGCAAGTTCCTGCGTATGCCAAGTTCCTTAAAGATCTTTGTACATGAAAGTGTAAGCTTGATATATATAAGAAAACCTTTATAACTGGTCAAGTAAGTTCAATCTTACTGAACCAAACACCCCTTAAATATAAAGACCCTGGATACCCCACCATATCTTGCATGATAAGGCATTGCTTGACTTAGAAGCTAGTGTTAACTTACTCTCGTATCATGTGTACAACCATCTAGGTCTTGGTAAGTTGGGACCGACCAAAATGACACTGCAGTTAGCGGATAGGTCTTTCAAAGCCCACATAGTGTCATAAAAGATGTTTTGATTGAGGTTGTTCATTTATCTAGTGGATTTTGTTGTTCTAGATACCTAGCCTGTTCAGGACCAAAATGCTCAAATATCGGTGATTTTAGATCACCCTTTTTTAGACACATCTAATGTTGTCATCAACTATTGAACAAAACTTATGAACATCTCTTTTGGTAATATGACCTTTGAACTAAATGTCTTTAATGTTACTAGACAACCTTCTGAGATTGATGATTTAGAAGAAATAAATATGATTAACACTTTAGTTCATGATCATTGGCACGACATTTTATTTGGTGATTTCGTTAGATGAATTTGATAATAGTATTCTATTAAATCAAATGTGTGACTAGCCTCTAGAAGAAGCTCTCGAGTATTTTTCAGATTCTAAGGACCCTAAAATTCAAGCAATAGTTTTAGGTCTATCTGAGAATAATGACTACCATAAGTTTAGGGGTAGTGATGATTTTTTTGATCGTCAGTTATCTCTACTCAAAGTCCCTAACTTGGGAGTAGAGATTTTTGCATCTAAGGTATTACTAGAGTCTCTTCAGACTCCACAACTCGATCCTTCTGATACTGTCCCTGAGGAAATCCTGCTTTAGAGACCCGTCGTTAGGCTGAATCTGTTTATCTGAACACTCATATGGAACCTAAATGGGCACCCTATATTAACCCAATTGTCTTGAAATAAACCTTACATAAGCTTCTGCTATGTCTATTCATTTGTCTGATCTAGTACAATTATCTTATATTTGTGTGATCTCTATGTAGTTATGATGACCAATAGTTATTTCGGTTATTTCTATATGATTTTATGAGGTAACTAGCCATTTGATGGTTTCCAATGTCTGGATGAAGACTTTAAACTTAACGCTATATGGGAGGAAACCCATATACTCATGGTATTCGGTTATGGTAAAAACTTTCTTATTTCCTTTAAGTGGTAACAGTTCCTTTGTATCCATGCTTTAAATTATTCACCATTAGAACATTGAAGATAATATTAGATTTAAGTTTGCGGGTAAGGGAGAAATTTTTAGAGACACATAGTATCCTTTTAGATAAGTTTACATATTGATTCTCACTGAAAAGATTTAAATTAGAACTGATAGAGAAGTTAACATCTATGTACTTAACAGACCTATCCATCCATGCTAGGGACAATTAGGCCACAAGGAAATGCAGAAACACATAACCAACCAATCATTAGTGGAGACTACCCTTTTTGAGTAAGGAACCAGACCTTCAACTGTCCTCTTAGAGTGTTCCATCTTCATAAAATCCGAGTAGAATGATGATCTACTCAACCTTGCCCCACTTCAACAATTTCTGATTCCCTAAGTACTAATTCTTATCACCATGAGGGTGACATCAGAACTAGTCTCACCTTGAAGTCTTAGTTACAAAATTACAACTCTCTCTCAATAGAAACTCATCGTCATCAACAATTGGGGAAACACCAATTTATAAAGAAACTGAAGACGTTCAAGGTTTATGAGAAAAACAAAAGATAAATTCTTTAAGATTTGTGTTACCAACAATTGTGAAGAATCAAGTGTAAAAGTCATTCTCCATTGGCAAATTAAGTTTTATGTTTTTTTTATCATGTTTTGTATCAATCTTATTTCCTTAAAAAAACAAAAAAAACATTGCATTCATTCATTTGTATTCATTATTCATATTCATACGTAAAAGCAATGGAGAAGAAGAAATCCAAAAGGAATTTTCAAGACAACAAGTGATCAAAGAAAAAGGGTAAAGTTCTACAATTTTCGAGGGTTTATCATCAAGGGTTGAAGCCGAAGACATAATTGTTTCTATTGAACACTATGAGAGAGTTGTGATTCCAGGACTGTGTGACTGTATGTTCCCTTCCTCTTTTATGGTCGATTTCCTAAGAAGATATCAAATTTTTCTAGAGATCATCAGAAAAATATAAATAGGAAAAAGGTTTAAGCGTCATCATTCAATGTGTCCAAGTGTTTTATCTTCACTCCTTCTTGCACATATGTGAGACCCATTTATATCGTCTTACGAGTTTTAATTTCATAAAATCCTATTGATGAGGCAGAGTCGAGGCATAATGCTTATGCAGTTTCTCTATTAGTCCACTTTCCATCTAGAAGAAGACATCTTTGGCACTGGTTTAACTCATCGCACTCACTCTCTCTACCGTTGTTGAGCGGATATACTAGCATGTATTTTCTCTTACACTTATAATTACTTGGCGTTTGGAGGAGAAGCTTTATATCCTTATACTTGTGACTAATAAAAGTTTTGTGGGATACTCTTGTAAACCCTCACGAGAAAACACTCGTCTTCTAGGGTCACCTAGGAGTTTAACGGCTAGTTGCACATGCTAATTGTACTCGTGATTCCTACGAAAGTGAGTTAGAATTTTATTTTGTAGATCAGATTTGCTCGAGGAATAGAAAATAATAAGTTTGTAGTAGAATGCAAGGACCTCATAAGAAGTGGGAGTTACGGGGGAGTGGAAGAGTGAAGACTATGGAAATCGGGGTGAAGTTGTGTCCAGGATATATGGAAGACTGACGGTACCCACTATTCCCTTCATTCTCTCAGTCGTTCCCACGACATAATTACTTTATCATCGTGAGTATATTGCTACACCGCACTTGTTGTAGACCGCCAGACCAAAACCCTTGTGAATATCCCCCATGTGACATATTTGATGTACAAAATTAGTAATAGAGTTCCACTATTATTATTTAACTCATAAGTTTGACTCAATCAATTAATTAATGAATCCATATGCTCAGAATACTAGTTAATTAAGTAGATTAACTAGTGTAAAGTCCAGTAAAATTAGTAAAATGAGTGATTCAAGAGAGTGGTATCTGATGCGTGTCGTAAGTGCAAGAAATTAATATATTTCCCACTAATTAACTAGTAACATAGTGGTAGTAAGGATCGTTTCCACAGAAAGCTATGTAATTGATATGTTATTTAGATTAACAAAACTAGAATAAATATTGAAAAGGGGTTTTGTAGATTAATTAACTAAATAAAAAGACAATAAAAAGGAAAAGGTGATTAGGAATTCCTTAGTCGTTACCAAGTGTTAAATCGATTAATATACTTATCTATCTTTTGTCGATATAATTTGTCACCAACCGTAGAATAGTAATAAGATCCGCTATCCCCAAAACTTCTTGTGTCACTGGACATGGAATCACTCAACTACTATATTTTATCCATCCGAGCCACCAATAATAATCTCTCAAGGTGTAACCCAGTCGAATGAATTAGGGTTTATGAATTTAGGTTGATCATACCATCAAACGCATAAGCTCGGTCTTCTTACTAGTGTTGTCTTCATACGCGATTGCTTCACAAAATCCCTCTGCAAGGTATCACGTTTTCTACTTTTATAAGAGGCGTTTGACTATTACACGTATCTCACAACTCTCTACTAACAAAAGATTAATCAATAGATCAATTTAGTATGCACTCCAAACAATCTAAGAATTACTCATAAACCCAAGATGTAGTGAAAACAAACGATAAGATGATAAAACTCCAAATAAACTTGTATAACTAATAAAGATTTACGTCTAGAACATTGAATTCATCCTTAATCAACAAAAAGTTTAGCTATTCATATTACAAGGAAGAAGAAGATGGAGAAGAATGGTTGTTTCCCCCTTAAGGGGTAAACCATAGAATATGGAATTAATCTATCTTCTCTCCTTGTTTATATAAAACCTTAGGCTTAAGTATCTATGTATCTCAAAAAGTATTAGAAGTGTATCTTATATAGGTATCCAAGTTGTAGAAGTGCCCGTGGTCGAATCTCGGTCATACTAGGTTTTTGAAACTCAAAAATGGCATAAAACCCATCACTACCTAGATCTCGTATCTTCCTCGGCCACCTGACCCTTCAAGATTCTCTCTTGCCTCTTCCACCTGACCCTCCGAGGAAATTAAAAGTTTCAGCACTCTCCATATCAATAACCCTAAAGCATCATATCGCAGGCTTACTCCGGAAAAACTCTTATTATCATCAAAGGCGCAAGAGCCACTCTTTGAATCCTTTTCACCGAATAACTTGGCGCAAGAGCCACTCAATTTTAACCCAATGAAAGCAATGGTATTTGTGAGTTGATCTAAGCAATCCGGCGCAAGACCCACTCGGATTTAACCTAGGTCACGCTTCTACACATAATTGCATGGCAACATCCCGTCGTTAACAACTATGTTATACTACTTGTAACAAGGGTGTTTCGACAATTCTGGATCTCAAACCCTAGTTTATCTATAGATGTCAACGCATGCTCATCTAATTCGCGACTTAAACAAACAAGCAATCCATCATACAAGGCGTTATAAACGGTAGAACATGAGCGATATTGAAGAGATTATGAACATATGAGAATGAATGCTTCAATTGATAAACATTTTTTCCAACTTAGGAATACATCCCTAACCAATAAGAAGAGTTTAGTTCATCATGGATTTCTCAAAATCCATGGAAAATAATCAAGAAAACAAGTAAAGCAAACCTTCGGTATCGTGATGATCAATTGCAACTCCAAGCCTTAGATTCTTCTTCTCCTTGTGTTTTTCCCGTCTCCCCCGTCCGGTGTCTGATTGACCTCATTCTTTTCGGGTTGCCTTCGTCTTTCAATTCTCTACAAGATGGAAGTGACAAAATCTTCATGATTTTTCAACCAATTTTACGGTTGGGTTTGAGAGTCTAGACCCAACCGTAAATCTTTCTGGAATTTGCCTTCAAAATCAACTTCTTTTACGGTTGGGTTTTGGAGTACTTTCCCAACCGTAAATCTTCCTGGAACTCTTGTTTCAAGTTGTGTTTCCATCCTTTAACCTCTTCTCTTTATGCCGAAATGAACTCCTTTCCTCTTCTTTGGTTGAATATACTTCAAAACTCCTAAAAAACTCATAAACAAACAAATTCAAAGCATAATGATATGAAAACTAACAAGAAATCAATGAATTAGAGTATCCAAATAGTGAAAATAATGCACCTATCAATAAGCCAACAGGGGTAGTCGTACATGGAAAATGGCTTAAAACTGTCAAGGATTAAATACTTTACCACCCCTGACAAAGGTTTCAAGGCTTAAAGCACTTTACTATCCCTAGCAATATTTCTCTGCTTTTACGTAACATTTGCAACTCCTTCAAAATGTTGTAGTGCTTTGCATTCATACTTAGGATTTCAATTTACCTAATTGAACAAAAATTATTTTCCTTTCTATAAAATCCTTCACAAACCATTCAAAATCTACCTACTCAAAATCCCAAAACCACAGAAAATTCGGGTATCTCAGAAACACATAAAAACCCTCAAAACCTGCTACTTAGAAAAGATCTTTGAGGACTGATTCAACGTTACCAGCATGCGCTCTCTCCATCTGTGCAAGGTCTTCAATTGCAAGCCTCAATTGCAAGCCTCAATTCTCAGGATAGTCTTTCAGCATCACCTCTAGCCTTGGTAATCACTTCTAAGACGAAAATGCACCTACTTCCTTCAAGTTCTCCTGAATGGCTCTCATATGACGACAAAGCCATCCAACAACAAGATTAGCCGTCTCGGCTTCCTCCAATAGTCGGGTCATGTCAAACGCAAAGTCAATGTTAATTCCAGCGTTTGGATACTCAATTGGTGCAGTTTTCATCGCATTGGTATCCTACGCAACAACACCATTTGGAGTACCAACTTCAGTAAATTGCATCTGAAAGATCACAAAAACCGCACTTGGGAACTGAAGATTTGCACAAGATCCCCTCGCTGTCAGGTACCTCTCCAGCCTATAAAAAATGGTCAACCAGAGAGTCACAATCTTGACAAGGCTCTTTAATTTCCAAAGACATGCTGAAAAGGTATCTTCACCTCCCCCAACTACGTTGTCAGATATGATAGGCGCCTGCAACCCCTGACGATGCCAAGACGTATCCCGAGCCTACTCCATAAAATATAACTTCAGAAATCAAAGAGAAGTGTGACAGGGGAATGCTCACCGCAACACATCTCATAACAATCAAGGATTCAAAAGATGGCTCAAGAGACACCTCTTCGAACATAGTCTTTGAAGACACCAGCAACACCATGTCGGAAACAAGATACCATTAAGCTCATCCTCTTTACCCTCGACGCCTCTAGAAGACTTCTCCCATATAAGCATACTATCATCACCTCCAGAAGGTTAAAACAAACTTATGATCCAAGGGATCATAATTATAAACAATTTTATTCATTCAATGCTCACAAAAACATCTCATTTACGACTCAACAGCCCGAGAACCGACAAAGGGCTCCAACTTTAATTCAAGTTCTTGCTCCAACCATGGCATGTAAAGACAACAACAACAACAATAGGAGATATCAACCATCTTGGCTTCCCTTGCCCGATCAGGCCCTAGAGGCATGGACTCATGATGATACTAGTAAATCATCCATCATCGAGCAGTAGACCAAAGTAGCTACACCTAGGGACTAAAAGCTTCTTCAGTTTTAGAGATTCAACGCAGCCACCTCCTTCGACCAAAATATTTAATCAACAACGGTGGTAGCAACAAAACCTCCACTCGCATTATCCTGACAAAAACATTTGTACTCCAATACCTCCACAGCTCGTAAGCTTCCCCTTCTAACCTGATCACGTCCATGACATGGGGACTTCACCTCTGTTGCTGTGATAGACACATTTTTGTGTCTAAATTGCGCTCGATTATCTATTTTGATAGTGTTCGATTTTGTACTTATTATGTCTTTTTATGTCTTTGTAGGTATTTTTGAGAAATAAATAATTTGGGAAAAAGTGGCTCGAAAAGTGATAAAGGAACCCATGGAGAATTGAAAAAGAAATCCACACTTTGGATTGGGGGCACCCCCTTTTTTGATTTCAAAATTCCGAATATGGCGGGAACCCTAGTTGCATTGTGAAGAAACTGTTGTTGAGTTGGTGTCACGCGTTTTTAGTGATTTGGGTATTTCTAATTCACCCAAGAGACTCTAAACAACATAAATATGATCTGTACACGTCGAAGATTGGAGTTTCAGCCGGAAAAATCGCCAACAATGATGAATTTGGACGAAAAAACAGAGTTGGTTCTGTTTCGGATAACGCACAATTAGAGATTGAGTTGAAGTTGTTTTAGGAGTTTTAATCACTTTAGAAGACTCTCTAGGGTTTGTATACCCTATACATACCAAAGAGAAGGGAGGAATCCAGGGGGAAGAGACGGAGAGAATCACCGGAAAGTAGACAGGAAATTTGGTTTTTCTGCTGCTGCCGAAGAGGAAGAAAAACTGAAGAACATACGGCGCCAGCAGACTGTCGCTGTTTCAGTCCCTGCTTCATCAGCTTCAACAGTTGTTCTTCTACTACACATTACGTCTGATCTTTTCTCAGGTTCCATTTTCTCTCTGCTGTAACACCCTGAACCCTTCACTGTAACGCTTATAAGCCTATCAAAACGTCTGTGTTACTTCTGTTTAACCATTGTAAGCACTTTTTGAGCAATAAAACTATATTTTGAGTGTGTTTCGATTACAATGAGCTAATCACCATCACTGGGGTGACGGAGGAAGCCTTTTTCTCCAATAATTAAGCGGTAACTTCTATTTTATCTATTTATTTTATAATTCTTTTATTATTATTTGCCTTGAATTAAATTGAAAAAATGGTTTTTCTCAAATAATTGTGTTTTCTTTTGATGGGTCATGCTTGGTTTTCCAATCTTGATGTCTCATGCTTTCGATTTACAATTATTCTTTCAAAAACCTAACTTTGGCAATAATTTGATTAAACCGAATATATGAATTGCACAATTTTATCATTTGAGTTATTGGTTAAAAGTGGAATCCTTAAACCTAGTTCTTCCCATCAATTTTAATCATCTTACTTTAATATGTTTCATTTTTAATTATTAAAAATTAAGTTTAAAAATTAAGTTTAAAAATCGAATCTTCACAAGTCCGAGAATCAAACCCTTTTTACCACTATATTAAAATCACATCAATTTTTGGCGCCGCCGACGCGGACTTGTTTTTAGGTTTAGAGTTTTAGATTTATTTTTAGGTTTTTATTTTTATTTTTATTTTACTTTGTTCTATTTTACGTTTCTTTGGGTATTTCTCTTTTTACTACAGGTTTTGGATTTGGATTCAAAGGAAAGGAAATAGAGCCAAAGACTTTGGTGATTAAAGACTTGGAGTTAAAGTTAAGGCTTAAAGAACGGAAAAGAAGACAAATAATTTTATTTTTAATTAGATTTTATTTGTTTTTTAAAAAAGTGTATTAGGATTTTTATTATTTCTGTAATTTTTCTTTTATTTTTTTGGACACTTTTGGACTTTATTTTGGACTTTGGACATTTTATTATTTTTAAACCCTACGGAAGGGTAATTTAAATATAAACTGTTCAGGGAAGGACGACAATTACGATATTGTCTCGACCCCTTGGGTTTGTACACTGACATAGGAGTCGGTGGCCCGAGTCGACTACAACCGATTCATCCCCCGTCTGGTACGGGAGGTAAGACTCGATCAACCCACGAATCCCCTGCAAGTGGGTTTACTGTATTCCTTCGTAATGCATATATGTTGAGGACTTGAATACGGAATTTATTTTCTAGTAAAGGGAAAGGACTAGCCATATAAGATAACGACTCGGATTTCATCACCGTTTCCTTCTTGCCCGCCTTAGGAACACGTTACCCAACGCGAACCTAAGCCTAAAATTTGACTAAAAAGAGACCTATAGGGCAACGAGCTTATTGGAAAATCATTCAAAAGGAGTGTATTGGTTACTTTATTATCCTAACTCAAGGTTCAAGAAGATTATTTTAAGTTGATTAGAGCCGCCTTGTAACCCAGAGAAAAGTGCCAAAGAGACAGGGTTAACAAAGCTCCTTGGAGCTTATCCTGTTTCTCTTCGACTTGATCTAATTCGGACAGTTCCAAGAGGTTTGCTAAAATTATAACTAGTTGCCTTTTGAAAGAATAGAAGATGGTCTAGAAACAATCTAAGTGGAGCCATCATGCTTTTTGGTTGCTAGATTTAATAGGTTTGTTTTGGTTGAGTCAGTCTTGCTTGTGATTGTTAGAATTTCCTTTCGTTTAGGATTTATTTATTATTAGTTTTATTTAGTGTATGCCAAGACTGCTCTTCAAGCGGACTTGGAAAAGAGACGCTCTATGTCGCTTAACTAGTGACAAGCCTAGTAGTTTTTTCCCTGGAAACGAGAAACTCGAAGACTCTTCTTTTGAGGGCCTTGTTTTTGATTTTGAAAACTTGACTTTGTATGAAGAAGTTACTCCTTTGATAGTGTCGGAAATGACAACTTTAAAGGCTTTGTTGAACCCGACTAGGAATTCTCGTCCATCAGCTATTAAGTTAGCTGAAACTCAAGCAAACTATGAGTTGAAACCTGGGACCATACAGATGCTTCCACTCTTCTTAGGAAAAGAAAATGAAAATCCTTACTTTCACATTAGGGATTTTGAAGAAATATGTAGTACCCTAAGAATTCACAACATGTCTGATAAAGATTTGAAACTTAGGTTATTTCCTTTTTCCCTAAGAGACAAGGCTAAATCTTGGTTATATAGTTTGCCATCTGAATCGAGACATATGAAGAACTTACCGCTGCCTTTTTATCTAAATTTTTCCCTAGACACAAAATATCATTTCTTAGGCAAGAAATTTCCACATTTGGGCAACAAGAAGGAGAATCTTTGTATAGGTACATGGAAAGGTTCAAAGAATTAGTAACATAATATCCCCAACACGGTTTAGAAGAACAAAGACTAGTCCAGATCATTTATGAAGGGCTAGATTATCCAACAACGATCATGGTGAGTCATTGTGTTCAGGGAATTTAGAGAGTAAAACTTTTAATGAGGCAATGAAATTTTTGCATGAAATTTCCGAAAAGACCCATCACTGGGAATGTAGTAAGGAACCCCAGAGAAAAATTCTACTGAGTAGAGGTAATGTCAATAGATTAGATGGAATTCTTGAATCAGATGCCAAATTTGAAGCTATAGCAAAAAGGTTAGAAGCCTTAGAATTAAGTCAATCTAGTTGTGGAATAGAACCCAAGTCATATTGGGAAGGAAAGACTGTTGAAGAGAAAGCTCATGCTCATTACAATAACACTAGATATGATAACCGTCAGAAGTTTGACCCATATTCAGAAACCTATAACCCTGGTTGGAGAAACCATCCAAATTTTTCTTGGTCTAAGGGCGAAAATCAAGGTCAGACTAGTAACTCTCAGGTTCCCCCAGGTTTTGGTTATACTAAGAATTCTTCTGATACAACATAATTTCAGAATCCGTTAGAGAAGACGGTCATGAGTTTAGCAGATACGGTCGCCACAGCAGCTCAGAACACTAAGGAGTTATATCAGAACACTAAAGAGTTTCAGCAGTATGTCAATCAAAGTTTAAGAGACAATCAAAAAATTGTTCAGGATAACAGTCAGGCAATTTCCAATTTAGAAAACCAGGTTGGTCAAATCGCTGAGTCTTTGAGAGACAGAGAAAAAAACAAGTTCTCTAGTCAAACACAACCCAACCCTAAAGGAGTTCATCAATTATCTTCTGACCATGTGAATTCAATTAAAACCCTTATAAGTGGTAGAGTAGTAGACAATAAGGTAACCTTGCCCGATAGTGAACATGTTGTAGTTCACCCTTTTGAGTCTATAGTCGAAGAGACTGATAAAGTCTCTAAAAAGTCCAATGTGGTTCCTGTTGAACCCGATTTTGTGCCCAAATCCCCATTCCCACAACTTCTAATACCAACTAGGAAGGAATCCAATTTTAATGATATATTGAAGGTTTTTAAGCAAGTCACGATCACCTTCCATTATTAGATACAATTAGGCAGATTCCTGCTTATTCCAAGTTTCTTAAGGATATTTGTACGTGAAAGCGAAAGCTTAGTGTACCAAAGAAAGCCTTTTTAGCTAGTCATGTGAGTTCAATTATCCAGAACAATACAACTCCTAATTACAAAGACCCAGGTTCCCCAACCATTTCTTGCATAATAGGTAACTACCGTGTTGAGAAAGCGTTGCTTGACTTAGGAGCCAGTGTGAACTTACTTCCGTACCATGTGTACCTCCGGCTAGGACTTGGTGATTTGAAACCTACTCATATAACACTGCAATTAGCTGATAGGTCTGTGAAAATTCCTCGTGGTATCATAGAGGATGTTCTTATTGAGGTCGATAAGTTTATTTATCCAGTAAATTTTGTTGTCCTTGATACCCAACCTGTCTATGACCCAGAGAATCAGATACCTGTGATATTAGGTCGCCCATTTTTAGCTACATCTAATGGAATCATTAACTGTCGAAATGGTATTATGAACTTATCTTTTGGTAATATGACTATTGAGTTGAATATTTTCAATATTAGTAACCAACCACCTGAGCTAGATGACACGTGCATTGAAGAGGTGAACATGATAGGAACCTTAGTTCAGAAGTCATTACAAAACACTTTGTTAGAAGATACATTAGAGAAATGTCTAGCCCACTTTAGATTTGATATTGATAATGATAGTGTTATTAATGAGGTGAATACTTTGTTAGATTCTGAACCACCTGATCATAATTTAGAAGAAGCAATTGACCATTTTCGGGAATCTGGCGATCTAGAAATTAGGGAAATTATTATTAGTCTATCTAGAGACACTGAAAACTCTAAGTTTGGGGTGACTATCATTCTCCATGTTCTTTACTTTTATCTCTTAGAAAGGTCCCTAGCTTGGGAATTGACATATGCACCTCTACCATTTTACAAGATCATCTTCGAGCTAGATTCCCTGATCCTCTTAATGTTCAGAAGGAAATTCAGTTGTCAGAAGCCCATCCTCTGGTCGATGTGGTTTACCTAGGCGATAATACCAAGATTGACTTTGTTTTCCCACCCAAATATGTTCTTCCATATGTGGGAACGTTAGAATTTCAAATGTGTCAGTTATTAAGTTTTGAGACTAAGCCTAATTACTTTAGGAAATTAGAATCGACACATTTTTTTAAGAATGACCACCTTCATAGTAGTCAACTGTGTGAGTCAAATGAGTCAAATATGATTGACTTTAAGGATCCACTATTATTCAGGTTATTATTATGTGCTTCTAAATTCTTAGTTGAGTAATTCCATACTCTACAACCTGATTCTTTTGATCCTTCATACCAGGAAATCCATCCCATGAAAATATTTTATCTAGACCTTTTTATAGAGCCTGAACCTGAACCACAACTAGAAGTAGTTGTTGTAAACAGAAAACTAGATAAGGGTGTGCTCGGTTTGTTCATTTACTTGGCATGTTGTTGTTTCCTCTTATTTGTGATATCACTATTTGATTCAGACGACCCACAGTTGTTCCGACTATTGCTATATGATTTTATGAGGTGACTAAGTCTTTCTTAGTCTGGCTGAAGACTTTAAACTTAGCACTTGTTGGGAGGTAACCCATGCTCATGAAACACGGTAATATCTTTCCTAACTCATTTTCGTGAAGTGGTAACAGTTTCTCGTTGTTCATATTTTTAATCATTCATCTTTAGAAACATTGAGGACACTGTTTGATTTAAGTTTGGGGGTAAGGGAGAAACCTTTTAGTGAAATAATAAAGCTCTAGAATTTAGAAGCTTGTGAACACTTTAGGGTGACACTAACCATTCTAGGTAGATGGAAACTTAGCTCTTTTTCTATAGGAATTGGTGTGCCCAGTGAAATGGTCTATTCATAAAAGGACAGAGTTCAGGTGTTAGAAATAGCATGATATTCGTCACCACATCTCGGAGTCTATCTCGACCATATCACTTTCTGTTTTTACTTTTGTAATTTTGTGTTTCTCTAAGTGATTTGGTGGGGCCCAGTATCAAATCGTTATCGCCGTCAGGATGAAAGAAAGTGTTTTGAGATCGATCCCCCTTATTGCATTACAAAAAAAAAAGGATATTGACACTTTGATAGAAATTTATGTGTGTTCTCCCTGTCTCCGTCGCCTAAAAAAGCGTGGAACGCAGGATCCATGGGAACCCGTGTATATACCAGTTGAATTGATATTAGTATTTAGATTTAAGAACTGTGGGTGCGTATCTCAATTAATTAGGTTTCATCCTGGCAATGACCTTCAGACAGATACAGGAAACACCGTTCACCTTAGTGATAGACACATTTTAGTGTCTAATTTGCACCTTAATTTCTAGTGAGTTAGTATTCGATTTTGTGTCTATTACGTGTTTTTATGCTGTTGTAGGTACATGAGAAGAATAAAGATTTGTGGAAAAATTGGCTCAAAAAGTGTTCAAAGCACCCGGGAAAATGGATCAAGGAACCCATACTTTGGATTGGGGCACCCTTGGATCGGGCTGAGCTGGATCGGGTCAACCCAGCGAGCCAGCGAGTCAACCCAGCGAGCCAGCGAGTTAACCCAGGATCGGCCGATCCAACTCATCGGGAGTTCCTGTTTCAACGGGAAAAGGATTTGTTGCGATTTTTGGGTTGTTTTCGGCAATTGAAGATGACCCATTGCAATTAGAGTTGGAAGAAATCGAAAGACATCAAGAAATCCCAGAAAATCAGCTCGGGAAACCCAATTTTGGCCGGAATCAGGACTCGGTTCCTGTTTGGATTGGGATTGAAGAATTGGAGTGATTTGAGAGAGTTCTATTAGGTTTAGAACTCTCTCTAGGGTTTGTGAAGTCTATAAATACGAAGTGAAGCCAAGAAAATCATATAGAGAAGCCTAGGGAGCGATTCAGAAGAAATCCGGTGAAGTTCCGGTGCCGCCGGTGACCTGCTGGTGCTCCGGCCGGCGTGTTCTTCATCCACCATCACCGAAGAAGACGACTCAGTAACATTTATAAGTGTTGCTGTTCCACTGTTGCAGCTCTGCTCCTGTTGCGTTAAGTTTTGAACGTTCTGTTGCTTAAAGCTCTTTGTAATAGCTGAACCCTGTTCTGTGACACTTATATACGTATCTGTTCAGCTGTTGCACTATTCTTAAACCTTGTAATCAATATTTTGAGCAATGAAATCAACTTTTGAGCAAGTTTTCTTCACCATGGGGTAAGTTTATTTACTGGGATGATGGATAAGGTATTTTTCTCAATTTTATGTGATTTAATTATTTTCTAATAATTATTTATAATTCTTTTATTATTATTTGTATTGATTTAAATTAGAAAAAAATGGTTTTTATTAAATAGTTGTGTTCTCTTTTGATGGGTCATGCTTAGTTAATTACTCTTGATGTCTCATGCTTAGGATTTACAATTATTCTTTTAGGAAACATATTTTTGGCAAACTTGAATTAAATTGTTAAAAAGAATTACATGATTAATCACATGAATTGTTAGAAATAACTGAATCTTGATTCCTGGTTTTTCCCATATTTTCTAAAAATCATCTCTAGTGTATTTTCCTGATTTTTATTAGTTTAGGTTAAGTCTAATATTTTCTAAAATCATTACCTTCACAAGTTCGAGTAACGAACCTTTATTTACCACTTCTAAAATTACATCA